>CM014729.1:30344134-30623554 GCA_004329165.1 Spatholobus suberectus | reverse complement strand
CGTGGCGGTGCCGACGGCAGTGGTTGTGGCGTGCCAGTGGTGATCTGGTGGCATAGTTAGGTGGTGGTGGTGACAGTGCTTGTGGTAGTGCAACAACGCTAGTGGTCACGATCGTGGTCATGGTCGTGGGCGGGGTCATGGCGTTGACGATGGTAGTGGTGATGAACTTGTGGTGGTGAGGCAATGCTGGTGGTCGTGGTAGTTGTGACGTAGTGAGGGATGGTAGTTGTGGTAGCGTATGGTGGTGGTGATGCCGGGGGTCGTGGTAGTTGTGGTAGTGGTGATGGTGGTGCCGGTGCCGTGGTCATGGTGGTGGTAGTGGTGACGGTGGCTACAGAAATGGCGGCAACAGTAGTAGTGGCGGTGACAGTGGTGATGACAACGGCGGTGGTGTGGTGTGGTTGGCAAGAAGGGGCTATTGTCAAATAGAATGATGGTATTTTTTTTTTTTAAAACAAAAACCAAATTCACAAATCATTTTTTCTTGGTTTTGAAAATGAATGTAAAAAGTGTTTTGAATTGAGTTAAAAACCATTTCAGCTCATTTTTGCCAAACGCGTTTTTGTTTCGAAAATTGTATTTGAAAACCAAAAACCAAAACTCGCAACCACCCAAACGGGGCCTAAAGTTTATAGTTTTTTAGATTTGGCAATAACAAAAGATTATTTTTCTCTTCAGGTGTATGAAGAAATGCACGCTATTTCACCTCTAGTGCCATCTCGAAAATTATTGTTCCTTCGCTATTGTCAACAAATTGGAGTTGGTACATGGGCGATAGCTCATGTGTCAATTGATTCCTTTGGAGAACGTGTCCCTGGTCTTCATGCTCGAAGACTTCTCCTCTGGCTGCATTATTGATCAAATGCCTAATTTGAGACTTCCATGGTATTTATATAGAAAAAAAAAATAGTTGAAACTAGCACACTGTCATCTTCTTGATGTACATAAAAAAATAAAAAATAAAAGAGAAAATAAAGGATATAATAAGTAATGTAACATGAACAAAAAAAAAAATATAAATATGTGTAAAAGTTAATGTTGACAAAACTTAAATACAGTACTTTAAGTACTGTTAGTGCTGATCTCCAATTAGAAATAGAGTTTTACTTTGGTATCTATATAATTACAATCATACATTACCGAATTTCACACCATTATAAAAGTAAAACTTCAATTCTAATTGGAGAATGTACACAATATAAGGTTATTGTTCTAAATTTTTCCCAAATACTATTATTAAGGTTAACACGAACAAGGAGCCCAAGTCAGCTACAACCTGTCTTTGTCAATGGGAGTTGTCTACTTTCCTAATACAATGGGTAAAACCAAAATCCCATAAGATGATGGTTAATTTTTTCATATATACTAAGATAGTTTTGTAAAATAAGAAAAATTTTTATAGCAATTATCTTGATGAAGTTTTAACCCATTTATATTGGGTAAGTTAGACAACTCTTTTTTCGATATGTTTCATATTCTAACTATAGTAAGTTTTACAATGATATTGTATGCTTTGTTCTAGGTCACTTGGGTTGAACACGTGGAAAGGAATGATAGGGTGCAAACAAGCTTGCAAAGCGGTCCTATTGGTAACAATATTGCATATGGAGTTGAAAGGGGCTTTGGCACTTCACAGAATGTGTGAGAGGTTTGCTGGCACATCAATGGACAATATGCCCCTTCTATCATCTCAACAAGGTTACTATATGTCTATCACATCTTTATCCAAAACACTATGCTGCTTATTCATTTTTATTACCCTCTTTGGTCCATTTTATGTTATATATAGCTAACAGTCTATGCCATCCATTTTGTTTAGTGATGAATTCATTCAATGCAAGGAAGAGGGCCATTAGGCTTTCTGATCGAATGTTCAGGGCTTTTGTGGAGTTTGTACAAGTTACGCAATGGGGGTTCTGCATCATCTTTGAGGAGATTAAGATCAACAAGCTTAAGATCGCTTTTCGCAAGAACATAATACCAGGCACGCCAGAAGGCATTATTGCCACTGCTGTCACTACTGTTAGGCTCCCTTTCCCTCCTCAAAGTATTTTTCACTTCCTCACGGAGGTGAGTAAACGATCTCAGGTTCACAAGCTAACCACTCCTTATTTTGATTATTAGGATATATATATATATATATGTGTGTGTGTGTGTGTGTGTGTGTGTGTGTGTGTGTGTGTGTGTGTGTGTGTGTGTGTGTGTGTGTGTGTATGTATATATATGTATGTATGTATAGGATGTACCAAATAAGAAGACATTTTTATATGAAAGTGGAAAGAATGAATATTAACCATTAGATATTAACATGAATGGTCAAGATTAAAATATACAAAGTCATGTGAGTTTTTTAAAAAGTTACATAACTTTTTAAGTGGTCACATAACTTTAAATCTTGACCATCCATGTTTAGTTGTATAGCCTAGATTTATTCTTCTTATTTTTACATAAAGATGACCTTTCATTAGATATGTCTCAATATATATATATATATATATAAAGAACATATCTAGTGAGAAGGTCTTTTTTATGTGAGAGTGAGAGGAATAAGCTGGACCATTAGGTCTTACCATAAATGACTAAGATTAGAACACACAAGTCATGTGAAATTTTTAAAAAGTCACATGATTCTTTTAAGTGATCACATGACATTAAATCCTGATCATCCACATATGATTATATGGCCTAGATTTACTCTTCTCATTCTTATATAAAAATGACTCTCTCATTAGATATGCCCTTTATATATATATATAGCTTTTATTCGGAAATAATTAAGTTTTAACCTTGCATTCCAGAATCATAAATAGAGCTGTTATTTCTCTTGCAGTGGGATGTTCTTAGCCGTGGACATCCAGTGGACGAGATTGCGCGCTTCACAATTCGTGGAAACCGTATTTCAATTTTTAAGGTATTTACCATCCTTTTTTTTATTTTTTATTTGATTAGTTTTGTTTTGAATAGCTTCAGAGTTATTGCGTAATATACATATATTAGTTTCACATGTTCCCTACCAAGTACGTGTCTAAACTCATCTTCGCTCTTTCTAGAGTTGTTGCTTCAAACTAATAGATTTAATTAAACTCATGCATGCATGCACTTTAGCGCCTCAAAAAGATAATAAAATGTAGCTTGAAATTAAGTGATATGGCACGACAAACAGCATAATTGCTTTAAAATGAATAGTAAAACAAATATAATTTCGCATCTATATGCAATATCTAATAAAAGTCTTAGTATTTTTTTTTTGGTACAAATAAATTTAGGGGAAAGAGATGGTGCCTCAATCCAAAATGTCTTAGCATTTATTTTAGATTTTAATTATATTATATTATTAATTAAAAAAATTTATTACTTGATCAACTATAATTAAAAATCATTCAAAATATGTTTTTTAAAGAAGTAATTCAAAAGTCAACAATATTATCATACATAATATCTATAATTAGATGATATTATAAAAAACTTTACATTATTGATGCATTTTAATTAATTTTTTTTTTCTTATTATTGCATCAAATAAATTTAATGAAATTAATTTTTTCCTATCTTCACGTGGAGCAGACTTCCAACCAAATAGAGAGCAATTTGATGGTTTTTCAAGATAGTTATGTAGATCCTCTAGGATCGTATGTTTGGGTATGCTCCAACTACTGTAAAAAACATGCGCATGATTATGAATGGGAGGATTCAATGGTGCCAATTCTTCCCTCGGGCTTCCTGATATCTGAAGACAATCATGCAGTTGCTGAAACATCTAATACACAACATGCCAATGATAAGCCAGGAGGCTCACTGTTAACTATGGCTTACCAATTGCTGATGTGTAGTAAACCACCGTCAATTCGATACCCCAAGAAGGAAACTGTGATTAAATTGTCGTCTCAACACTCCAAAAGATTAAGGCTTCACTTGAATATTTTCTGATTGGGATTAGTCTTTTGGTGAGGCACTTTAATTGCTGTAAGACTCAGACAAGATGGATGGTGCTAATTTGTAGTTTTTTATAACTGTTAGTTATTGGACTCACTTATAAGTTTACTTACAGAATAATACGTGGCAGAGATTGTACGTGCCCATTCTGTGATGAGTTTGCTTGGTGTTTAATTTTATGCGATATTGTCTTTTGATTAGTTTTTGTGTCTATCATATACAAGTTGTGCAGACACTACACCAGGGAAAAAATAATTAAAGTGGTTCGTTTGATAAAAAGTAGTTCCGCTCTAAAATACATAACAAAAGCAACAAATATATGTTTTTAAAGTAACACCGGTTATATGGTTAAAGGCTTCGTGATCAACTCTGATTGAACCGATAATAATAATAACAATAACAATAATAATAAAAATAACAAGAATAAAAATAACAATAATAATAATAGTAATAACATAATAATAGTAACAATAATAATAACAACAACAATAATAATAACATCAATAACAATAATAATAATAATAACAATAATAACAATAACAATAATAATAATAATAATAATAATAATATTGAAGTAACATAATGCCATAATTTTATAACACTAAAAAATTAAAATTAACGCACCATTTTATATGTTTTTAGCATTTAAAGTAAAAAAAAAATGTCATAATACTTAGTCAAAGTTTTAAACGATATGCAACAATTTTCATTAAATAACAAATTTGCATTTAGAATAAAAAAGAAAATAATAAATATATTAGGTTAATTATTCAATTTTTAAGAAAAAAAATCAAAATGAAATTGTATTAATTTTTCACTAATGTTGGTCCAAAACCAATTAGGAAGACACAAATTCCCTACACATAATTAAAACCAAACAGACCAAATGCCACAACAGTACCAAGAATGCGAAAACAGAAAAAGTAATGTGCATAAGCCAAATTTAGAAATTATGCAGCAAATGCAATTAACAAGAACATAGTAGAATAAAGCGTATATAACCAGAACACATTTGACAACAATAATGCAATTATGTAAATACGTAAATGCCCAAAAACAGAACCGTAAAGGTGTAGAAAAATGACAAAGAAAAGAGGAGAGAAAAAAAGCACACAAGAATACGTGGTTCGACCTATGTGACCTATATCCATGGGAAGAGCAGCTCCATTATAAATCAAAGAATGTAGATCAAGATACAACAAAGACCTTTGGTTCTTGCCTTTTTCACATTTAGAAAGAACACACACAACAATACGCAAGCCTTCCCTCTATTTTCGCACAAACCCTTGATCACTCACTCAATGATTTTAACACAAGATTCTCTCTTTTCTCTCTGTTGGTTACTCTCACAATTCTTTCTCACAATTCCCTCTCTGTTTTTTGTTTTTAGATTACAAGGGCAAACACCAATAAAAAAGACTCACACCCCTATTATATCCTAAGCCCAAACAGAAAAAAAAATATAAGGCACCAAAAACTGATTTAAAGGCATCCTTCACAAATCTCCGCCTTGACTCCAAATTAGAGATGAAGACCAAACCACATGCTGCTCTCCCATTTACAGAATTACCTTCAAATAAATTAATCAAGTCTAAGCAATTCTTGAATCATGATCTAGGAAGTGACTTAGTGAACATATCTGTCGGATTGTCTTCCGAAGCAATTTTCTCAATTTGAATTTCTTTAGATTTTGCCACATCTCTAATGAAGTGAAGACGAACATCAATGTGCTTAGTCCTTTCATGGTACACTTGATGATTTGCCAAATGTATGTCACTGTGGCTATCACAATGGATCGTCACACAATTTTGCGTAATTCCCAATTCGCCAATCATCCATTTAGCCAAATAGCTACCTTTACTCTTTTTGCAAGAGCAATATACTTGCCTTGAGTTGTAGATAGAGCTACCACAAGTTGTAACTTTGTGTTCCAACTAACAGTAATCCTAAACAAAATGACCATATACCTAGATAAAGATTTCCTAATATCCACATTCCCCGCATAGTTTGCATCAACATACCCCACAATAGCATCTCCATCTTGAGTTGTCTTCTGTACCTCAAACCAAATTTTAGAGAATTATCAAGTACCTCAACACCCACTTCAAAGTGAGCTTGACCTAGATTCTCCATAAATCGACTAACAAGGCTAACTACATAAGCCAAATTTGATCTACTACAAACCACACCATACATGATGCTTCCTACTCCACTAGAATAGGGAATAGAATTCATCTTGTTCTTTTCCTTTTCGGTGCTAGGAGCTTGTGTGATATAGAGCTTTGTGTAATGGCCCAAACGTGTGCTAATTGGCGTACATTGGTGCATCTTAACTGTTCTACTACCTTATTCAACTAACCATGTTGAGATAAGAATAATTCCCCTTTCCTTTGATTTCTAACAATATCCATCCCAAATGTCCTCTTCGTAATGCCAAGATCTTTCATTTCAAATTCTAAAGTCAACTTCTTTTTAACCTTACTAATCTCATCCTTGCTTGAGTTAGCTATAAGAATATCATCAACATATAGAAGCAAGAAAAGAACACATTTCTCTCTTCTTTTTAAAATGTGAATGCAACTATTATAATTACTCAAAAATCCCAATCTCAAGAGAAAATAATCAAATTTCTTATACCACTAATGCATACTCTGTTTCAAGCCATAAAAAGATTTTCTAAAGAGGCATTCCTTGGACTTATCCTCTGCTAACCCTTTGGTTGTTGCATGTAGATAATCTCCTAGAGACCCCCATGTAGAAAAGCTATCTTGACATCCAATTGCTTCAACTCTAGATCATATTTAGTCACAACCGACATCAAAATCCTTATAGAACAATGTTTTACCTTAGGTGAAAAGATTTCATTATAGTCAATCCCTTCCACTTAGGTAAAACCCTTTACCACCAGCCTTTCCTTGTACCTCGCCTTTTCCACACTTGGAATACCTTCTTTTTTCTTGAAGATCCATTTGCCCCCACGCCACTACAATTCTTAAGTAGATTCACAAGCTTCTAAGTTTGATTTTTAGCCAAGGACTCCATTTCTTCATTTACCACTTGTAACCAATTTTGATTTTCCTTATTGTCCATATCTTCTTTGAAATTCCTTGGTTTTGAGTCTTGAATCACTTAAGCCACATTAAAAGTCATAACAAATAAGATTAGCATACTTAAATATCTTAGGAGTTACAATGTTCCTCCTAGTCCTATCCCTGGTCAACTGATAATTTGATACTGTCAGTGGTTGTTGATCTACAACATTTGCTGGTGGAGGACTATCATCACTAATAGAACAAGTAGAAGACTCCACTTCGAACTAAGCTTTCTTTTGTACTATTTTTGAATTGCTTTCTTCCAAGCTTTTGTACATCATCCCTAATTTGGTCTCATCAAATGTGACATCCCTCCTTATGAAGTATCTTGACTCTCTAGGATCCAACTTCCATAGCTTGTAACACTTCACACCATCTGGATAACCGTTGAAGATACACTTCACAACCGTGCCTCAAGTTTGTCTTGCTTAACATGACCAAACATTAGAGAAATGAATTCCTTCAGGTTAGAGTCGTCAACTGGTTTACCACTCCACAGTTCCATAGGTGTCTTTAAATCTATAGTTGAAGATAGGCATATGTCAATCAAATAAAATTGCAGAATTAGCAGCTTCACTCCAAAAATTGAAATAACGGAAACACATAAGAAAGGGGGAGGGGGTTGAATTATGTGTTTTAAAAAAAACTTTTTCACAAAAACTTTAAACAATAAGAAGTGAAACAAATAAAGCAAGATAAGGATAAGGAAAGAGAAGCACGCAAGGGATTTTTATACTGGTTCACTTAACCTGAGCTACCTCCAGATCCTTCGTCTAGAAGGATTTTCTGCTAACTAACCCTTGGTTACAGACAAGTATTCTTTTGTCACAAAGCCTCTCCAGGCTTTCATAACACAAAGAAGTGTTTTACGAAAACCTACTCACTAAGTGAGGATATGAAAATATAGAGCAAATTTACAACAACTTTGCTATGCCAAGAATAAGAAAATGGAGAGTTTTCAGAGCTTATCCAAAGAGGGATTAAACTTTTGTTGCAATCGGTTCCTTTTTTTTGTCATTTCTACAACTGTGATCTTGGTATAAATATATAGTCTTGACAGGTAACTGTTGAAATGGACGAACTTCAAGTTTTAAAGGCATGTTGTAAAACATGTCTTATGTAGCAGCGCATGTATCGAGTTTACAGAAAAGACAGAAAAACGTCTTTGTGGTTATACCAAAAAGGATGGTGTTAGTTCTGCGCTTCAGAGTTACTTTTTTTGAACATTCCTTATTCTGGTTTGATAGCTTGATAAGTTGACTTCTTTTTTGCAAAGTTGTACTCATACACAAACATATATCTACTTTTCATTTAATGCGAGATATATTTGAACGTTAGTGCTCATAAAATGAATAAGGCATTTGTATCAGAGCGTACAAGTATAAATCAATTTGAACTTTTTAAACTTAGCTAAAAGAAAACGCCCTCAGAGAAGACATTGATGACTTTAAAAAGAGAGCGCAAGATAAGATAAAGCACTGGACGCTTGGTTTAACAAGGCGCGTTGGACGCCAGATTATATAAAGCATATTGGATGTTGATAAAAGCTTTTATTAAAGAGCGATATTTGGACGCGTATTAATAAACAAATTTATAAGAGCTCTAAAAATTTAATAACTTTTGTTATCTTCAAAACTTGAAGGGTTAGGTGCTTCATACGTCTTTGGTTCCAACAAAAATCTTAGGCAGTCTTGCACCCAAAAGCATTCACCTCACACATTCCAAAATAGTCCTATTCATACTCTTAGCTAGGCCATTCTATTAAGGAATCCCTGCCATAGTCCTGTGCCTTTAATTTGATTCTCTACTTCTTGCAAAACTCATTAAATTGCTTTAAAACAAACTCTAGGCCATTATTAGTCCTTAAATCTTTAGTTTAGTTACCAATTAATTTTCTATAAGAGTGTGCCATTACTTAAAGCTTTTAAACATTTTAGATTTATTTTCAAAATATAAACCTGTTTTTTTCTAGAAAAATATCAATTATGGTGAGGAAATAAGAACCCCTTCCAAGAGTCATCACCCTTGAATGGCCTTAAAGATCCAAATGAACATACTCAATGGGTTACTAGAAACATGCATACTAGTTCCAAATTTAACTCTGTGATTTATCTAGTAAGCTATGATCACAAAATTCTAATATATCCAATTTATCACCATGCAACCTATTTTGTTTTCTAGTTCTATTAAACCTTTTTCACTAACATGCCTTAGTCTCAAATGCCATAACTTGGTTTTATCATCTAGTGTTTGGCTAGTTAGGGGTGTTTGCAGATTGGATTAGATCAGTTTTGAAGAGAAAAACCATTCGATCCAATCATTTCGGTTTTGTTATTTCATCATCCAATCGGTTTGGTTTAAAATTTAAATCCAATCCAATCCGATCCAATTTAAAGCGGTTTAGATTGGATCAGTTTTTGGTTTTAATCTTACTATTATTTAAAAAAAA
Source organism: Spatholobus suberectus (assembly GCA_004329165.1). NCBI lineage: Eukaryota > Viridiplantae > Streptophyta > Magnoliopsida > Fabales > Fabaceae > Spatholobus > Spatholobus suberectus. The sequence goes on along the minus strand of CM014729.1, from coordinate 30,614,080 downwards.
GTGTTAAATAAATAATATGATGTATAATAAATGTGTTAAAAATAATTTAAAATATCAAATATTTTATTAATGAGTCATTATATAACTAATACTAGTATAACTCTTCAAATATATATTATTAAAATAAATTTACACAACTTAATAATTATGTTTATGTATCTTTACTCAAATAGTTACTAAAAAACTGTCTTAAATAAATATATTTTTTATGAACAAGTAGTAATTTATGTGATAATTTTACAAATATATAAGAATAAAAATATAAACATGAGTGATATTAGAAAATTACAAGTGAAACTATATATGCTGTATAAGTTTAGTTTGGATTGGATTGGATTGGTTTTCAAAATCAAATCCGAAATCCGATCCAATCCAATAAAAAATTTTGGTTTTTCAATTTTCAATTTTTTCGATTTTGGTTTATTCGGTTTTCAGTTTTTGGATCGGTTTTTTTCGATTTTCATTGGATTGGATCGGTTTATGAACACCCCTATGGCTAGTTATAGACAAAAAATTTCTCTTAACTTTAGGAACATACCTCTCATCTTGCAATAGAATTTCACAATTATCAAACATTTTTAGCTGGATTGTACTTATACCTTGCACCTTGCATTTTGTTGTTACTAGATAGACCACTCCACCTTCTTGAGCTCTAAGGTCTCAAAGTACTCCTTCATAGGACACATGTGATATGTACATCCAAAATCTATAATTAATTCCTTTGCGTTTCTAAGGTTGATGCCACCCACAACCTCACACTCTCATAATCATCTGAAGCAATCACAACATCCAACAAATCTACAAAGTTTTTAGACTCTTTACCCCCTTTCTCATGGCAATCCTTCTTAAAATGATCGGTTTTATGACAATAAAAACACTTGAACTTTGACTTGTGTTACTCTTTAATTTATATCTTGATTCTTCCCCTTTGGCCCATTTCTTCTCACTCCTCCCCCTTGAGATATTCAAGCCTTCACCATTATCCTCAATTTTCAACTCTTGTCGTTGCTTTTGAACTTCTTAGTCTGAATCTCATCCAATGTAATAGTTTGATCCTTCTTGTATATAATAGCATCCTTGAAATTACTCTAACCGAGGCTGAGTTAAAATGAGTTTAAGTTACTTCAGTTGAGGTCGAGTTGAAAGTTACTCTGGATTAGGTTAAGTTGAAATTACTTTGGCTGAGGTTGAGTTGAAATTACTCTAAATGAGGCCGAGTTGAAGATACTTTGGTTGAGATTGGGTTGAAAATATTTTTGTTGACGGTTGAGAACAAACATTTTTGAAATAGTCATAACTTGTGGGCTGGCCCCCTTAAGCCTAGGCCTAACCCTCGTTATTGAGTGGTTATGTGGTTGGGGGCTTTTAGGCCCCATTAGGTGAGCCAAAAAAATTAAGGCCAGTATAGTGAGCCAAGTGGGCTAACCTTAAGGCTTAGGGTCAAAATGACACCTCTAGGCTTTTTGTCTTTTGGTACTTTGTCTTCTTTACTGTATAAGATGATACATTCTTTCTCTTCACTATATTTCAGTTTGTGCATTGCACAAACAAATTTTTATGTTATGTAATTAAAATTTATAATAAATAATATTTTAGTATATAAATATATTTTTAATTAAACTTCATCATAAATAAATAATTTGAATATCTAAATTATATTTTGAATTTATAAGAATAATTTAAATTGTAATATAAGTTTATATTTTACTTATTGAACAATTTCTTTAAAAAGAACTATTGAAATGAATTTAGAGATGAAGATAACAGATGGTAGATAAAAAGAGACATATGGTTAAGAAGATCAATATACAATAATATAAAATGAGATTATTTTGAGATGGTTGAGAGAGAAGTTTCTGGATATATAGTTGTAGAAGTAATATATAAAACGCACATCCAATGGGAAAAGAGAGAGAATGTTGTCAAAATGTGTATTTGAGAAGGTACGTGAGAGTCTTGCTTTACAAATTATGTATTCTAATTTATTCATGCACAACCGGGTGGGCTGTTATGGCTTATCAAAAGCAAAACCATTAAAATTCTAGTCATTAAGGCATAGTTTGTTAGAAATTAAAAAAGAATTAATTCCAATATAAAATAATCTAGAGATTATCATTTTAGAGATTTTTATTAAAAAAAGCACAAGTCAATTTATGTTTGTTTATCGTTATAAAAATAACCTTTTTTTTTTTAAAAAAAAAGAAGCAGTTTGGTTTTAGAGAAGCTATTCAAAATAGCTTTTGACTTAATCAAATTTTATATTCTTTTCAGCTTCTAGTTATTTTGAAAAGCTGAAAACAAACACATGAAAAACAAAAAAAAAAGTGATTACTTTTTAAAAGAAGTGATTCTTTGATGAAGAAAGTTGTAACAAACAATCCCTAATATTACAGCTAAATATTGTTTAATATACAATGAATTTAAGTCTAATTGTTATTCATGTATCCGGAAGTTACTTTGAATTTTGATTAATCCAAATCAAATTATGTGAACTTATTTGAAGAGAGGTGAAAGGCTTTTTCATTACCTTTTGTTTTTTGTTTGTTTCATTTGTATAACCCGAAATCGTATTTAGTAGGCAAATTTACATGAAGCTTCTTAAATATGGACAGTAAATAATTTGTTATAATTCTAAAATACAAAAATACAAGGCTATATTATTTGTACTTTTTTTATACAATAATATTTCTAATTTAATCTTAATTTTTACCTAGTATTTAATAATATATTAATGTCATTGATTCACTCATTAATTTCATTTATATAAATAATTATTAATTGAAGAGAATTTATTAATAATATAGTAATGTAATTATTAATTAATTATTTTTATAATAATATTAATTGAAGACAATTATATACTAGGGTCATATCTAATGAGAATAAGTTTTCTTCTTTTTTTTTATGAGAGAAACAAATTTGAGTTATTTAACTATATATGAATGACTAAGAGATAAACATTTTAAAATTATATATAATCACTTAAAAAAATTCATATAACTTATATATTTTTTAATTTTGACCATTTAAATAATTAGTATTTATTTCTCTCATTCTCATATAATATAAAGAGTTTAATGGTCATACACTATTAGTATAAATTTTTACACTGTCATCCAATCAGAAATCACCATTAATATGACTTTTAACAACATTTATTATAAAAGTCAATAAACTTATAATAAATGGTGGTTTGTGATTGGATGATAATGTAAAATTATTTTACATTGTCGGTGCATGACCATTAAACTCTATATAAAAATGACTTTCTCATATAGTTCCCAATTATATTAAATATATAGATATAGATAACTTGTATAAATAGATATGAAATACAGAATATAGTATGTTTTAAATCTATATTGTGCTCGTTAGTTTTGAGTCTAATATACAATAGGCAAATAATAACTTCTTTTTTTTTTTATAAAAGGCAAATAATAACTTTCTTAACATAGAATCAATTTTTTTAGTATTTTAAAAATTAAAACTTTGATTATGTAGTCATGTGTATCTTGAATTATATCCAATATCTGATCCATGTACGAAGTCAGTCAGCTGTTGGGGCAAATAGTTGAGTCTTTTCCTTTTCTGTTTCTCACCCTTTCCACTCAGGACAACCTACTTCTTTTTCTGTTTTGTGGGTGCACCACCCCTCTACAGTTTTCAATCTCTGTTCTAAGTGTCGTTATCTTGGGTACCTGGAATGCTTTGAAAAACCTCCTATACAGTGCATTTCTTATCAATTAAAATTTCCCAAATTCATTACAGACTATATATCACTTTCCATAATTTCCTCTTTAGCTCTATCTTCTCAATGATTTAACGGTACCTAGTTGAAGAGGCAATAGGTGCTTATATGGTAAAAAAGATTATATTTTTCATTACAATAAATACAAATTTATGGCGAATTAATTTATATATGTCTACATCAAATATTCTAAGGGGGCCTATATAAAATACCCTATACATTCACATATCATACACAGACCAAAGAGGAATAAGAAAAAAAAAAATACTCTTTTTGCAGGTTTCTTTCTTTTTGAGGTTAAGAAAATTGGATTCTTTCAATGGAAGACTCTAGAGGTTTCAGTGGTGACAAGAGAATGCCATCCTACACACTCACTTCGGATCAGCGAATTCAACTTGAAGCGTACGTAGTTAACTCCCTTGCTCGTAACAATATTCTCTTTTTGTATTTATTGGTCTTTTTTTTTTTGAATTTTATTTGTTTGGTTTTAAGAACCCAACAATCTTGATTATATGGGTAAAGTGAATGAAAATGCTAACTTAATTTGTATTCAATTCACTAAAGAGTAGATCATAGTTCGATCACTAATACTCTTTGGGGAAGTATAGGCAGGCTATTTAAAATTAAAGCTTAATGGTATGTTTTGTTCTCAAAATTTACAATCTCACAAATTTTACTGTCTAAATAATTTTTTCGCAAACTTTGTCTCTTAATTACAAAATATTGCAATTTTACTCTCATGTAAAAAAATCGCTATAATTAAGACAATTTTGTGGTACATTCTCCTTTAAACAGTCAAAACTTTTTACGCAGAGGGAAAACATTTGTATTGATATTTGTAAATGTCAGACTAAATTCGTGAAAAAGATTATTTGGAGCAAAATTCGTGGATATTTAAAATTTTGGAGGCAAAAAGTACAATTAACTCTAAAATTAATCCTGTGGACTTGTAATCAAGTTTTATGTAATTCTGGGAATTGAGGAAGAGTACCTCTTAGCTTTCATTGTTTGTTTTCATCTCTTTGATGAGATGGTGGTTTTGCTTTGCCTACAATTCGGTTTAATAGTTTTTAAAGTTTTTTTTCTTGGTTGATCACCACCTTTTTGAATGATCTTTAATATATGATCATGAATCACAAGGTTTTACTCATTTTGAATGATTTTTTAAGTTGATTTACTCATTCTTAATCTTAGAACGTAGATTTGGCCCAATTCAACCTTATAAATCAACTTGTAAGGTGAGTGTTGCCTCCTCATTTATATACTCTTTTTTGGTTGAATCACTAGTTGATGTGAGATCTCTAACACCCCCTTCACGTCAAGGATTGGACATTGCTAGCATGAAATTTGCACGACTGGACACTCCGAGGTACGATAATGGTCCAATAGCAGATAGTCTAATAGGCCCAACAACAATTGCCAAGATAGGCTCTAATATCATTTTAGAATGTGGATTTGAGCCTAACTCAACCTTACAAAATCAGCTTATAAGATGAAGGTTGTAGCCCATTTATATACTCTATTTTGGCTATATTACTAGTTGATGTGTGATTTCCAACACCTATATTGGGAGCATCCAAATCCTACATGACTAGTGATATGACTAAAATAGAATATATAAGTAGGAGCAACCCTCACCTCTTAGCTAGTTTTTGGTGTTAAATTAGGCACAAACCCACATTCTAAGATAGTATTAGAGCCTATCCTAGTTAAATTCATTAATGGGTTACTTACCATATTATCCACGCATCAAGCTCAATAGTGCAGGGCGTGAGGGAGTATTGGGAAAAACTCAAGTCTTACATCGACTAGCGATATGGCTAAAATAGTGTATATAAGTGGCGGGCAACCCTCATCTCTTGAGGTCACTTTTGAGGTTAAGTCCAAATCAAAATCTGTACGACTTAAGTGTACGATACCTTCAATCGATTGAAATAACTCATACTCTTCACTTTAATTAAAAAATGCCGTATGTTCAAGAAAATCTCTCTCTTTGAGGTGCTAACATTCTCTCTTAATTCTTATATGTATCTTTTGCAAAAAATGAATTTGTAATCTGAATCACAACTTGTTTATGTTGTTTATGTAATCATGACTATTAGTTAGTATGTCCTACTCTTTTAATATTGACTGATCAAGCAATTGTTTTGCGTTGATTAGTGATGTAGAATGTAAGAACTCTTTTCGGTGAATTAGTTTATTTAAAAACATTTCTGTCAAATTCTTTTCAATTTTTGCGACATTAAATTCATAATCATGGAAGGATATATATCTCAAAATTCTCTTTTAATGCGTATATATCTAGAAATTCTATTAATCCTTCCTATATGTCATTCCATTCTTCCTTATATACATATTAGATATGAACATAAAAGAATTGAACATCTGTGTTGCAAGAGCGGTTACAACTCTCCGAACCTATTAATATATACAGTCTAATGACTTTTTGGAAAAAAAAATTATGTTGTTCATACATAATTTGAAGGCATATCAAATTTATCTAAACTTATACACATGATCCCATGACATGTTGTCCTAATTATAAATTATGGGTTTCATCATATTGTATGCATCACCAAAACTATTTGACATCTTTTCTTCTGTCCATTTTCCATTCTATGCTTCCCAGCTTGTGTGTGTGTGTGTGTTATTTTTTTTTTCCTTTTGTATTAATTTGTTTTATAACTCATATATTAATATACTGACAACAAAGTGGTCAATTTTTTTGTTTTTATGTTATTGAAATAAAGTTTTTTCGAGGCCTGCCCACATCTAGATGAAACCCAGGGAGATCAAATAGCCACCGAGCTGGACTTGAGCCAAAACAAATAAGCATTGGTTTCAGAACAAGCGGACAAAGGTGAGGTTGTATTTTTTTTGTGGTATATGTGACACATTATTCAAGGACAAATTTTGTTACAAGAATAGCTAAGTAATGCTGATCATGTTTTACATATATGATATCGTAAGAATCGAGTTGAGAGAGCATATAACATTTAAATTTGGATTGAGATCTAAAGAATGAAAGCTTCTTCATTAAATAGAATTGGATATTTTTTTTATAAGCAAAAATATTATTGAGAAAAGGCAGAAGTTATGTTACAATAACCTGATAAACAACACACCCCTCATCAAAAGACAAAGCCAAAATGCCTCCATATACCAATGACAGACCACAAATAAGAACGAACAAAAAGACCTTCCTACTACTATTGATTACAAGAAAAAAACCAAATCTCAAGTACTACTTGAAAATTTGTGATGCCTGCAAAATCTTTAATATCAATTTACTCCCATTTTATGCATGGCAGAGGATGACACTCCAAGATAGACATTGGAGTGTGTGCTTAATTTACCCATCTTTTGGTTTGGAAGAAGGACATGCATGCATGCACTTATTATTTGGAATAATTTATTTAAATTTTATGAAAATGATTTATTATTTTTTATAAATTTTCTTTCAACTTTTCAAATAAATTTATGGTTAAATTATAAATAAACTTCTATTTTATAAAAAATATTAAATAAGTGTTTAATTAAATTATTTATTCAAACACATTCTTATTATGTGAAAATTAAGCTTGTAGTGAACTAACTTGATTGATTTTCTGTTGAAGTGAACTATGTGTTTGATTAGCTTTGTTGTGTCTGTGCGTGTGTATTTTTATTTATGAATTATTTTCAGCATGTGTACATTTTTAACGTTATTTTAAGGTACATGAAAAATACTGATGTCTCAACCTGAGTCGCAGGCTCCTACCATTGAAGAAACCTGTGTGGTAAACCGAGAGTGTGATATTTGCGATCCTGATCAAGCTTTTATTTTAAATCATTGGATGGAAGAAGAACAAATAGCAAAAGTTGCAGATGCTGCTATGGCAGAACTCAATGGGCTTGTAAGCATGAATAGGCCTTTATGGGCAAAGTCTTCATATGGTGAGGGATATGTTCTGGATCGTGAAAAATATGCAAACATGTTTCCTGGGGTTAATAGCTTGAACGATCCTCACACTTGTGAAGAATCTTCAAAATATTATAAAATAGTGAGGATTGGAGCAAGGCAATTGGTTGAGATGCTTTTAGATTCGGTTAGTACTTATATATAACGCTTGTTACACACTCCCCTCTTAATTTCTTTTATATTAACATAAGTAATCTATTTTGTGAAAATATATATTATCATATTAATAATAATATACTGATGAGAGTATGAAACTCTTTGTTCTAGGAGGAATGGGTTAATATTTCCCAACAATTGTTTCAAAATCAGAAACAGTCAAAGTGCTTGATGTTGGTTCATTGGATAATCGAACTGGAGCATTGCAAGTGGTATATATAATTTCATGCAAATATTTATGTTTATAGATTTTAGATTCGGTAATAATTAAAGATTATTGTTCTCCTCAGGTGCATGAAGAAATGCATGATCTTTCACATCTAGTGCCGTCTCGGGAATTATTCTTCCTTCGTTGTTGTCAACTAATTGGAGACGATGCATGGGCCATAGCTCATGTGTCAATTGATTCCTTCAGAGGGCGCGTCCGTGATCTTCCTGCTCGGAGGCTTCCATCTGGCTGCACGATTTATCAAATGACTAAAGAGTTTTCCATGGTATTTATATATAAAAAAAAATTAGTGACATTTAGCTTTTTTTTGTGTACAATGATAGCACTAAAGTTATATAACTTATGACTTCATGCATACTATTCAAAATCTTCTACCACTAGACCGACTCTAGTAGGTAGTGATAATTAACTAGCACACTGTCATCTTCATGGATGTATCATGTATACTATTCATTTTAAATCGACATGCCATTAAAAACAATATGAATAAAATGTAACTAATGAGATCAAAATGCTAAACATGTTAGAGAAGGAAAATTTTAGTACTTGTAAAATTAAAAGAGATGATTTTACACCGAGTCAGATATATAAAGAAAGACAAAGAGAAAGAGAAAATAAAAGATGTGATAAATAATGTAATAAGAAAGAAAAAAATATAAAATATGTGTAAAAGTTAAGTTGAAAAAAATAAAAATTGATAAAGAATTTACATTTGTCAATATATTTAATAATGCTAACTACAGTAAGCCTTGTGATGATATTATATATATGCTTTGTTCTAGGTTACTTGGATTGAGCACGTGGAAGTGAATGATAGGATGCAAACAAGAGGTCTTATTCGTAACCATATTGCATATGGAGCTGAAAGGTGGATTTGGGCCCTTCACAGAATGTGTGAGAGGCTTGCTTGCACTTCAATTGAAAATATGCCCCACCAAGCATCTCAAGAAGGTTACTATATATCCATTCATTTTTATTAGCCTCTTTGGTCTATTTTGTGTTATAGCTAAGTCTCTACGTCATCCATTTTGTTCAGAGGTGAATTCATTCAATGCAAGGAAGAGGGCCATAAGGCTTTCTGATCGAATGGTTCGTGGCTTTTGTGGAGTTTTGTACAAGTTACGCAGAGGGGGGTTTAGCCAATCTTCTGAGGAAAATTACAACAATGAGATTAAGATCGCTCTTCGCAAGAACACAATACCATATATGCCAGAAGGCATCATTGCCATTGCTGTCACTTCCATTAGGCTCCCAGTCCCTCCTGAGAATGTTTTTAGCTTCCTCGCGGAGGCGAAAAACCGTTCTAAGGTTCACAAGCTAAACATTATTTTGATTATTAGGATACGTAGCTTTTATTTGCAAATAATTAAGTTTTAACCTTGCATTTACAGAATCATAAATAGATGTTATTAATTTCTCTTGCAGTGGGATGTTCTTAGCTGTGGATTTCCAGTGGACGAGATTAGGCACTTCACAATTGATGAAACAACCGTATTTCAATTTTTAAGGTATTTTACCATCATTTCTTATTTAATTAGTTTTGTCTTTGAATCACGGATGAAGCGCACATTTAGCTTGAAATGAAAAAATAAAATAAAATGGTTTCAATCCTCGTCTCCTAAGAAAAAAAAAGAAAAAGATTAGAGGAAGCATCTTTCACATAAATATCGTGAACTTATTTGAACTTAAGTTATTTAATATTTATTGTGAAATATGAGAGTATATTGGATATATAGTGCTTGTTATTGCGTAATATACATATGTTAGTTTCACATGTTCCCTAACACATACGAGTTCAAACTCATCTTCACTCTTTCATAGCGTTGTTGCTTAACTACTAGATTTAATTAAACTCATAATAATCCATTAGGGTTGGCCTATTAGTAAGAGGTTAAGATGTTTGTATGAGCTTATAAGTTGTAATCTCAATCGCCACACAAAAAATAAATTAAACTCATAGTATAAATGCACTTTAGAGTTTAAAAAGGATAATAAAATGTAGTTTGAAATTAAGTGACATGGCACGACAAACAGCATGGCATTAATTGCTTTTAAATGAATAGTAAAACAAATATAATTTCGCATCTATGTGCAATATCCAATGAAAGTCCTAATATTTATTTTAAAATTTAATTTTCGTGCAGTATTAATATAAAAAGAATCTATATGCCATATCTAATAAAGTTCTATTGAATTTTATTAGAGATTAATTTTCATGTACTATTAATGTAATTTTTAAACTGTTAATTAATTATAAATAACTCTAAATATGATTTTTAAAATAATAATTATAAAAGTTAACATTTTTATCATATGTTGATAATCTATGATTGGATGACAATATAAAAAAAAATAAATTCCAAACTATTAAGTACATTCTAATTAATTTTTTTAGGTTTAAATATGTTTTTAGTTCCTCAAATTTAAAGTAAGTCCATTTTTAGTTTTTTTAAATTTAAAATTAATTTTTTTAGTACGTGTAATTTGAAAGATAAAAAAAACATGTTTTAGTCCCTCTATTCAAACATTGTTAGTAAATTTGCTACATAAAACTCACCTACTACTGAATTTGTCACACAAAAGTCACCCACTAGTATCCCTGTTAATGAAAACATTACACCAAATTCAACTAATACTACATAGCTAACCTTGTCTATAATACTGCAAGTAGTCCTAAGAGACTTAAACATGTTTTTTTTTTTTTAAATTACGGTGACTAAAAAAATTAATTTTAAATTAGAGGACCAAAAACAAACTTACTCCAAATTCAAGGGGCTAAACATAGTTAAGTCATTCTTTTATTATTATTAAATCAAATAAACTAAATGAAATTCGTTTCTATCTTGACGAGGAGCAGACTTGTAACCGAATAGAGAGCAATGTGATGGCATTTCAAGACAGTTACAAAGATCCTCTGGGATCGTATGTGGTGTATGCTCCAATTTCTGTAGAAAACGCGCACATGATTATGAATGGGGAGGATACAATGGTGCCAACAATTCTTCCTTCGGGATTTCTGATATCTGAAGGCAGTGGCGCAGTTGCTGAAGCATCTAATGGACAACATGCCAATAATACATCAGGAGGCTCACTGTTAACTATGGCTTACCAATTACTTCTTTGTAGTAATAAAGCATCAATTCGTGACCAAAATAGGGAAACTGTGGTTAGAATCGTCGTCTCAACCCTCCAAAAGATTAAGACCTCTCTGAATATTTCCATTTAGAATTAATCTTTTGGTGAGGTACTTTCGCTAAGACTCAAACAGGATCGATGGTGTTAATTTGTTGTTTTTACAATTGTTGCTTATTGAGCGCACTTCTTTGCCGTTATGCAAACAATATAAGTTACTTACAGAATAATATGTGGCAGAGATTGTGCTTATCATATAATGAGTTTCCTTGGTGTTTAATTTTATATGATGTTTGTCTTCTGATTAGTTTTTGTGTCCATTATATATAAATTGTGAAGACACTGCGCAATGGACAAAAAAATTAAAGTGGTTTGTTTGATTAAATGTAGTTCTCTCTAAAATATATAACCAAAGCAATCAATGCTTTTAAAATTTGACTGATCATTGAATCAGTCAAAACATTAATTGATTCAAGGTTTAATCGTGGTCAAATCATAATAGAATCAATATTAATAAATAATAATAATAATAATTATTATTATTATTAAAGCATACACAAAATTATATTAAAAAACATAATATCATAATTTTATAATACTAAAAATTAAAATTAAAACTTCATTTTATAGATTCTTAACATTTAAAGTATACACAATCCAAAACAATATATCATAATATTTAGGTGGTTTTAACGATCATACTACTAAAAACAAGAATATCAGTGACCAAATTTAGTAACAAAAAATTGTTTCTCTCTAATTTTGGAATCACTAAATTTTAGTGACGTATTTTTTAAAACTATATATAGATTGTTTTGTCACTAATTTTATTTTTGTGGTAGTGACACAACAATGTTCATTACAATAATAAGTTCACTTGAATTTATTTATTTTTTTGGAATTTTTTTTTGATTTTCCTATTAGAAACTTTCACTTGTCCATTGGTTTGCATATGGTATAGGCTAGCGACTTTGTGTCGCACATCATACTTTCTCGAAATAGTTATTGCATAAATGTTTCTCCCACACTAGTGTAAAATACGGATTCTACAATAGGTTTTTACATCAGTTGTTATTCAACCGATGTACAAAAAAAGCAATGGCATTTTTATAATTAAACAAAAGATGTAAAACCTTTTTAGATCGGTTCTTTATAAAATTGTTGTAAAAAATACTTTTTAGATCGGTTCTTTATAGAACCAATGTAAAAAATACTTTTTAGGTCAGTTATACAGTGAACCGATTTAAAAAGTCCAGTTTTTTAGATCAGTTGTCCTCTCAACCGATCTAAAAAGTTTGCTACTTTACTAATTTGTTTTTTGCCTCTCTTTTTTATTGAAAGCAGACAAAATTAAACGTCTTTCTCCTCTCTGCTGGATGCGAGCTCCTCTGTGGTTTGTTCCGTTCCACTGCTCCTGAGTTCCTCTCTGCTGGACGTTCATCGATCTGCAGTTTGTCGAGTAGTTCTGCTGCAGCTCAACATTTTGTGGTTCGTTCTTCTCTTCGATATATAGTACGGTAAGCTTCGATTTGCACTCACATTTTGTGGTTATGTACTATCTTATTGTGCTTGCCAAAATATGGTGTAGTGTTCATTTTTTAATGGAGGCCACTGCTGCATAAATCCGTTTCATATTGGGGAAAATATATTGGTTATATTGTGTTATGAATATTGTGTTAAAAGAAAATTTTGGCACTTTGGCCTTGAAGCTCACGGATTTTTGAGCTTGTCAAAGGAATATGAATATTTTTTTCCATTAAATGTGGCTACTGTGAATATAGTTTTTATGGCAAAAATATCAATGATTTGAGATTGGTATTAATATGGAAAACATGGTTGTGTGGTTTGGTTAAAAGAAAATTTTCTCTAGTCTTGATTTGGCATTAGAACTCACGTTTTTTTTTCATTGTGTTGAGGGAGGAATTATCAAAATTTTTCATCGTTAAAGAAACTTACAAATGGAGGATTTAAGTTAAAAATAAAATTAGTTAAGGATTGAGCTTGCCTAAGGACATAGTTATAGTAAGAAATATGCAATTTTCTTACTGTTATCTTAGTTCATTTTGATAGCCAAATTGATCGATGGATTTTATTTGTAATACTTAATAGGCTCACGGCCCAAGTAAGTAAATGGGTAATTGTCATTTTTTTTATAACGATCCTTAAGGTAGTTTAATAATAGAGGAAGGGAAAAAGTTTTGCAAAATTTGCTTGAATTAATTTGAAGGTCACAATTTTTATAAAATAAATTTGGTACCTTGGTGAAACTTTTCCTTTAAATAATAGAAGGAATAAAGTGTGATTAATTGCCTTAAAGAAATTTCATGATTTTAAACAAATAAAATAAGTTAAGGTTTTTACTTAAAAAAAAAATTAAGGTGCTTAGCTTAAGTAGACTAAAGTGTTGCATCCTAATAATCAATGACTAAATTTTACCATTTAGTTTAAGATTATTCTAAACACTCGCAGATAAGTTAAGTTGGTAGACTACAAATTAGAATGAAATTGTTTCTTAAATCTCTAAGAAGCTAGTTTTAAGAAATAATCAAGGTTAATTTATTCAATTTGGATAGAATAGTCTAAGAACATTAGAATAAAATTTTAAAATTATTAATTACAAGTTTGTGAGTGATTTAAAATTATGTGTGACTTGTCACTAATTGTTCCCCAATCCAGGTCCCATTAGCAATTATTAATTATTTGTCTCAGGCAGAATGTTGTTGTCTTCTTGTGTTCATTGGGAAATAAGCCAAAGAAAGAAACCAAGAGCCTAATTGATTTGTAAGCTTTTATTTGTAATAAATTTGTTTTATGATTTGTATGATAACTCTAAAACCTATAACATACTTTACATGAATATTTGTTTTGGTTATAGAGCTATGGACGGATTTCAGATGTTGGAGGGTAGACACTTGTCAAGTAGAAAGAACCTACATGGATTTGCCCTCTTGTAAGTAGTTAGAACCCTAGATTTGATCACATTTATGAATAGTTACTATAATGTTTACTCATTATATTCAAATTTGGTATTTATTTGCAGTCTCAAAGACAACCTCGAAGCTATGAGTGTGGATACTATGTCATGAGACATATGCTCACTGTTGTCTCCACAAGTATTGTTGGTTCATGGAAAGAGGTAATTGAATTTTTTTAAAGTTGGATTATTTTTTTATTTTTCAATTGAGCTAACGTTTAATCTTAACTTATATCTACTTGTAGATATTCACAAATCCACATTCATTCTCTAGCGACGAAATTGACGACATTCGAACGTTGGGCACAATTTTTCATTGAGATTAGTAACTTGTGAAATTTTATATTAGTTTACAATGTTCATGGGTATAACAAAACAAAGCAATTAGATGACAATTTAATAGTTGATAATTTATAGTTTAGCATGTATGTTAGTTTAGAATGTAAATTTTGAGAATTATTGGACAGTATATTAGTTTAGCATCTATGTTAGTATGCAATAATTAGAATGTATTTCTATCTTAATCTGGCTGTGAGATAATTATGTACTGTTGATATGGTATATTTTTAAATTATAAGGAAGGAAGGAACAAAACAAACTAGGTATTTAAAAAAAATAACTTTTTACATCGATTAATTTTTAAACTGATGTAAAAAGCTAGTTTTTACATCGGTTACAACCACTAATCAATGTAAAAGCTAACTTTTTACATTGGTTATGTTAAAAACCGATGTAAAAAGTTAGAGTTTTTACATCAGTTCTGATTTGAACTGATGTAAAAACTAGCTTTTTACATCGGTTTAAAAATTAACCGATGTAAAAAAAAAAATTACATTAGTTCAAAAACCGATTTAAAAAGTCTAACTTTTTACATTGCCTCGAATCTATAACGTCACTTTAATCAATGTAAAAAGTCAATTTCAACTGATGTAAAAAGTCTAATCTACAATAGTGCCATCGTTTATAAGTACGTAACCTTGGTACACCATATCTATGAAAATGATTTCCTTCAAGAATTTGGTCACTGTGGAAGCATCATTAATTGTGATGGGAAGCGATTGCTTCAACCCATTTGGATAGGTACTCAATCGCAACTAGATAGTATATATTCATTGGTGAATGGCAAAGGGAAATGCCTCATGAAATCAATTCCTTAGCAATCAAATAATTCTACCTTGATTATGATATTCAAGGGCATTTCATTCCTCCTAGATATACTACTAGTTCTTGGCCTAATTGCTTGCAAACTCATAAGCATCTTTGAAAATGGTAGGCTAGTAGAATCCACTTTGTAAAACTTTGCGTTGTCTTATTACTACAGTAATGTCTTGCAGAAGGTAAACTATATGACTAGTGCCCCAAAATGTCATTGGCTTTATCATGAGTAACACATCTCAATATTCCATCTAGTCCTTGTTTAAATAGAAAGGAGTCATCCCACAAATAATGCTTAGATACACTGAAGAACTTTTTTTGCTACCAAATGTACTATCCTGCAAGAATTATCTTGACATCTTTAAAGTTGGCTTGTCAGTAAACCATGCTATTTATTTTATCATTATGATTTGTTCATCAGGAAACTATCAAGGATCTCCAATCCTTGTTCCACAAGTTCCTCTATTTCCAACCTTAGCGGATGGTTTACTGTAAGTTCCTTTTTTTAAGAAAATTATTCCTGCTTCAACATAGACATACATGGCTTTATTTGTCTTGTGAGTATATATTTTGTATTCTGTAAGTCCTTTAGTGAAGTTTGTTGCTATTGAAACAGTTTTTTTTTTTTGGAAAGTGACCTCGCATAATATAGGATTATGAATTTCTTTTGAAATAATGTATTCTTTTCATTTTGAATAATGAAAATTCTCACTGTAGCTCCCCAAAATCTCTCTTTCTCTCTCTCTCTCTCAGCACACACACATATCCTTAAATATGTTTGCCTTATTTTCAAGTACAAAATCAATCATAATCATCATAGGTTGCTTTATTCTATGTTTTAAGCACCACACCAATGGATTTGAATCATGAGTGAGAAATTCTAATTTTATTTAGCTTATTAGTTATTGCAAATGCCTTGTTTGTGTTGTATATGTTATTCTATTTAAAATATAAATAAATGTCTCTAATTAGGACATGATCAATTGATATTAGGTGTCAAACTTTAATGCTTACAACATTTAATAACTTTTTGTAGAATACAAAATTAATTAATCTAATTGTTGACTCATTTGATATGATCTTTGTGATCATCTATATCAAATTTCACATAAATTGGACATTTTCTGGTGTGCTATCTAGTAATAGGCATTTACTTGTATTTTAAATAGCAAATTATCTGTCCAAATAAAGTCATGTAATGAAGTATCAATTAGCTTTTGATCTGCATGAAATTTTATAATCTTAATCTATTTTATAAGAAATTTAAAATCAATATTTGGATTGATTGATTGATTTTATATTATATAGAAAGTTATTAAGTGGTGTAAGTGAAGTGGATTGGAACGTCTTAAGAAGGGGTTGAGTTGTGACTTGGCAAACTTGTCCTAAAACTTTGTCCTTTATGAGCTTTTACTTAATATTACCTTGGTTGCTCTGAAAGTTCTGACACAGTAGGTTCAGGTACTCAGAAAGTTTAGTTTTCTGAGTGGTCAATCACAACAGTTATTGTAATATGCCTTAATATGATTCTATAAGGACTTCATACCTAGTCCTTAGTAAACTTATGTTTACAAGATATCTTAGTATATGTAGAATACCAAGAGTTGATTGGAAGATTCTATGTGTAGGCAACATATTACTTAGAGGAGCATTTCCTTCAAAAGGCCTCTGTATAGTGTCTTATATTGAAAACATATTTATCCGAAAGATTCAACATTTATATAAAATAATTCTCAAAAAAATTTATGCAAAAATCTTATTTTCTATTAAAAGGGTTTTGCATTCTATTGTTTAGAATGCTCTTAACAACTTTGATACTCAATGCCAATTTCATGTTTTCTAAAAGGTTTTAAACTTGATATATAAAACATTTGAACTGATATAGAATAAGCTTAACATATGTAGAGTTTATGCAAGTCAAATATGGGGATTTAAAATCAAGTTAAGTTTGCTTACAATCTTCACAAATATATATTCTGATATTTTGCACTTTCAAATGTAGACATAATATGCATGATGGTCAAGTTGCTGAATTTAAATAGAGATGGAAAGAAGATATTGCACATAGGATTTATCCTAATTCACCCAAACAATCCTTTGGTTACATCTAGTTCCCACACTAGGTAAGATTTTTCCATTATGACAAGCAATCATACAAGTATTCTTTCATGTCTCATCGGGCTACACCAATTTTCTTCAACCAACATCTATAAGCAAGACCAGTATTCTAAACCTTTGCAAGTTACTCTTAACCACAAACCATACCTATTCTTGGGAGATAAACAACCAATATTATCAACCTTTGCAGGTTACTCTTGACCATATAACAACACTTGTTCTTGGGAGATATACAACAAATATTCTCAGCCTTTATAGGCTATCAGGATTTCAAGCCTTTGTAGGTTATCAGTATTTTGAATCTTTGTAGGTTACCCTCAACCATAGAACCACACTTATTCTTGGGAAGAAGACAACCAATATCCTTTTTCCTCAGCCTTTGCAGGCTTGACCTAGTATTCTTTTACCCCCAATCTCCACAGGTTGTTTCCTGAGCATGTACTTTAAGCATCCAAGCCTTCATACGCTTCACACAACACTTCCCTTTCAATAAATCTAACCAAACCTAGTGGGTTTAGGATAAATATAACTTATAGACAAAATGTGGTGTTTGTGGTGATATTATAATTTAACCACACTCATTGATTGAATAGTCTTGAACCTTTAGGCTAAACACACTCCTAACACAACCGTTCTGCAGTTCAGAAGACTTTTGAATTGGGAAGGAGTTGAATCACATTTTAGCATGTTAATTATGGGCTTTCTCCTTCATGTTCTGGAATTATCTTTTGTAATTATATAGAGCTCTCAAGTCAATATAGTCATTAGATGATAGTTGGAGAGCTTTCTCTGCTTTATTGCATAGTTGCAACAACTTTTTATGCTTTGTAGAAAAGTTGTTAGCTCACTTTTGACTTACGACTGCTAAAGTGTCTTTTCTAAGTGAGTCTTTTGAGCAAACATTCTGAAAAAACTTTTTGAGCAAACATTTTGATGATCATTTATATGCAGTTTATAACTGATACTTCGAAGTTGAATTCTGATGGACACTCTAATGTAACCATCTGATGATTTGTTTTGAGAAAAATTTCTAATACAGATGGAAAGCAATTAAATATTCTTTTTGTAGGAATACTCTAATGATATGACTTGACATTCTTGTATTCAAATATCGTGATTTGCTAGTCTGCCACCATTCTAATTTAATTAAAGCATCATAAGATGAAAAACTTCTAACTAATATGTTTCATTAATTCTGAGCTTGTATCAATATTCTGATGTCTTGCATCAAATCTTCTTGGTTCTAAATGAAATTTCTTAATCTTCATGGAAGACATTCTTGAGATCACATTGTGTTAGAGACATATCTTCCTCTAATCATTCAAAATTTCTTCTCTTGCTAATGATGAAGTTCCATGTAACATCTCAGTTTTAGGGCCTAGGAGTTGAGTCTTAGTTAGGTACCTATTACCCATGCTAAGAGACAAATACTTGCTTGTTACTAGAGCTTATGTGTTTGCAAGCTGTGGTAAATACATGTTTTAAAATATCTTTACTACAATATTTATTTTCATACATATTTCCAAGTAGCATGTTCACTCTCAAGGTATTTTAATTTGTTTTCAAACTTATTTCTAAAAGTAGTTATATTTAAAAGTTCCTTTATATCCTCTTTAATTAAAGATTATTACACGTAGCAATTATTTTCCTCGATTTGAGAAAATATATTATACTAGTTTTATTGAGTTGCTATAAGTTAAATCAATTGGTACCGATATCATGCTTTCAATGGCTTGAAAAGATATAATATAATTATAGCTATGTTTTCCTATAACAGTTTTATTGATTAATTTAAGTTTCTAATATTAAGATAATTATATTGCAAGTGTTTTATTAAATAAGGGCATATTGCTTTAAGGTATCCAAATTATAGCAACTTATTATATATACATAATGAAGTGCTATAGTTTATTAAAACAAATACTCTAGTTCTATCTAAAAGCTCCTAAAATTAAATTAAGTTACTATAAAAGCTTTATTCATGTGCATACCAATTACCTTAGTGCTTTACTTGAAATTGAAGTATACGAGTAGCTTATAGTTATTATTATCAAAATCAAATATAACTATTTTGACATACTATAAGCTCAAGACATACTCTAAATTTATTATTAGCATATGTCAATATATATATATATATATATATATATATATATATATATATATATATATCCACATGTGTTGATTGATTTAATTGTTGTGTTGTTTGGTTCAATGATTAAATTAGTGATTTTAATATCACTTTGTTGTGAGAAGGACTAGACACTTTGAAGCTCATTTAGAGTCAAAGTGGTTAATCTAGAGGATGAGTATTGCTCTTTGAAAGTCTAAAAATATTAAAATGGTGGTTATGGGATTATTGTTCAATCCATTGATTCTTGAATTTGAGATTGTTCTTAAATTCTCTTTTATCAAATTCCAAATTAATTGATGTTGCTACATCCTTACTTTAAATAATTATTTGATGATCCTAAATTATTAAGTCGTTGTCTTTGTTAAATCCTATGCCTACAAGTGAGTTCCTTATATTTTAATTTTGCCATTCATGTACGTGTGTGTGTGTGTGTGTGTGTGTGTGTGTGTGGTGTGTGTGTGTGTGTGTGTGTGTGTGTGTGTGTATGTGTGTGTGTGTATGTGTATGTGTATGTATAGAAAGAGAGGGAGAAGTTTGATATCCTTATGCCAACTATATATCATGATTTTTCACTCCCAAATACTTTTATAAGAAGCCCTCTTCACTAACTTCTAAAACACGATTCCCCACCTTTAGCTTCTTATTCACGTCAATAAAGCCCCCTACCTCCATAACTCTTACTTACTTTTTATTTTATAAACCACCCAGGGAGGTTTCTCATTCTCGTGACCCTACAACATAAAGCCATCCTCGGTTTGCTTTCATTGTGACGCCCTTACGAGAGACACCCTTACCATCACAACTTATTCACATCCTTTGTCACGTATAGCGTTCACGTCACCACCACCAAGAGCCATGAGACCAAGTTCGTGCCTCTCTACCTCGTGCATGTCTTGAGCTTTGGCTCCTAAAGCCTGAGCTCAAGTTCTATTATGTAAAATCTCACCTAATTGAGCTAGTGATCGAGCCTACGACTTCGTATTGCCTTGGTACGTCTTTAATATCTTATAATCTTTCACTTTCTCTTCATCTTGCTTTCTCTTTTTTGAAAGAAAAGGCTTCCTATAATGTCGTTTGTCTTAAATGAGCCCATAAGTTTACTCCTTGCAGTCTCTTGATCACAATGATTGGAGCACCTTTTCAAATTCACACCATTTTTCCATTTTCTCTTTCTTATGGGCACATGTTCAAGGGCTTGCATGTAGGGACCCATAGCTGTTTGATCCCATATGCAACCCAGCCATTGTGTAGTACTCATTGCACTCTTTGTTTTGGCAAGCGTCGATGAAGAATATGTACCGATCGAAAGTTCGAGGTTTCTAAGGTAAAAAGGGAGCGAGGGGGTGACATGTGAAGTTGGCATGAGAAGATAGTTAGGAGTTCCCTACTCTTAACATTCTTTAGGGGTTTAGTGCCAAAGAGTTGTCGTGATATGACTCGCAATTTGGTCTATATGGAATGTGAATTATATTTTAAGTTGTTGAGTTTGTCGAGTGTTACATAGTTGTAATTGTGGTCATTGATGTGGATGGATTAGTGATAATCTCTTGTGGATGGACAAACCCCGGCTTAGAGCAAATAGCAAAATTGCTCAAAGAGCATTCTTTTAGTCCTGTTATTTCCTATAATTGTATGGATATGAAGGATAGGGTCGTGCGTGTCATAATTCCATGTATTTGAATATGTTTTTCTCATAGTTCCTATGTTTTAATTACTTTCAATTAAGTCTTAAGTGATTAAACCAAAGTTGGACATGTGGTTAATGCAAATGTTAAGTATGTGGTGAGTTAATGTCTTGAATCTATGTGTGTTATGTACTTTCATAGAATTGATTACCAAGTTGGTAAAGGACTGATATAATGTGTTTATAACTTTTTCTATATCTATCTTAAATAGTTCTCCATAGTGTTCTTAAGGAAAGTTAGAGTCATATAATTGACTTAGACATGTGGTGGTGTGTCCTAGATGGAAAGTTGCCTGAAATTGCATTATAAATGTTTGTTTGTAAAAGTTGCTATGCAAATTGTGTGAATTGAATCTGGCTTTGCCCTTTTACCACTTTAAAGTTTTATGTCTTAGCTATTTTAAGGAAATACACAAACAACATCACAAATATAGAAAATAGCAAAAGAACACCAATTTATTTAATGTGGTTCGACACTTCTTGCCTACGTCTACAAAAACATCTCATTTATTTTGTCTCAATAAAATACATCCCATTACAAGTTTTCTAGGACAAACTTGTGAAACCCTCTTTTCACATGACCACCCTCTCTTTTAGGGTGGTGAACCTCTCTATAGGTCGAGTGGTTTTTCTTATCTCAAAAACCTCTATTTATACAACTTGCATCGTAATATTAAAAGAGAAAATAAATCCTAAAATAAACATAATATTTTAAAATCAAAACAAAATCCTAGAGATTTAAGATTGGAAATTTGAATTATTTCCTAACAGCTACCAAACCCAATTGACCTCACTCAAATAACTATTTTCTACAATTTATACTAATATTTCCTTTAAGGCACGTCATAAGTGGTTTTCAGGTTTGGACAACTTAAGTATCAATGGTTTATGAGTGGTTCAACGGAGTCTAGATGTAAAATCTAAGTTGGAGGGACCACATCCCTGCTTTGATATGTTGAGCAGCACCTAAATCTAAGTGGATTGAGTCTTAAGTGCCACACGTTCATGAGCTGTGTTGGATGAAATGAATGTAGTATGTATACATTGCTGTTTTGTATTGCCCTGTTTTGTTGTATGATGCGAAATTCATTGTGATGGCTACAAGCACTATTTTCAAATATCCTTTGGTAGAATTATAAATATGTGTTTCTTATTGAAATGCATTTGGTCCCATCTTGTTTGAATTTTTTGTAATTTATGGTGATTTTTCTGGTGCAACTTGTTCTGTTGGACTATGAATCTAACCTGCGAATGGAAATGTGTTATGCTGTATTTATTTTGTATGATGATGGCTACACTGTATTCTTACATGAAAGTAGACATTGTATGAATTATGTAGGAGTTGGGATCACTTCATTTGCATGAGTATAGAATTAATGATAAATTGTATGAATTATGTAGGAGTTGGGATCACTTCGTTTGCATGAGTATAGAATTAATGATGAATTTTTAAAGATGAGTATAGAGATGAAAACCAATTGTCGGATTATGTTTTGGCGATATATGATGGAATTATATCTTTGGTACTTATTGTGGTTGTAAAAATATGGGGAAAATCCAAGTGGTTTCTTAAAACCTTGAGAAGGTATTTGTGGAATCTTGGCCCCAAATGTTGGATTTTCTATTTTTAAGAATTTTCTCACCCAAGTTGGTTTTCCATGAAGATTTTGAATGTTTTAGCCTTGAAAAATGATTTGTGCAGATTTTGGCTACATTGTTGGGCTAGATCTCCAAGATGTCGTGGCTATAACTACAGATTAAATGCATTTTTTACTATATAAACTTTCTATTATCGCTTTGACGTAGATTTAGCCTATGTGGACTTATATTGCTAAAAGAAAACTTATATCTTTCTTCTTTGAATTTCTACAACTAATTTCCCTAATACTCTATATCTCTTGATATTCATATCTTTATAACTACTAAGGTATTTTGCAAAAAGTTATTAAGTGATGTAAGTGTTAATGTTTGACATCTGATATCAATTGTTCTTATCTCATCAGTTGTCAAACTTTAACACTTACAATACTTAATAACTTTTTATATAATACGAAATTAATCAATCCAATAATTGAATCATTTGATTTATATATATATATATATATATATATATATATATATATATATATATATATATATATATATATATATATATCATATAGCTTTGTATCTGCTAAGTTCATGAGTAGTAGATAAGCGGACTCGAATCATTGACATCCGCCACAAGGTAAACCACCACCTTTTAGGCCCCGACTGATTCTACCATAGAGTCCAACGATAGACAATAACTGCCCCCTGAACATAGCTTACAACTTTCATCATACTATGCTCTTTAGTGAGCAACTCTTTTCAAAATCTCACAAGAGGTGCTTAGTTGGAATCTCGGGGGGGGGGGGGGGGGGGGGGGGGGCGCGGCGGGCATATATAATATAATGAAAGGGCCTTTTTGTGACAATGAGAGGAGTAAATCTTGACTATTAGATCTTATCATAAATGGTTAAAATTAAAACATAAGAGTCATGTGAGTTTTTTAAATTAGACATTGGTTTATATGTTATCTAGCAATAGACATTTACATATATTTTATATAGCATATTATTCGTCCAAATAAAGTCCTGTGAGGAAATATCAATTAGCTTTTGATTTGCATGAAATTTTATAATCTTAATCTATTTTATAATAACTTCCTAATCAATTGTTGTTGATGTTCCACCAATACCAAGGATAGGCAAGTCCTGTGGGATAAAGATGTAATCTTCACTCAGTGATCTTATAGAATTATGTAGAGCTCAAAGAATTCCTTAACCATGAAAACCCATTCCTTGACGTCAATTCTGTCAAAGCAAGGAAATTTTCACCTTGATACCTTTACGTACTTAGAATCTAGTATCTGTCGGTGTGGTGTTGTTGTTGTATTGTAGGTCTTCCTTTCTATTGTTTGGATTCTACATTTGTTGGATGTATGTTGCTAGATTCTTTAATGTATCATCCATCGCCATCAAGCAACTTCCATGATGCTTTACAATCTTTGTAGTCTTAGCAATTATTCATTCATCACTTTTTGGTGTTGCAAGGATTCCTTCTTAAACCCCTACAGCTTGGCGAAGACTCCATGAACTTCTAATTCAATCTTCTTTACCCTTATTCCTACTGTACTCTGGTTTTTATTCATGTTGTTTGCTTTTATAACTAACTACCCACCCTGATACGAGCAATAGAATAACAAAAACGAAAACAAAAATGACAGGACTTGTTTGGATTAACTTCTCCATAAGCACTTATAAGAGAAAAAAAAATATGAAAAAAAAATGAAATAAGCTTCTCCATAAGCTAAAATTAGCTTATGCATAAGTTAAAAATTAGATTTTGAAGAAGCTAATATGATAAAGCTTTTACAAATTAACTTATGTATAAACTAATTTTAACTTATGGAAAAGCTAATTTCACTTTTTGTTTTTATTTTTTTTTTCCCATAAGTATTTATAGAAAAGTTTTATCCAAATAGGCGCTAACATGGTTAGGACAGTTAATGAAGATGAAAGCGACAATGAAAGAAGGAGAAGCAAAAGGAATACGCAACAACCCACAGGGATGAAGGATTATGTCATCTAGCCTTGCAGTTAAGGGATGGGTAGTTAGTTACAGAAATAACCATGTATGTATAACATATTAGGATAGGAATAAAGGGAAAGCAAGATTGAATTAGCATTTGGGGTTTCATGCCCAAACTCTTGGAGGGTAGTTACTCTATGTTCTTAGCATTCTTGAATTTGATAGTGCATTGTTATTGGTTCAAGCTTGTTCTTATCTTCTCGTGCGAATAAAGCCTTATGCTCTTATGTTTCTCTAAGATGTCCTCAGGAATTATCAATTTGGTGCTTTCATTGATAGAACTTCACCACAGTGGAAGGAACTAGATCTCAAAATTTAGATGAAGTTCGTGCAACTATTACCGAATTATAGGGGTTTAAGCCAAAATCCTTGCAAAACTAGAAAATGATTAATGAACAGTTGCTAGGGTTGCAAAGATCGTAGAGCATCATGGAAAGTCCCTTGGCAGCGATGGATGATACATTAAAAAATATAGCAGCGTACATTCAGCAAACGTAGAATCCGAGAATTAGAAAGGAAGAACCACAATACAGCAATAACAGCAATTCAACTAAAGATACCAAATTCTAGGTACCTAAGGGCATCAAGGTGGAAATTCCCTACTTTGATGGAACTAACGTGGAGGAATGTGTTTACAAGGTCAAGGAATTCTTTGAGCTCTACACAATTCCAAAAGATCAGCAAGTGAAAACTGTGTCGTTTCATCTCATAGGACCTGCCTATGCTTGGTATAGGTGGAACATCAATAACTGGATTCACCATACGTGGAATGGATTTTTAGAGTCAATTCAACCGAGATTTAGAAATTGTACTTTCAAGATCCTAAAACTGCTCTTAAGGATGTGAGGCAAACATCTATGGTTGTAGATTACCAATCCAGATTTGAGGAAATCTCCAACAAGTTAATTGGGCACAATGAATTAATCTTGGTAAGTAGCGCTATTTATGGCAGGTTTGCATGATTCTTTGTAGTATGATTTGTTGCTAACTAAACCTAATACATACGAGCATGTTGTAAACTTAGCTAAATTGCATGAACAAAAGGAATCAGTGTTGCATCAAAACATTAAAGTATAGTTCAAGGAAGGTATATTCTAATAATTTTAATTAGGGTGGGGTATCCAAGACCATCACAGCAAATTCTATGGGGAATGTTAGTCAAACTACTATTAAATAAGGGAGTACTAATGTGGCCCAATGTAACACCTATTTTTCTCTTTTATGATTAATAAATTGAGTGGAAATAATTATAAGATATAATTAAGTTTAGTTTCTTGAAAAATTTAATTAATAAATATATGCGTGATTTTCTGTTCAAGTTTTAATAGAAAATTCTATTGAAATTGATATTGCATTGCTCACCAACAATGTAAGAATACACTAAAAGTGAACAAATAATCAAGAAAATTCAAAGATTTAATTATAATTTGTATATACTAATTATAATTAGGTCTCTATAAAAAAATTATTTTATTTTGACACTTTTAATCAAAATAGTAATATTTTAATACAATTTCAAAAATTGCAATTTTGGGGCTTTTTTGGAGGGAAAAAAAAATATATTTTGAGACATTCTAAATTTTCCTAGATGTCCTAGATTAAAATTAGTGAGTCATATATTCACTAATCCATGATTTGCAATTAATTAAGCATAATTTTCATATTTTACGCTTTATGTAATTTTTCTCTCACCAATTCCACCTAACCCCTTCCAATTAGTGTCATATTGTGTCAAAAAAATACAAATCAAAGTCACCCTTCCTAAATTCATGC
This sequence comes from Spatholobus suberectus, assembly GCA_004329165.1. Classification (NCBI taxonomy): domain Eukaryota; kingdom Viridiplantae; phylum Streptophyta; class Magnoliopsida; order Fabales; family Fabaceae; genus Spatholobus; species Spatholobus suberectus. The sequence goes on along the minus strand of CM014729.1, from coordinate 30,587,404 downwards.
TAGCTTAACCCATGGTCAGATTTTAAGTGGGATTTTATTTAATTATTTTTTATTTTGGATCTCAAATATTTTATAAAAAATGCTTAAGAGTTGTAAGGAGTGGTTGATGGGGCTTTAAGAAGCTTGAGACTACTCTCCCCTCCTTTTTTTTTAACGTAAACCACCCCCCTTCTTCCCACATCTCACCTTGCTTTTCTTCTTCTCCAAAGTTCTCTCCAAAAAAATTTCTAAGTCCCAAAACTTCTAAGGTCCAAAGCTCCATGTTCTTCCAAAGCAAGCACTATTCTCACTTTCTTAGCTTGGTCCTTAGTCATTGTTGGTAAGTTGATTTCATTTTTCTTCTCCCTTTCTCTAATGGCTGAACACTCCCCTTCTTTTATTCTAATCATTTTCATTGTTGTTTCACTCTTGGGAATGGTTGTTGGTTGCAAATCCATGGTGATTGTCCAAAGGCTTGGTTCAAGAAATAAAGACTCTTAAATTCTCACCTTCCTGTGCTCTCATTTTTAGCATCTCTTTGGGTAAGGGAAGCTCCTACTATTTTCTTCCTTTTTTGGCTGAGCAAAACACTGTTTTAATGAATATAATGTGTTGTGAATTTTTTTGGTATGGACTGCTTGGTTTGTTGATGAGTTAAGGCATGAAAAATGGCCTCTTTGACGGTTAATATAAATCTTTAGATAAATGTTTTTATGAGTTGCCATTGATGTTTGAGGTTATGGAAAATATATGTGATTGTGTGAAGAATGTGCTGCTGGAAAATATTTTATTTATTTATTTTTATATTCATTTAAAAAATTATTTTATGTGTATATTTTAAATGACATTTAAATGCTTAAAATGTTAAAAATATCCAATAAATGTTGAGACAAAAATTTTGGTGAAGTACCGGTTGTTTTAGAATCTCATTGGGCTGCTGAATTATATTGAATTTCATGGTGGGCTGCACTTGAAGAAAAAGAAGGATATTTGAAGGTTTAAGACAAGTTAACTATTAGAAAAATTGAAATAAATTAAAATATTGAAATAAAAAGAAAGTGACCAATTAACCTTATTTTACGTCATTAGAGTTAACTAAAGTGGTTCTGTAATTAAATTTTATTTTGATAACTTATAATGAACTTTATAAAATCAGTGTACAAAAAGTAAGCAAAATGGTGATAATTTTGGCATAAAAATTTAAAATAAATTCTATGAGGGCAATTTTGTAATTTCACATTTTGGTCATTATTAATATATTATTTTTAATTTAATTATTTATAAAAATAAATTGTTAAAATTTATTTAGTAATTTTATCAATTTTGACAAAGAAGTGGTTAATAATAAACCTTTTAATGAGAAAAATACTAAAAAGAGTAAAATGGTCTTTTTACTCCAACATGATTTATTTCCAAAATAAAAATATTATATTTTATTTGAATTTTCATGAAAATTATAGAATATAGGCATTTTTATAATTATTAGTGAATTTTCATTTATTTCAATTAACTGATTAAGTGTAAAGGTAAAAATATAAATTTACCTCAATTGACTTAAAAAAATTTACATTAGTATAAAATAAATCCAGTAGCTTATAATAAAAGAATTTATGCAAAAATAAATTTATTTGAAGTAGTATTCATTATTTTAAAGGTTTATTAAATATTTTGAGGGCTAAGGATATTTTAGTAATTTGACATCCCATTTTAATTTTTATTGAATATTCTGAATTTAAAATGAAAGTGGATAAATAAATTACTAGCTAAAATATTTAAAAGATTCAAGTGAAAACTATTTAAACAATTTCGTAAATTTTTATATCATACGTTATCCAAAATTAATAGAAAACATTAAAGTACAAAATATGGAATCTTATTGCTAGAAGGAATTGTTAGTGGGATCCCTGCAAGATAGAGGTTGCTTGGTGGGACCTCTGCTTGTTGACTATGACCTTGGTAGGACTTTTATATTGTAGCAATGTATAAATTAAATATCCAAAAAATAATAATATATGTTGATTAATGTTGTTGATGAGATGTATATGCATATATGCATGAGTTTAAAGTTGTAACTGTGATGCGAGCAAGCAGGTAAGTTAGGGTTGCTTGGTGGGGCCCTCAACTTAGTGTTGGAAAGATTAGTGGGATAATTGATGGACCTTGAGGATAGATAGACAAGGCAAATCCTACATTGTAGACCAAGGTCAATGCAAACCTTGTGTCATAGTAAGCCACTACCCACATATGTTTATCCTGACAAACCACTACATTATTTTTGTTTATTAGAGTTAACGACATTCCCTAATGGTTATAGCACGTGCTAATTTTTGGATCTGTGATGTCTTTGTTGTTATTGCACCATGTTAAGGAACAAGTCTATACTGATTGCTCGATTGTTGAGAAATCTCCATAGAGTTGTGTTTGAATGTCATTATCGTCATATTTGTTTTCATATTATAATTGTTGTTTAATGATGATCTTGCTTTTATCTATGATACGTTGTTGTATTGAAAGTTAATATATTTTAATGTGTGGGTAGTTAAGTGTGAATTATCCTTATTTTTGTGAGCTTACCCTTGCACTATTTATTCTGATATGTAATTGACTATGATGATTGCGACTATATGCAGGAGCAGATGACAAGCCATCAGTAGATCAAACTCTTCACTGTTGAGTATAGAAGATGTTTCTTGGTAAAGCGACTTCATCCTAGGAGTTCTGTCAAACATTATAGGTCTTATTTATTCTTTTTCTCATCCTTTGTGCCACCTTAGTTCTCCTTAGGAGTAGTGTGTAGTGGTGGCTAGCTATTAAGGAATGAGTAGTTAAATGTACCCCCTTCCCTTTTTGTTACGTGTACTTACTGATGGGTACACTTTAGCTGACATACACATACACATCCCTTACCTTTTTGAGATGCAGTTGATCTTTTGGTATATGGGTTGTAATTGTTATTTAGTATGATGTTGATATTTTTGTCATATACCTATATATGTGACACATGACTTTCAATATTTACCATTTATGTTGATAATTACTTTCAAGAGATGAATGTTGTTATTGACTAGTTTTATGGAACACGAAAAATTTACCCGTATTTTCATAAATGAATTAATAAAAGTTTTACTTAAAATTGAATTAATCCACGATTTTGTTGTATAATGTTATGTAGCAACAATGAGTCGTTACACCAAATCTGGGATTAAAAATAGTAGTCAGTGCTAGTGTATCTTACTCAATTGAGAAAAAATCAAGAAGAAAGAAGGGTTTGGGTTATTATTGTGATGAGAAGTATACCCCTTCTCACAAATGCAAGACTATTTGTTTGTTGTTGGTTAGTCAAGAAGAAGTGTTTGAATTGTCTCAAGGTCAAAAGCATTAGAAGAGGAAATTCAAGAAAGATTGGGCCTGGATGAAGAATTTATTCCTGAAATAAGCTTGAAGGCTTTAGCAGGACAATCACCCCGTACATGTTCAAATTGCAATGATAGTGGAAGCACCTTTTATTTTCTCAAGGTCAATGTAGTAGGGAAATTGGCTATAAGGCAAAAGCCTATCAAACCCTTCAAGGTGTTTATTGGCAGTGGTGAGTACTTAATGTGCCAAGCCAAGACTGAGCAACTACAAATGGTCATTCAAGGGTTCAAATCTTCCTTGGAGTTCTTCATACTAGAGATAAGGGAGTAGATATGGTGTTTGGAATTCAATGGTTAGAAACATTGGAACTATACAAACTATCTACAAGAAACTCACTATGTAGTTCAATCAAGAAAGTCAACAAGTGACAGTATAGGTGGATAAGACAACTGCAGTACTGCCAATTAGCCATAAATCATTATAGAAAATGGTGAATGCTAAGAAGATAGTAACCTTGTACAATTTACAAGTGATAGATAAAGAACAATTATGAAAGAGGGATATATTACCAACATAAGAACCATCATTACTCTAGAAATACAGGGAAGTATTCAAGGAACCTCAAGAATTATCTCTTAAAAAGAGTATAGAGTAGGCATCCATCTCATTCCAAGATCAAAACCTATAAGTGCCAGGCCTTATAAGTATCACATTTTTAGATGGCTAAGATTGACAAGCAAGTATCAGAAATGCTCGATAATTAAAATTGTGAAAAGCAAGTATCAGAAATGCTAAATAATTAAAACAAGGTAGTTAGAGATAATCAAAGTGCATTCTCAAGTCTAATGTTATTGGTAAAGAAAAAGGATGGCTCATGGAGATTTTGTACTAATTATCGCACCTTAAATCAAATTACAATTAAGAACAAATTTCCTATCCCTACAATTGAAGAAATTTTGGATGAGCTGCATGGTGCTAGATTTTTTTCCAAGTTGGACTTAAAGAGTGGCTACCATCAAGTCAGAATGAGTGAGTTAGACATTCACAAGACAATATTCAAAACTTGAGGACCTATGGCCTGGCCTACATAAGGCAAGGTCTAGCCTGACTCGTTTATTAAAAAGGCTAGGCTTAGGCTTTTTAAAAAGCCTATTTAGGTAAAAAAAAAAAGTCAGGCTATAAGCCTTAAAAAAAGGTTATTAAACCTAATAGGTCAGCCTATTTATATATATATATATATATATATATATATAATAAATATTATTATATTATATATTATGTTATATTATATATACATACTTATATATAATACATATATTACATATAATAATATAAAAAAAGTGTAATTCTTAACCAATCTTTTTAGTTCAATGAGCCTTTTTAGACCAATAGGCCTACTTAGGCTAATAAGCCTACTAGCCTTTTTATAAGCCTTATAATAAAATAGACTTTTAAACAAGCTTACAAGCTAGGCCAAACTTTTATGCGGGCTAAGCCCAAGCCTTTAAAAAAAGCCTATGACAAGTAAATAGGTCAGGCCTGAAATAGAAAAAGTGCACAAGAATGGGGGTTGAATTGTGCGTTTAAAACTTTTTAACACAATATAAACAATTCTGAAAACGTTTTCAAGCTAAAGGATAAAAAGAGAAAAAAAAACACAGAGAATTTTTATACTAGTTCACTCAACTTGAGCTACATCCAGTCCTTTTACCCACAAAGTATCCACTAAACAACCTTAGGTTACACAAGTATTGTTCGCGCCTCTTCAGGCTTTACAAAACAATCACCCTAGATTGTTCAACCCAAGTATTCTTTTTCACTAAGCCTTTCCAGGCTTTCACAACACAAACAAGTGTTTACACAAAGGTATCGACTCACACAGTGAGGATTTGAAAGATTAAGCTTAAACACTCAAAATATCTTTACAAGACTTTTCTATTATCGTCCAATGGTCACTTCTAGTTAATGTACAGAACGTTTTTGATGTACCGCTAAGATTGTCACTAGTTATCACATATCACTACTGTTGTATTTCACTTCTTCCTTGGTGCATATATAGTCTTTAGGGAAAAAGATCCGTTGAGGAAGACTTGACCTCAATATACAAGGAGGGGCGTGCAAACCATGCTTTCAGAAAGATAAGGCGTGGCAGCTTTTAGATTTGCACTAAAACGAAAGCGCAGGGCTGTGCTGGCAGTCTGCTTTTTTGAACATTCTTCATTCAGCTTGGCAGCTTGATAAGTTGACTTGCTTTATCTGTTTTGTTGCGCTTTTGCACTAGAATGAATCTGATTCCATTTAATGCTCCAAACAATTTGAACATTAGATCACAAGAATGGTAATATGTTAGTTTCGAAGAATACGAACATAAGTAAATTGGATGTTTAAATAAGACTTAGCCGTTGAAGATTTGTCATTGGAAGCTTTTGTTTGGATGCATCTGATATATGAATTTGCTCTAAGAGACAAGATTTAGCTTTGGACGATCCTCTTCAGCATGTTCACTGGATGGTCTCCTTTTGTATTTCTACTAGACGGTCTTCTTTAGCATGTCAACTGGACGGTCCATATAAGAGTAACTTGTTCATTTTGACTTTATTTCTTATGTGTTGGACTTCTAAGATCTGGACGTTGTGACAAGGTTAGTCCTTAGGCAGAAACTTAAACGTTAATAAGTTTGTTATCTTCAAAACTTTGAGGTTTTAGACGCTTCTACGCCTTTGGTTCCAACAAGGCCCATACTTTATCTTTTTAATGAAGGCTAAGCTCAGGCCTACCAAACTTGGCCTAGCCTATTTCCACCCCTAGTTTCAATCCACATGTCCTAAGAAAAAAAATAAAAGATTAGCAAAAGCATCTAATCTGTTGCAAATTCTTTTTAACTAAAATGTCATTTTAAATTCTTAATAAGTAATATGTTCCAGAGAAAATAGGTTATGCATTGACAGTGTAAAGCAGTTTTACACTGTCAATTAATCACAAACCATCATGTATGATAAGTTTGTTGACTTTTACATTAATTATCTGACAAGTCATACCAACGGTGATTTCTTATTGGTTGATAGTGAAAAACTTTTTACACTAACAGTGAATAACAATTAAACTCTATGTTCCTTGCAAAATATTTTAGAAACAAATTTGAAAGTTTATTCCTTATTATAGTACTTCCCCCATTCCTTTTTATTTGTCGATTTTTTTAAAAAATTGTTTCTTTTTATCTGTCACTTTCAACGTTCAAGATAATATTAATTACTTCTTTGTCAATTATACCCTTATTTTTCACCTAATTTTTAATTAATTTACACATTTACAATTAATATGCATTTATTGTGGAGTAAAAATAAGAAAGGGTACAATAGAAAACTTTAAAATTATTTTATGAAAAACAAAAAAAATTAATAAATTTCGTGATTTGGGTATAAAAGTCTTAAATGACACTTAAAAAGGAACACAAGTAGTATTTTTTTATTCTCAGTGATTGAGCGTGACAAAAATGTCATTTTATAAAGGAAAAGGAAAATATTTCTTCTACCGAGATTCTACTATATTATTAAGAATGAATCAGTTAATTATTCGTTAGTATTAGTTAACATTGTCTATCAATTGATAATCAAAATATGAAACTACTCTTAGCTTATCAAAAGATCAATTCCTATTTCAAAAACCAACCATGAACGGATTTTTAACAGGTGGGTTGGTGTAAAATCTTAATCGTAAGACTAACGAGTGTTTTATAAAATTATCAAATACGTATTTTATAAAACCTTGTTATATGGCCGCAACAAGGACTAAAAAATACTTTTATTAGTCTCAAATATAAGTAAAAAAATAATAATAGTTTACACTATCTAAGAAAGTTAGTTAACATTATCTAATTTCACTAATCTCATTTAGAAAATAATTTATTTTTTCTAAATTGCCCTTTATTGAAACTTGATATAAATAATAAAAAAGCACAATTGGAAATAGAATCTCAATTGAAGGGTATTTTGGAGATAGTATCATTAAATAGGGTAAAATTAGTTAAGATTTGCTTATATTTAAGATCAACTATAACAATAAAAATATATTTTTTTGTTCTTTCTAATAAGTTTATAACATGAATTTTTCCTTTTAAGACATTTGATAATTCAATCTAAATATGAGATAGTAATTTTTGTACCATGACATATAATTATTTATTAATAAATTTATTTTCATCATCTTATTAATATACTTCTTTATTTGTACTATATTAAACAATTGTTTAATTTCTCTATAAGTTTATAAATAAGAGAATCATTTTTTATTAGTTGTTACAACATTAATCGCTACAAAGTTTTCAACATGGGAAAGACCTTAAATTTTGCCTTTTTCCCTTTACTGGAACACCTAATTAAAATAATATTTTTTTTTTCCTTTTTTTTACACAAATTAAAGAAATCTTGACCTTAGGCTTTGGTTTTTTTTTTTTTTTTTTTACTCTAACACCTAATGAGACTAACCTTTATCCTTTTCCTTCTTGTTGAACTAACTAATTTGATATTTAAAAATTATAGAATACTATTACAATATCTTCCAATGTATCTTCGTACTTAAAACCCTTGAGAGCCTTCATATGAAGGAACATAATAATATTTTCTCAGCCAAAGTGTCTTGTTCACAAACTTTATAGTCATCCCAAGTTCCTTGAATGTCATGCTTGCTTCTTGACTAATACAAATTTTTTAATGCATTTTTAAACAAAAAGTAAGTGATATTTAAAAATTGACTCATGCAATATACTTACAGTTTTTGGTGGTAGCTTAGTTTTGGACTAGTGTGGATATTGAACAGGAACCTAATGGTGAAGTGTTGTTGTAGTAGGCTTTGTTATTTATAAGAAAGCTTAAACTTGGATATACCGGACTAATTGGTGACCAAGGAATGATGAGATTTAGGAAATTGTGTAAATAGATATTATATTGTAATGAGAAAAGGATAAAAGTTATTAGAAAATGAAAAGTTTTCAAAGAATTATTTTTTTATGAGTTTGACTATCTTTGGTACAATTATTAATCACTACAGAATTTTTAACATAGAAAAAGCCTTGGTTTTCTATTTTTTTTCCTTTATTGGAACACCTAATTAAACTAATAGTTTTTGTTTTTCCTTTTTTTTGCACAAAAGAATTTTTGGCCTTAATTAGACTAATTTTTTTTCTTTTTCCTTCATTTTTGCACAAAGAAATTGTGATATTTTGAATTAGAATAATAATACAACATACATGTCTATACTTTCCAATATATCTTTATATTGAACATCTTAATTTGAGAGTCTTTCTATGATGGAGCATGACAATATTTTCTTAGCCAAAGTGTCTTGTTCACAAATTTTGTAGTTATCCCAAATAATTGCAATGTCATACTTGCTTCTTAACTATTATAAATTTTTAAATAGGACTTAAATGATGTTTAAAAATTGACTCATGCATTACGTTGTGGTGGTAGCGTAGTGTTAGACTTTACTATTTAAGGAAAAACTTAAGGTTATATCTACCAAATAATTGGTGACCAAGTATGATGTGATTTAGAGAAATTGTGCAAATAAATAATATTACATAGTAATGAGAAAAAGACAGGAATTATAAGAAAATGAAAAGAAATCTAGAAATTAATCTTTTCTATGAGTTTGATTATTTTCGTAACTCATGCTTTTATTATTTGGTTATGAGAATTTATACTTTTATAAGTTGCACTTTTATGAGATGTGAATAATGAGTTTTATGAAAATAAAGGAGTTATAAGAGATGAAATTATTTTTAGGACAAAGCATGAAAATAAAAAAAAATCTAAGAAATAATTTTTTTATGAGTTTGATTATCTTTTGTAGCTCATGCTTTTATTATTTAGTTATGAAGAATTATACTTTTGTGAGATGTAAATAATGAGTTTTATGAAAATATAAGAGTTATAAGAAATGAAATCATTTTAAGGAGAGAGCACATAGTTTTATTCTTTTTATTTTGTGAAAATATAAGAAAATAAAATATTTACTGATGAGGTGCTTTAGTAATAGGCTTTATTATTTAAGGGAAAGTTTAAGGTTATATCTACCAAATAATTGGTGTTGTGATTTATGATATTCATAACATATAAGGAACGCAAATTGAAAGGGGAAAAAAGGTTTAAATGTGATTTTCGTCCCTATAACTTAGCACTTTTTTAGTTTTTGTCCTTGTAATTTTTTTTTCAAAATCGTCCCTATACTTTAGCAACTTTTCATTTTTAGTCCCTGCCATCCAACTCCGTTACAAAAATGTTAAATTGTTGATATCAGCACGCGGCACATCAGCAATGACATCATCATGTGACACATCGGCACAAATGACACCTCATCATTGCCATGTCAGCAAAAAGTGTCACATCAGCAACAGTGCCACGTCATCACTACTAGTGGAGACACTAAAAATGTAAAAAAAATTATAAAGACTAAAAATGAAAAAAAAAAGAATTTAAAAGGATGAAAAATGAAAAAATATTACATTCACCAAAAGGAAAAAAAAAGGGACATATTTGGAGGCATAAAAAAAAATTAAGCCTTAAATATAATGTATAAATATAATTTATACATAATATAAAATAAAAATCTTAATGATAAAAATATTACAGCCAATCTTAATGTATAAATTTAATTTATACTTAAATATCTAAATGACTTGACAGTAGAAGATGGCTAAATTGTATTAGGTACACTTTTTTGTTTTTGTGTATTGCTACTTGTGTTCTGTATAAAGGGTTACCTCTGATTTTAAGGGTAATAGGTTAGAAGCTATACTACTCAACTCCAACATAATTACTCGGATATAGCTAGCTCTTTTAGGTACTTAGATATTTTCCAACTGTTCTAGCCCATTTATACTTATTGCTTCTATGAACATAGTAGCTAAATAATCCCAACATGTTACATAAGGCAGATATTGTATAATTGTTCAATTTTCTACTGTTTTTTCCATCCCTTTGTTTAAATAACCTAATATTGATTCACAATCAATAACATCCTCACCATCTAGTGTAACAATAAGTTTAAGAACACCATGCATTGATGGGTGGTGATGTCCCATATTGACTATCATGAAGTCCTAACATAGGTGGCCAAATTTTTTATAATTTTTATTCATAGCCTGACACAGATGGCCAAATTTGTTTAACAGTTCATCTATCTCTTTCAAGTTTTCTACTTCTTTTAATCAATCTAGTTACTCTCAATTGTTTCATTTGATCTATGATTTTTGTATACCTGTTGTTAATACATATTAATTGAGTTTTGTCTTTCCTTTGAAGTTTACCTTTCCTTTGAGTTTTGTCTTTCATTTGAATGCCACAAGATTGGTTAATTTAAAGCAAATGATTGTAAAAATAGTCAAAAATATTTGAAAGATGTAACAAAGGATTGGTTAATTTTTTTTTGCACCTGCAAATATGTCCTTTTTTCTTCTTTTAGTTAGTGTAATTTTCTTTTTATTTTTCGTCCTTGTAAATTCTTTTTTTTTTTTTCATTTTTAGTCCTTCTATAGTAACGATGATATGGCACTACTATTGATGTGCCACCGTTGACGTGGCAATTTTTTGACGTGACAATGATGACATGTCATTTGTGTTGATGTGTCATATGATAATGTTAGAATGACGTCATCTGCTGATGTGTCACATGCTGACTTCAACATGACATCAACAATTTAACATCTTTGTAACGAAGTTAGATGACAGGGACTAAAAATGAAAAAGTGTTAAAGTACAGGGACGAAAATGATATTTAAGCTAGAAAAAAATTATGCAAAGATATTTAAGTACCCTATAAGAAGAGAATTATTGCCATATATTTAGTTATATAACCATAAATATGTTATAACTTTTCCCTATAACTGTCATGTGGTTTGAATTTGAATTGATAAGTTTTGATAGAATACTTAAAAAGCAAAAATAATACATAATTCACTTTAAATTTGTAGTAATAAACCCCCCTCATTAGAGAATATGCTTGCACTTGATGATACCTTTATCCTCATCCTCATCATTAATATGAGACACATGCTTGAATAGAAATTGGATCATCTCAACTTTTGATGATTAACTATACTATAGCTCTATCACATGAAATTTGAGGCCAAGATCTTGAGTTCACTACCTAAATATATAACATCATGTAAAGAAAAAATTCCTAAACTTCTTTTTTCATAATCATTCCTAAAAGTTTTGTCACTAGTTTCAAAGTGCCATAAATTTCTCAACCTTTGTCCGCAAAAGTATTATAATATGAAACTACTATTATGTGTGAAATATTACACTGCTTACCAAAAACCAATACCAAAATCATGGCCATCTTCAACATACTTCATAATCTTTAAAGATGGCTTCTACGTCATCAACATTGTTCTCTTTGTCTCTTCGACCATCGTCCTCTACCCCACTCTCTCATCTTATAATTCCAATACTCCATTTTTTCTAATTACCATCTTCTACTCCACTCCCCCATCTCAAAACCCCAATACTTCATATTTTCCAATTACCATCTTCCACCCTACTCCCCCATCTCAAACCCTAGCTCCCATTTTTGTTCTCTAGCCACCCTCTTCCACCCCACTCTTCCATATCAAAACCTCAACTCCCAATTTTTTCGCCACCCACCCTTGCCCTATTCCCTTATTTCAAAACACTAATCTCCATTTTTTTTCTCAGCACCTACCCTCCTCCATTAGAAGGCACAAAAGAAATGTAAAACATAAAGGATAGTAAGGCACATAGAATGTGATCAAACCAACTTCTTTTAACTTTTCCTCTTTTTTAATTTAAAATGTATTTTTTAATTAGAATGTTGACATGGCTAAATAGTGAGATTTAATTGGCTGTTAGTGCAAACAATTTTACACTAACAATATATAATCATTAAACTCAAAATTTAGTACTTAAAAAAAGATTTTACACCGCTTCATATGTATGTGTGTGTGCGTGTGTGTGTGTGTATAATGTGACAAGTAATGTAATGAGAAAGTAAAAAAAAAGTATAAAATATATGTAAAAGTTAAGGTTAGAAAAAGTAATAAATGATTAAGAATTTACATTTTTCAATATATTCAATAATTATAATGCTAACTACAATAAACTTTGTGAACTAACACGTCGTTGGTCCAAGTGGTATTGAGGTCGAATTCCATAAGAAAGATCTCGAGTTCGAACCTTGTGGATGAGGACAAAAAAAAGTGGTTGAGAAGAGAGACCTCACTAAAGTGGTTAGCTAAGTCTTTCGACAAAAATTAATCATTAACAAAGTCGATAGATGCTTTGTACTTATAATATAGTTAAAAAAAAAAGTTAGCTTTGTGATGATATTATATGTTTTGTTCTAGGTTACTTGGGTCGAGCACGTGGAAGTGAATGATAGGATGCAAACAAGTTCAAAAAGAGGTCTTATTCGTAACCAATGTTTTTAAAACCAGACCGGTCATTGAACCGGTCAAGGCATTGATTCAAGGTTCAATGGTTCAATCGAGGTTAAACCATGGTCGAATCGGTATTAATAAAATAATAATAATAATAATTAAATAATACATAAAAAATTAAAAAAATATAATATCATAACTTTATAATATTAAAAACTAAAAAGAAAATATAATTTTATAGGTTCTTAACATATAAAATACCTAAAAAAGTTCAAATTAAATATGTCATAGTACTTAAGTCTAAGTTTTAATAATACACATCAATATTTATTAATAAAAACAAGTTTATATTTAGAATAAAAAAGAAAATGACAAATATTTTAGGTTGATTTTTATTTTTTTAAAGAAAAAAAATCAAAATAATATTTTATTAGACATTTTTTATTGAACCGCTATGAACTGGGTTTTTACCGGTTTTGACTGATTCACCGGTTCATAGACCGGTTTTTTGCCTGGCCGATTTTCTAGTTTAATTGGACCGAACACAGGATCGGTTCACTGGTTTTCCGGTTGAACTGGCCGGTCCGGTCTGGTTTTTACAACTATGTTCGTAACAATATTGCATATGAAGCTGAAAGGTGGCTTTCGGCACTTCATAGAACGTGTGAGAGGTTTGCTTGCACTTCCATTGAAAATATGTCCCTTTGATCATCTCAAAAAGGTTAGTATCTATCATCTTTTACCCAAAACACTGCTGCCTATTCATTTTTATTAGCCTCTTTGGTCCATTTTGTGTTATAGCTAAATTTATGTCATCTATTTTGTTCAGTGATGAATTCATTCAATGCAAGGAAGACGGCCACGGGGCTTTCTGATCGAATGGTTCACGGCTTTTTTGGAGTTTTGTACGAGTTACGCACTTGGATTGACGAGATTAAGATGGACCCAATTATGATCAACCCAATTATGATCAACCCGATTAAGATAGAGCCAATTAAGATCAAGCCGATTAAGATTGACCCAATTAAGATCAAGCCAATTAGAATCAAGCCGCTTAAGATTGACCCGATTAAGATCAAGCCAATTAAGATCCAACCGATTAAGATCAACGATCGCTCTTCGCAAGAACACAACACCAGGAACGCCAGAAGGCATGATTGCCACTAGGGATGGCAAAAATACCCGTGTGTGCGGATAACCGCGGATAAAATCTGCCACGAGTAGAAAATGGATACCCGCGGATATTCTAAGCGGGTATACCTGCTACCCGTTTATTAACGGGGCGGGTACGGATATCATGGTACCCGTACCCGTGGATACTCGCTACCCGCAATTATATATTTACTTAAATATCCTTACACATTAATATAGATAAAATTACATAAATTTATTCAAATTTTCAAAAAGATTGTTCATTACGAGAGAAATCTTATACAATTATATTACAAGAAAAAAAGAACATAAATTTGTGAGCATTTAAACTATATTCTTTTTAGAAAAATTGTTAGAATAATTAAAATTTATGTTTAAAGTGATTATTTTAAATTATAACTCTTTAATTTATAAATTTAAATTTATAAATTCAAAGTGATATTTGCAACACTTTATAATTATCCACAACACATAAAATAAATTTGTTATTTTTTTTTATTTTTTATTTTTTAAAAATACCTACGAATATCCACAAATACCCGCGGATGTTAAAAATATCCGCGGGTATCCGTTAAACGGATACCCACGCGGGTAATGGAACAGGTACGGGTATAAATTTTATTGAGCAGGGCGGGTAGCGGGTAACTACTACCCGTACCCGCCCGCCCCGTTGACATCCCTAATTGCCACTGCTGTCTCTTCGATTAGGCTCCCTGACCCTCCTAAGAATATTTTTCGCTTCCTCACGGAGGCGAGAAAACGAACTATGGTTCACAAGTCCTTATTTTGATTATTAGAATATGTAGCTTTTATTAGCAAATAATTAAGTATTAACCTTGCATTCCAGAATCATAAATAGCTATTATTTCTTTTGGAGTGGGATGTTCTTAGCTGTGGACATCCAGTGGATGAAATTTCACAATCAGTGGAAACCGTATTTCAATTTTCAAGGTATTTTACCGTCTTTTTTTTTTTTTATTTAATTAGGTTTGTCTTTGAATCACGGATGAAGCGCACGTTTAGTTTGAAATTTGAAATGAAAATAATGGTTGCAATCCACGTGTCCTAAGAAAAAATAAATAAAAGATAAGAGGAAGCATCTTTCTCATACGTAATTATCGTGAACTTATTTGAACTTAAGTTATTTAGTATTTATAGTCAAATATGTAAGTATATTGGATATATAGTGCTTCAGAGTTATTGCGTAATATACATATATTAGTTTCATATGTTCCTTAACACGTACGTTTTTAAACTCATCTTCACTCTTCCTAGCATTTTTGCTTCAAACTAATATATGTTTAATTAAACTCATTATAAGGAAATATGTATAAATGCACTTTAGAGTCTAAAAAAGATAATAAATGTAGCTTGAAATTAAGTGATATGGCACGACAAACAGCATGACATTAATTGCTTAAAAATGAATAGTATGGTTTAGCATCTACATGTCATATCTAATAAAAGTCTTGTTGGATTTTATTTTAGAGATTAATTTTCATACACTATCAATGTAATTTTTTAAACTGTCAACTAAATAAAAATCACTTTAAATATGATTTTTAAATTAGTAATTACAAAAGTCAACATTTTTATTATATATGACAATCCATGATTAAATGAGAATGTAAAAAAGCTTTAAACTATTAAGTACATTCTAATTAAATTCTTTTATTATTATTATTATTATTATTATTATTGCATCAAATTAACTTAATGAAATTCGTTCCTATCTTCACGAGGAGAAGACTTCCAACCAAATAGAGAGCAATGTATCGATATTTCAAGATAGTTATACAGTTTCTCTAGTATATATGTGGTATATGTTTCAAAAGAAATGCTAGCAACACACTCTTTGACACACTCTTTTGAATATACTTTTTTATTGGTTGAAATTTTTTGAAAATTACAAAAAATTGTGGGTCTCATATCTTATTTAATGACTGTCTCTCATGATTTGTAATTTTCAATAAATTTTAACCAATAATAAATAGTGTGCTAAGATAAGTATGTTAGAGAGTATGTTCCTAGCCCTCCTCATGTTGCAATTGCTATAAAAAGCATGCACATGATTATGAATGGAGAGGATTTAACGGTGCCAATTCTTCCCTCAGGCTTCTTGATATATGAAGATAGTTGTGCAATTGTTGAAACATCCATTGAAAATATGCCAATAATAGACTAAGACTGCGGGTGGAATAGGAAAACTGAGCCTAACAAGTGTTTTATAAAAGGTTAAAAACATATTTTAGTCCTTATATGTGTCACAGATTCACAATTTAGTCCTTATACATAAAAACTTATTAAATCAGTCTTTATACAAACAAATGTTACTGGTTTGGTCCTGTAGTCATGAAGCCATTTACGCATTATTAATTTAGTTCCTATACATATAGCACATTTTTAATTTGGTTCTTATACATATAGCGTATTCTTAATTTAGTTCCTATAATATAAGGACCAATTAAGAATGCACATCATGACGGCACAAACTAAATCGGTCATGTTTGTATATATAGGAACTGATTTAATAAATTTTTATGTAGAGACCAAATTGTAAATTTACCCATATAAGGACTAAATTATATTTTTAACCTCGGTAAAATTATCAAATATGTATTTTATAAAACCCTATATATGGCCGCAACAAAGACTAGAAGATAAAACGTTGAAAACCGCGTGATAGATTCAAGACAACTTTGAGCAGATTTGGTTAACCACCTTTAAGAACTTACTCTTAGGAAAAATGCTCGGTGAAATATTCTATTGGTGAACCACAGATTATATTGTAGAGGCCACACAGAATAACCAGAGTGATGTACTTGTATTGACAACTTTTGGTATCAATGTCGTCATAAGTTGTACTCCAACATCACACGGATCCTTATTCTCTATCTCAGGTGTACATTTACATCTCAAAAGTTCTATTTTTTCAGAAAGACTCAAGTTCTATTTACAAACTGTGGAAACTGGAAATTATTCTATGTAGAAAATTTCTGTATGCATTGCAATCGTTCACATAATTATCCTACAGTAAAGTACTGATCTTCCTTCGCTGTCAAATGGATTCAAATCCAGATAGCCAGTCCTGTTTATAATCCATCTCTCAAGTAGATTCTACGGTACAACAGGTTCCTTTGAGTGTTTTTAGCTTATTATGTATGTCTGCAGGCAGAATACAGATGATGGCAAAATAAGAAGATTGTTCCCATAAAAGCTGTCTCAAATGCAGTAAATTAGTCGAATGACAATACGTGAAGGCAGTTTTTTAGGTATTTTTTATGCTGTTTTTCCCTTAGAATAGAGATTTTACCTTGACAGCCTATGCTGACCTTTAATGCAAATCTTTTATTACGTGAATTACCAAAGTCAAAATTTCAATTCTGATTAGAGAATGACATTAAAAACATTTAAAAACTGCATTTAAGTTTTGTCCTTAGTTAAAAGGTGAAGAGATATGAATAATTGAATACCTTACACGGTGCCTTGTTGTCGTAAAGGCTGAGCTTCAGCATGAACTACATTATTTTGCTGGTCCAGTGGCATGTATTGTGACATGATAGACATGATCTCGGAGTCCATGTAAGACTAGAAAACAGAGAGAAAGGTAATTTAATATGGCGTTAATTTAGATCTCCAATTTAGCATGAAAGATGTATAACACTATTTGTAGTTGAGAATAAACTAGCTTACCCGGAGCCTATATTTGTAGAACACGTAACCAGCTAGACCCGCGCCCACAACAACTGCTATGACCACAAAGGCAAAGAACCGTCCAAAT
This sequence comes from Spatholobus suberectus, assembly GCA_004329165.1. NCBI lineage: Eukaryota > Viridiplantae > Streptophyta > Magnoliopsida > Fabales > Fabaceae > Spatholobus > Spatholobus suberectus. Next base: position 30,569,738 of record CM014729.1, on the reverse strand, counting down.
CTTGATCCACTTCTTTCTGCGTGATAAAAAGAAAATTCTAATCATGAACAAACTGAACTGTCTTTAGAAAAATTTAGTTACACAGGAAGAGTAAAATATCTTAATGTCAATCTAGGATTTGAGCAAAGGATCAAGAATTGACCATAGTAATAGGAACAAGCAGCCATCAAAGGAAGGGATATCCAACGTAATATCATTAGAACTTAAAAATGTAATTTGCCCTAGTTTTTCATAGGAAAAGGCTAATTATGGATGCTTATATTCCATTCGAATTTTTAAAGTTCAGGGCTAATTTATGCATTCTATTTAAAGCCGCACGCATGCATACATACAAGAATGTGGCAGTACCTATTCTCTCTGCCACATGGAAAGTGTTGAAATATGTCTATAGATTTGTATAGTATAATGCCCTATTTTGGCCATACAACAAATCCACCTTTGAATAAATATGTAGAGATCTAGGTGCAATGGTCTTTTAGCTGATTTAGACTGAATATAAGTCATTTTTGTGCAATTACGATTGGAATATTATAAAATTCCATGGTTTTAAACTACGTTTAGCTTGCTACTAGTTACTTCGTCACTTTAAATTCCATGGAATGCTATTCATTTGTTTCTCAAATAACAATCTCTAACAGGTTGACTTTAATATCTTACCAATACAAACATCTTGTTCCTTTATATATAGAAGATTTCCTTTGCATTTACAATCGTAACCACCCCAAGTGTCCTTGCAGCTGCAGCCATCACACTGACAAGCACTTCGTTCCTTACATTCATCAATATCTGAATAAGATCAAAAGATGTTTTTAAATAGATTTATTTTTCTACAAATTGATCATACAAAGAAAATAACAATGTTTTTAATTGCCACGGTGAAAACAAATATTACCTTCGCATTTATAACCATCCCCACGAAACCCAACCGGGCACTGACAGCCGTTTACCTTGGAGTCCTTTATACAGAAGGGAATTCAGTTAGCCTCGAGGGATCATGGAAAGTGATAGAATAAATTTTTGCAATAACAAGAAGGAAAAATGAAGACTAGGTTATGCAGTACTAAACTGAGCAAGCTGAGAAAGTTAGTCCATTTTTGGTTTCCGACCAACAACCTCCATTGTTTATAGAACACCTTGCAGGTCCAAAAGCTGTCACATAAGGAAAAGAATATAAACCTCAGTAACACCATCAAAAGGAGCATATTACTTTGAGTACAGAAGTAAAACATGTGTCCTCTTATTGTGGACCATGCAAAAACTTTTTTTAAAAGTTTGCTGGTTCTAAATATACATTAACCCATCTGTAGTATTTGAATGTTTTATGAATTTATTCCACAGCAGTCATAGGTAATACTGAATAACTCAATTCTAGCAATACTGAAATGGGGCTTTTATATCTTTCAAAAGTTTTCTGTAAAAGTTGTCCCATAGCAGCCCATTACTGAATTGTCATTATTCACAAGAAATTAGTAGTATCCTCAAAATGAATAGATCTTTTGCTTATAATTTAATAACGAATCTTTTCAATATGAAGGCAGTGCTTATAAAGTGAAAATTAACCGCATAATCATTAACAAATAAATAGTAATTCTCATACAATGCTCAATTTGAATTCATATTTCCCTCACATTTTTTCCAAAGTAAAACAATCTAGCTCACAAATAAGAATGTTCAGAGGGAGAGGCTCTACTGATCTCCATCACATTGTAGTTCAACTATCAGTAAACATGCACTTGTATTTGGATTTCGATTACAATATGAGATGAATTTTATCAACCGTTTGACATGAAAGTTGCATATAGGATGACTTCCAAATCATAGACGAAATGTTTTAATCTCTGGCTCTAATAGCCATCTTGTGAGAAAAGAGAAATAATATTTTGATATTCTAAAATAACAAGGAAAAGGGATCTTCTTAATTGGAAAATGCATACCTTCACATGTTGTATAACCATCACCCTTATACTGAACACCGTTCAAAACAGGGCACTCGCAAACTCTTCCCCTGAAAGTATCCTGACAACGTATAAAGGCTTAATTTGCATCATAAGCAGACACACATGGACAATGATATATGACCAGTAATTCTAACTTGGGGGGGATGGTAATAGAAATTCCTTATTTATACCTTGCAAGCAGTTATGTTAGCTTTTTTGTCTTGCCAACATCCTCCATTTCTTTCAAGACACTCATTAGTCTCAACATCTGATAAACCAAGATGTTAAGTTTAGAATATTACACAGTAGATTTTTAGAACTAGAAGAATCAATCATCAGTGAAATTCATATAATAAAATACAAGCACTAACCTCCGGTTAAACAAACTGACGGTTCAGTAGTCTCCTTAAATCCAGAACATATGGCCTTCAGTACAGCAGTTCTCTCCAATTTTCCTTTAGACAAGATAAATAAAATGTTTAGAATTCTGATATACCAGATAAGTTCTTATAGAGGATAGTTGAAATTGAGATGTAACATATGTCCACTACTTTTCACCAATAACAGATTTCGAAATTCAGCTAACCAATCAACTGAAATAAAAAGAATAAAGTCAAGTAATACACAGACGAGATAAAGAAATGGAAGACGATCACAGAGAAGCAAAAGTAAATTAAAGAGAATTCAAGAAGTTCTGAACTTCAACAATCTGCCTCAAGTGAAAAAGGAAACCCAGATATTCAATATTGTAAAGGGTGAGGAAAACCCTAAATTCATAAATAAGAATTAGGGTGAAGCCCGATAATCAAATTATAAACTTCCATGAGTCTTAACTAGTTTTCAGACAACGAGACAAGTCCTTGTACATCAAAAGAAAAATGTTCTCCATTTACAGGTGGGGAAGGTGATCATGATGGTTGATGCCGAAGTTATAAGACAGAAGCATCACATAGTTGAAAGTAAGTGCATGGATCTTTAATTTTCAGTTGCCAAGCCAGTGAAACATGAAGAACCAAAAGCCATAATAGTTATAGAAGCAGAGCATTTTTATCTTGGCCCTTAAACTCTCAACTCAGCAAATATGATAACTGGATTTTGATAGCCAAATTCAATAATAGAATGCATAGGCCTCTCATATACATAGTTGAAGATCAGTAAAAGCATGATGTGTTCAATATACTTTATGCAGGTATTTAAGTAACTAACCTCTATACTGGACATTGTTTATAACCAATGTTGGCAAGATGGTGACATCACTGCGAGATCCTCTACCGATCTGAATATCACAAATGAAACACAAGTATATAAATTATTGAATTATGTAATCACCTGGATCTGGTGATTCAATTTATATGGTAGCCTTTATTGTTTGATGACAGTTTACAATTTATTTATTTTTTTAATTTTTCTAAAGACATAACAATAAATATTAAATATTTGACCTGGACTAGTTGCTCATTCTTTAGCACTTCATTCTCCACATCCGCCTCAGGATCACCCATGCATTTCTTGATTTTCTCCATAGGAAGATCTGTAGTATTAAGATCAAATTTAAACAAAAGAAGACAAAACAACAGAATTCATGCACAGCAGCATCAAAAAGTAGTATTTACCTAAGGATTTCATGACCTCCTCAGCACAATCTTTGGTGTATCTTTTCTCCTTCATAGAACATCTGACATGAAAATCTGTCACATAATCCCACCAGACCCATGAACGGTTGCTCTCATTGGCAATTCTATGGACACACAGCTGCCTCAAATTTTCATACACCACATCCTTCCCTTCATAGCCCTCTCCAAAATCCTTCTCCGGATCCGGGGCACAATATCTCCCACGGTTTATACATTGGGACTTGCACTGACTGCTAAGAATGAAGGGCGGTGGACAAAACCAAGTTATATAGTGTGGAGTGAACAAGGTATAACCACCCCTCTCAAGAATCTGAGCATGACCCTTGAAATTCTTCACAAAATTCATCTGTTCGTCACAACGAGCTCCACACTCATCATTACTGTTGGTCCAGAACTCATACTCAACCCTGCTATCAGGGTGAGGTACGGACTCTCTCCAGTCAATTCTTAGCAGAACTTCATCTTTGTTATTCAAAGCTTCCTTCAACATATCACCAAAGGATTTCTCTATCAGAGCTGATGGAATCTCAACCTTCTCTATGTAGCCATCCGCATCAGAGCTCTCCTCAGGGGAATCCATGGTTATCAGAGACTCATCAATGCTGTCAGTCACCAAAACCGCCGCAGCACCAGCCAGTTGGGCATGCCAAACCTTCAAGGCAAAATAACACTCTACAAGTGCAAATAACTTTCCCAGTAAGCATCACAAAACTTGGATTTGAAGAATTATAATAGAAATGAATGCTTAAAGCTCCTATGGAAAATGCTTCTACGACTAGTCCTTTTGTTGCCTTTAAGATTCATTAAAAGAATCATATAAGATCCCATTTGAAAGAGCTTATTTATAGTTTATCTGGACTTATCTTATGACGTAAACACTCGTGTAAATGTTTGAAACAACTTACAAAAATAGCTTATGATATGGCCATAAGCTGTTTTCAGCTTATATCAGTAAGTTTACCAGGATTGGTTATGAAAATAGTTTAACCTTATTTACTCTTGGATTATAAAAACAAGTTATAATAAGTACTTGTTCAATAACCGCTAAATCAGCTGTTTACCCAAACGGAAAAAGAAAACACAAAGCTAAATTATGAAGAAACGAGGACTAGCGGTCAAAAAAGGAAAGGGCAAGACTTTATTTCTCTTCCTTTTTTTGCGGATTGTTATAGTAGCCTATATATTTCATTTTAGAAAAGATAAGAAATTCAAGAAAAACGGAAAAAGTAACAAGAAAAAAAATAAAAAATTCATCAACGGATGAACCTATTCTATAATAGAACCAACGTATCAACGAACATAACTAATCTCAAAACTTACCACAAATAAAAAAGGATCAGAGAAAGGTGACATTAAATTAAGACGGCGATGAATGAAACAAGTAGCACGCACGATGAATAACTCAAAGTCAACGAGGACGAAAAGGAAGAAACAGATAGATACCTCCACGATCAAGGAGAACAATAGTGGGACGATTGGACCGAAACTTGAAAGGCTTATCACCCTCAAAGACCTGGCACCCGTGCGCGCCTTTCTCGGGATAAACCACAGACCCAACGATGAATCCTCCGTAGTCCGGAAGACCAAAGTTTCCGATGGCGCCATCGCGCTTCGTCCTCAGCTTGTGCGGCGACAGAACCGTGATGCTGCTCTTCTCCACCACAAACCGCGCATCAACGAGGACCAACAACAACGACGGACGCAAACAGAGCCAGAGACACCGCCACGCACCGTTTCATGGTTTGTTTGTGTTGTTGGGAGTGAGGAACAGAGCGAGAAGGAGAACAGGGAAGAGTGATCAGGAGGACGCGTGTGATCGAAGACTTTGCAACTGTCTCGGTCTTACCGGTGGAAAGTTTTGCTTAGAAAGAGAGAGTGTGTGTGTGGTTGTTTATGGTGCGAAGGTTTGCGTTTCGCAATCAAACGGTGACGTAAAGCGAGGGGAAACGACAGGTGAAAGGAAGAGGGAGGTGGTGGACGGAGTCAGGGGAACTACTTCTACATAAACAGACACACGCGCGCAGACAGAGTCACTCGGTTTTGTTTATATTTTGTTATTATGTGAATTTATATCTTTTCACTGGAGGGAAATTTTGTCACCTATCTTTTATTAATTATTAATTATTAATGATATCAAAAAATAAGTTATATACTCATAATGTAAATTTTATATTGTGTTAGACTTTTATAATAATTATTTAAAAAATTATAATAATAATAATTTCTGATTAGTTAACCGTATGAATCTTTTTATCAATGCACAACATTAAACTCATGATATAATATTTTATTAAAAGGTAAAAAGATACATGTGAAGTATGTGTTGTTAGCTCCTAGAACTAGAAAGTCATGTTTTATGTTGTTTTAGAAAATTAACGAATTGTTAGTTTTCTTTTTTTCAAATTTTACCCCGTGGTATTAATAAAGGAAAGAAACTTAACGAGTCGATGGAAATATTTTGAATGTTTTATTGAAGGGTAGGTTTTTTTTTTTTTTTTTTTAATGAGATTGAAGAGTAATTCCTGAAGTTAAATGTCGTCTTAGTTCGCCATTTCATGTGGAATTGCTTGTATTAAAAAAAGGGGTTGACGTTGACCAGTTTCTTAATTCTTGGGCAAGTGTACTACTATGGGCTGATGAGTTTGCACATGTAAGTTGGGGCCTGTTGATTATTAAAAACATAGAGTGATTAACGGAAATGAATAACCATATAATATTTAAATTTCTTTTCGTATGTACCAAAAAAATATAATAATTTTAATTTTTTGAAAGTTATAAGGTATTTGATGATTTTATATATATATCTGTCCTTGTGAAAAGATTAATTGTTTTCCCATTAGAATGCCCGACTTTTTTTTGGCTTTTATAGGTAACATTGGCTTAGTTTTTCTCGTTAAGTTTAATTCATGGAACGTTAAAAGCAAAGTAATAGAAGTTCCTATCGATGAATTTAATGATAAATTTACTTTTGTATATACCTAGATTGATCTGAGGCAAAAGTCTACCGATGCTAACTAATTTTTTTAATTGACTTAGTCTACCTTGACAATGAAGTATCATGGATATTTCCACCTAGTTCAATGAAGACGCTAATGAAAATTCCCATTAAGTTTCCTTTTGTTGTCTTTTCAATTTGTGGGAATCCTTTAACTAGACAAGGAGGCATATCGGTTTATTGCCATAAATATTACGAAAAGGAAATACATTTTTTGACTGACAAACGTGAACAAAAAATTAAAGAAGCATAATTTTCTTCTCTTTTTTTTTTTCATGTTGGCCACTTCTATCCAATGTTTGATTTTTCTTATTTTATAATTGTAGTTCCTTATTTTGCTAACCGAAAAGGCATATGCTTTTAGATTTTAGTATAATTCAATCCTTCGGAAAATATATGAAACATTTTTTGCCTAACACTTAAAATGTTTAATTGATACCCTTTCTTGGACTGAAGAAAGTACCTAGAAAGTAGAAAATGGGAAAATTTAATTTTGTCAGTTATAAAATTGCAAGGACCATGACGCCATTAGTGTTAAGCCAAGTCAATGAAAAAAAATAGAAAACAGAGGATGCTTTCATTGGTTTTTAGGGGTCCATTTGCAAGTCTGCTAACTGATAGTCAATGGAAGACGATGATGCTGAAAAGCTCGCCTTACAAAGCACGTTAAGTGCTTCAAGGGCTAAGGCTAATGACATTATCCATCACATAAGACTTACAATCTTGAAAATTATTTATAACCAATAAGTTTTCTGAATATGACATGACGTGTACTTTTAAATTTATGTAAAATATAAATTGAAAATATTGAAAAATGATTAAAATCATAAAAGAACTATGGCATGCGTAATTAATTTAAAACAATTTAAATTTTCTAAACAATAAAAAATGACAAGTTGACTATTTAAGAAAAGTATATTTAAAAAATAACTCTTATTAGAAAATAAACTATATTTTAATATATAATTATGGATTAACAAATGGCATGTGCGTGATGCCCGTGTATAAAAGTATATAAAATTAAAATAATAGCAAGAATGCCTTGGCTCAAATTAAAAATCAAAATAAGATATTCTCTGCAGAACTGGATCAGAGGACCATTACACAAGTCAACTGCATGGTGGCTTTTTCTTTCTTCAAAATTTGTAATATTAATTACACAATGTGTGTTAGAGGATACTTAGTTGTGTTAGTTGAAATTTGTTAGAAATATTTGTTAAATGTTAGTTACTATTTCTAATAAACTCTATAAATAGCATGTAAACATTCTCATTTGCACATCTTTTACTTAATGAATTACTCAATACTATTCCATGGTACTTCTCTTCTCTATTTTGAGCATTATGGTGTATGACCACTCTATGTTGGTGTGACCTGTGTCTTTCCTAAAAGTTCTGATATACCAAAAGTGGGGATGAAAAAAATTAGTAAAATATTAAAGTCAATCAACATATCTCTCTTTATTTATTTAATATCTTTTAATTAAAGTTATGTTTGGTAAACAAAGCTGATAAATTGGTTTAAAACTTATAAGTAAGCTTAGAATTTATAAGTTTTTAGTTTAAAAATGAAAATTTATAAGGTAATTTATTGAATTAGAAGTATTTAACAAATTAGTTGAAGTAGTTGATAATACAAATGATATAAAAAATATTTTTATATATTTTATGTAAATTTTATTTTTATAGACAAAAATATATTATTAGGTAATTATAGTATTAAAATTTTTATTATTTTTAAATTCTTATCAATTTTTAGATAGATCAAATATTTTATTAAAAATTAAAATATTAAGGAAATGTATTCAAATAATTAAATAGGATAACATAAAAATGATTGAGGAAAAAAAGTAAAAAAAGAAGTGTATTAATATGATAAGGATAGAAGTGGATGAAAAAAAAAAATTACAAGTTTATAAACTATAAGGCAGTGAAATAAGTTTGTTTGCAAACACCTTCATTTGATTCAATAAATTTATAAAACTAATCAAATAAACTAAAAATTAATTTATTTAATATCTCAAATGCACTCTAAAGTTTGCACAAATCTCTTAGTTTACCAATTTGGATCCACAATAGCAGTGGCCCACTGAGCAAATTATTATGAATGGTTTGAACTTCGTAGCAAGCCTGCTGTCGCATCAGGCCTAAAAGTTGGGGTATCATTTTGCAAACGAACTTTTCAGCCAGACTTGAGCCGAAAAAGATGTGACAAAATTCATATGGGACTTTTATTCTCACCTCATTTGTTGTTAACTTCATCCCACATTTTATTTGTTTTTTTTTTTAAAATATCTCTAACGAAATTTAGAACACATTTTCGTTATACAAAATACACAATAAAAACTTATTTTCATTGTGCTAACGGGTGTGGCTTCCATACATAATAGAAATACATTTTCGTTGTATATTGTGCACAATAGAATTGTGTTTTCATTGTATATAGATGCCACACCCCCTCTTAACACAATAGAAAAACATTTTCGTTGTGTATGAATCCAAAATTCACAACAAAAGTATGTTTTCATTGTGCATTTCTAATTTAATTGTTTATATATTTAAAAATCAATTCTTCTTTTTTATGCACAATTTTTAATGATTCACTGATGCGTGAACAAGGCATGCGTTTGAATTGGTGCAATCTAGATCCTCGATTTCCTATGTGTAATCCAATCGTTAATTTTTCTAATGCACAAGACAATGCTTTTAATCAGTCATTGACGCTTGAACAAGGCTCACATTTAAATCAGTGTGATTTGAATCCTTGATTTCTTGTGTGCAATCTCGATCATTTCTTTTTCTGACGTACAGGACAAAATGTGTGTCTGGTTACCCGTTCTCAACTTGCATCTATGCTAATTATCACGTCAAATATTCTTAAAAAACGTGAAAGCTACTTATTATTGCTTCATTTTAATGTGTGTCCAATTTTTCAGACGCTGAAACAAACACACTAAAAGCTTTTAATCACCATGTGTTTGAATTGATGCGAACTAGACCCTTGATTTAGTCGAGGCAATCTCAATCATTTCTTTTTATGACACATAAGACAAAGCTTTTAATCACTCATTGACACATGAACAGTATATGCACTAGTAGGGGTGTTCGCGGATTGGATTGGATAGGTTTTGAAGAGAAAAACCATCCGATCCAATCATTTCGGTTTTGTTATTTCATCATCTAATTGGTTTGGTTTAAAATTTAAATTCAATCCAATCCGATCCAATTTAAAGCGGTTTGGATTGGATCTGTTTTGGTTTTAATCTTACTATTATTTTAAAAAAAAGTGTTAAATAAATAATATGATAAATGTGTTAAAAAATAATTTAAAATATCAAATATTTTATTAATGAGTCATTATATAACTAATACTAGTATAACTCTTCAAATATATATTATTAAAAATAAATTTACACAACTTAATAATTATGTTTATGTATCTTTACTCGAATAGTTACTAAAAAACTATCTTTAAATAAATATATATTTTATAAACAAGTATAATTTATGTGATAATTTTACAAATATATAAGTAATAAAAATATAAACATGAGTGATATTAGAAAATTACAAGTGAAAATATATATGCATGTATAAGTTCGGTTTGGATTGGATTGGATTGGTTTTCAAAATCAAATCCGAAATCCGATCCAATCCAATAAAAAATTTCAGTTTTTTCAATTTTCAATTTTTTCGGTTTTCGATTTATTCGGTTTTCAGTTTTTGGGATCAGTTTTTTCGGTTTTCATTGGATTGAATCGGTTTATGAACACCCCTATGCACTAGTATAAAAGAGATGTGCTCTAAAGCCCACATTGCTTTCACATTCACAATTTTTCATCTGTCTAATTTTTCAGCCATCTTCATTCCATTTTTTTATTCCCTAAGAAGATGGATTTATTCTTTGTTGTTGTGTATTACGATAGACATATGACAACAACTTTTGAAAAGGTCTTGTTTCAATGTCCTCATGGTCCAAAATCTCTTAGGGTAAGTGAGGACATGACGGATTAGGAAAAAATTCACAATGAGACTAGAGGTACCAAAATATTACTTAATATTCACTATTGACAACCTATATCTTTAGGGAATGGTTGTGTTCAATACAAGTCTCTAGAGCTTAAACACGACAAAGATGTGGCAAAGATATTCTCCATCTTTGCCTAATTTCCTAGACTTCCGCCAATTGAGTTATACGCAACAGTAGGCAAATCTCTCGAAAAGATCCTAGCCTATATGCAACAACCAAGATCTGTTGAAGAGATCATCGTGCACTTGCGTTTAACAAGTGAGACAACTAGCTCCAATGACCAGAGCACCGTTAGTTTGACTAAACCATGATGATGCATTTTGTTTAATGTTTTTTTATTTGTATCGTATCTAAGCATAAGTGTTTTTTTATTTAATCGAATTGTATTATTTATGTTGCGTTTGTTTGTTTTTATTTGTATCGTGTACTTTAATTGTAACAACATAATAATAATAACAACTACGTAATAAGTATAACATATATAAAATCCAAAAAATACATACAATATGATTTGTTCATACGAAATAAAATACTAAATATCTAACAGTACAAAACATAAATAAAAAATCAATAGTCAGTGGTGGTTGTCCTCGTTTGCCTCCTCCTTTGATAAGTACACGGAGATGCCATGCCTACCTGTGCAATGGTCAATGTCTCCTGCGGGAGGGTATGAAAGTTGGTGCCTCAGGTGCAGCATGCAGTCTAGGTTTCGAGCAACTATCTCCCACATCACCTATAAAAAGGGAATGCAAACAATTATTAATGAATGCTTCATTGTCATTGAAAAAACACATGAGAAAGATATGGATAATTACCTTGCATGTATGAGAGTCGCTAGATGAAGACTTCATCTAGCTACCTCCATGCTAGCCATCCCTAGGCGTGGCACAGGAACTCATGGAAGGCCTCGCAAAGGATCTCCCTCTATCGACAGAATGAGGTATGGATGAGAAACGTGATGGAACTATGAAAACAAATAAAAATGAAGTGAAGATTAATTATGCTTTCCCCAAATATAGTTTTGATGATTTGTACCTTACTTGATGAGTGCAAGTTGTAATCTGTTCTTTATGTGTGGTGTGTCTTGTGTCTAGATTGTTTGGTTGACTCTCTTTGCATGATTTGATCCTAGAGCTCACTTAAGACTTAAACAAGATAAAAAGTGATAAGAGTTTTAGAAAAAGCTAAAATTGGACCAAGATCGATTATGTAATAATCGATTATATTGGTCATTGTTTGTGGAAAATATATTCTGGAGCAAAATAATCGATTGTTCTTAGAGATAATCAATTATTTTTCCTTGTTTCAAACTAATGAAAAATGAACCTTTCTGTTTTAACTTATTAAATGTTAAAATAATCGATTAAATACTTCTTAAAAAGATACTGAACTTTTGCAATAATCAATTAAAGGTAAATATAATCGATTATATTGTTTCTAATTCAAGCTTAGGTGTTTAGATGAACAAAATAATTGATTAAACTGTATGAATAATCGATTATTTCAGTTACGTCTATATATAATGAACTCTAAAACCTCTCTTATGTGTGACTCCGTTTTCTATCAAAGTTTTCGTTCAAAAGAGAACAAATTGGAGAGCTTTTCGAGAGTGATTCCATGGCTTAAATGTTTCATATTTTTAAATCAAAATTTGACCTCATTAAAGGATCATCATTCAAGATCAATGGGAGTCCTCATCACCTAGATAAATGTGCTTCAATTTGTGCACTTATCACAATTTCAGGTGATACCAAACCTTATCCTTTGTGGTTGTGTAATTGTTGTGTTCTTGAGAAGGTGTTTCTCAAGTGGTTGTAGTGGTTACTACTAGTGGGTCTCAAGGTTTCTTCTAGGGTTCAAGAACCTTGTGAATAGTGTTTGTTCTTGTGATTCTTTTGTTTTCTTGGTTTTGTGTTTGTAAAACAATTGAATTACTAGTCGGATATCAATCGGTTTGATTATGAAATTGGATGTAGATCACAGTAAGGTGATCAAACTAGTATAAAATCATTGTGTCACTTTCTCTTTACCCTTCACTCTTTAAATTTCTTTGTTAAATGATTATTGTGCTACTCATTGAACATTGTTTCATGCATTAATCATATAGATATTGCATTTGGGTAAATCTTTCCACCACATCCCATTGTTATGATTAATTGGTTCAATAAAATTCTTGAACTAGTTTTGAAAGAATTTGAAAAATTTGTGTAGGACCTAAATTCTTTTATTGATCCAATTCACCTTCTCTTGAATCCTGCCATTTTTTCTAACAAGAACCACTCCAAGTAGCCATCCATGCAAGTCCATGGAGCCCTATGCGACACAGGCATTTCTGCCATCCCCGTCCACCATATGCGCCTTCTAGTCATCCCAGTCTTCAACACACAAGGCCAATGTCGAATAACCTACAAGCGAGGGGTGAGGGATCCCCTAAACATAGCCAAATTGCCTTAACACCCTCTCGAGTAGATAGGCGCACATATAGGGGCCACATATGATGAAGCTGGAGTAAAAAGAAATCTCCTGCAATGGTCAGCTCTGTTTATGTGCAACATATGGCGACCATATGATGTCGTCCAACTACAACTGATCTAGCGCCTCCTTAGTCATTAGTGCAAAGCCCAAACCCCTCATAGCCTTCAATCTACAAGCACGGGGTAACTGCTAAGAATAATGAATGACCAACTTGCAAGGGGTGACGGTCGGGAAGTGCTCATATATCCACACTTGTGAAACCACTAATAAATTAACTTACATAAATAAAATAAACACAAACAAATATCTATAGAAAATACAAAGTCGTACATTAAGCAGAGTATGTATCCTCCAAACTACACTGTATATCGAAGGCTGGCAATGCTAAGCAGGTCATAGAGGAAGGCCAACGCAACGGCTCCCCATGCGTACTTGTCGTAGGTTGCAAAATCATTGAAGAGCTCCAGGTAGCATACTAGCACATGCGTCAAGCTCTTATTGATGAATATCATGTAGCTAACTAAATGTAACAAAAAAGCTTTAGTTGCAAATACGTATTACCTAATTGCAATGCATGTCTCATATCTCTCCCTTAACCAGTAGAAAGTCACTCAAGCTCCTTTATTGGTGGCAAAGACTGCCTTTTGGTAAGTAACGCCGAGCTCGCTCATTAGCAATCCTATAGCATCCTCATGAGTAACATGCTCGTGGTAGCTAATAAGTGCTACTCATACCTATCTTTTCGTTTCATATCTTGATACTTAACATCAATTTTTGATAACTAGACATTCTGTTTTAACCACCTTTTATACATGATTCACACACTTTTGAATATCGATTTTGCACTTCAAAACTTTTGGAAATTTATTATTTTTTGAATGCTTGCACAAGTTATGGTAAATAAAGAAAGGTCCAAGAAGGAGAGAGAGAACTTTTGTAGCACTCCTAGGTCTTTAAAGAAGAAAGAGAGCTCTATAGGAAGCCTACATAGTGGCGCTAAGCGCCACTTGTCTAGTGCTTAGCACCACTCTACCAATAAGTATCACTTTATGTCACCTCTTGGCACTCAGCGCCAACCTACCAAAGAGACCACCCTGATGCTTCTTCTTCTCACGCTAAGTGAGGAAACACTGGCGCTTAGCACCAAGCTTGATGATGTGACACTTTAATGAGGAAAAGACAAAAAGCATAAGGGGGAAGTGAAAAAAAATGGGAAAACAGAGAGAGAAAGAATTTTCTCTAGAATTAGAAGGCTTGGATAGCACTTTGAGATCTCTTCTTGCAATTTTTCATCTCTTTCGTCTCCTTTGTTTAAGTTCTTCCTTTGCTTTAGCTATGTGTAGCTAGATTCACCCTTGTTGGGGTTCAATGTAATTAAGCTAACATTCATGTAACTATTTTGAGATATTTATTCAGTATAGTTCCATGTTAATGTCTTTCTTCTATTCTTAATACGTGTTTTGGCTTGATCACCCTTAACTTGTTCTTGTTAAGCATTGAATCTTGTTGGAAAACATTATTTGAAGCTTAGATATGAAAAAAGACATCTAATACACTTTGCATCTAGGAATGGAATCAGACGTGTTAGACATCTTTTATCCTTCGTTCTTAATGCGAGTTATTTGGTTAAGCTATGCAAGGAGTTGGTAGTTTAATCAAGGAACTCAGATTTTAACTTGTAAGGAATTAAGGTTAAAAAGATTTTGTAGGATGATGATAACTTGGTAGCTTAATACTGAATGAGTAACTCTCATAGTGCATGATAGGAAGGCCTAATGTAGTTAAACCCCAACTATCTTTGTTTATTCGATTTAAATCAATTTACGCATTGCATACCAAGTGTTTGATAAAATACCACAAAGATTCTATTGTCATATTGCTTTTTTAATTGTTGTTCCTTTAATGTTACTGTCTTTTACTTTCATGTAATCAATTTATGATTTTGTTGCAATAGTTTAAGATAGAAAAAATAATGTATTGCTCGGGTATTACGTGAGTCCCTTGGGAGACGATACTTATTTATCATTACACTACTTGTTTAAATTGGCACGCTTGCCAATTCATTTAACAAGTTTTCTAGCACCGTTGCCGAGGGCTTATGTCTTAATACTTAGTGTTAAGACAAAGGACGAATTTATAACCCTCAAATATTTTGATAATAACAAACAGTTAATATATATATATATATATATATATATATATATATATATATATATGTTTTTATGTAATCGTTTGATCATTCGTTAGCAAGTAATCGTCTAATGTTTTTAAATGAATACCGTCTTTATCTTTTGCTTAGATAAATTTCGTAACTAACAAATCTTACAGAAAATGACAACGTTTTAAAATGATCTGCACATCAATCAGAGTGTAAGCTACCTCGAAACGTATAAAGCCTACATACCTACTCTCGAGGAGAGTTAGCTCTTTTAAGCGAAAAAGAAAGAATGTGTGTGCGGATGTCAAAACGGGAAAGTAGACATGACAACTGCTACAAGATTGAGTACAAGAATAGAAAAGATAAGTAGACTGCTTTATCTTATCATATGACAAGTTGGTGAAAAGCATTTAATGCTCCAACGATTGTCTCCATCATACGAAGGTCATCTCCTACAAAGTACTCAACGGATACTTTTGGAGAAGCCTATAAATAGAAGAAGAGACCTCTTTCGTGTAATTGTTGCTGAAAAATCATAACATTTTTTAGAAACGAAAAAGCTCTTATCTTGTATACTTTGATTGTAAAAATATTTTTGTGTACTTACTTGTATATTCGTCTAATAAGATGTTAAACTCAGTAAGGTAACTCACGAGTAAACTTTTTTCAAAAGAAATTGGTGGAAGCATGAAGAGGCTTTGATTCAAATAATACTTGGGTTATTTCTTGGAGAGACAAGTAAAAGACTACTTGGGATGAGCCTGAAAATGCTTGTGGAAAGAATACTTGTAACTTGAAAAAGTTAGTGGAACTTGGTTGTTGCCAAGAATTAGACATAGTCTTTGGGGTGAGACGAACCAGTATAAATCTTATGTGCATTCCAGTTTGTCGTTCAGCTTTCGTCTATTTTATAAAACGTTTTTGAAAAACTCTTTGATCATATCTTTTAGACGATACGTCTTTAACAAAGGTTTTGCGAAAATTTGCTATAACACAATTCAACCCCCCTTCTTGTGTTATCTTTATGTTTTACACTTAGGCAATTGCACTTGTTTACTATCTTGAACTTAATTCTTTTATTTTTTTTTTTGCTTTATAATTTCTATTTGATTGCATTCTTTTCCTCTAATGTTGACTTGTTTGTGCTGTTTTTGTTGATTCTTGTGTATGTGAGGTCCTATTCAAACTAGAAGCAAAACATCACCTAATCAACTTGTATTTGATCTAGAGGTTGAGAAAACAACAAAGAAGACTAACAGCAACATAAGAAGGTAAAAGATTCTAGCAAGACAAGACCAGGGGACAAGTTCCTCAACTTTTCATTCATCTCTAGCTATATCACTAGACAAAGAAAATATGGTGGAAGAAGAGCAACCAACACCACAACTAACACTTGGAGATTATGCTACTTTGCATGGGCCAAGGCATTTCAACCCTATTGCTCGACTTGAGATGCTAGCTGCCAACTTTGAAATGAAGTCTAACTTAGATACCTCATCCTATACCTATTGCTGCATTTGCCACTGTTGTTTCACTGCTACATGTGTTGCCTCTTTAGCTTGATGTGTGATGTAGTCGGCGCAGTGGGTGCTTAGATGTGCCAGGTGCATCATTTGATTGGGGGTGTCCTCGAGGAATATAAGGTTGTCCACGATATCTCATATAAGGCATAATGAACTTAAAACATTAATAAAAAAATTAACAATTAAATAATAATTAATAATAAAACAATAATTAAATATTAAATATTAAAATTTATTAAATTAATTGAAATATTAATACCATATTATGTTAATTGATTGATTATTATCAATTAATAATTATGAATAATATCATAATAATAACAACTAATAATTTAACAAATATTGTAATAAAATATTAATAAAACTTAATTAAAATAAAATAATTAAAAACCAAAAATTAATCAAATATTACAAAAATTAATTATAACTAAGATTAAAGGTTAAATTACATTTTATTTTCTTTAGGGACCTAATTAAAGGTTTTCAAATTAGTTGAGGGACCTACTAATTAATTTAATAACGATAAAATAACAAATAATAATAATAATAATAATAATAATAATAATTTAACACCTAATAAAGTTAACACACACTTAATAAATGTTGGGAAATGCGAACCAAAACTACCGCTGTGAAAAAAACTTTCTCAACAAAAGATCTATGCGAAAGAGCATAAAATTGTGATTAGTGTTCGCCTCTTAAAGCGTGCACTTGTCGTCAATCACGTAGCCTAGTAAACTCAAACAATGCTTCTACTATGTCCACATGAGCAAACTCCTCTTTCGTCTCACGACTGAGGAAGGAAGGGCAGTGCCAACTGTGCCTTCAGAAAATTCCCACGAAGGCTAAGGTTTTCTCACGCACATTAAGTGTAGTATGTGGGTGGAGAGAGGTGTGTCTCTTAGGGATTCAAATGCTACCTATATATAGGAGCTCCTTAGCACTTTAACCTACCTATATCAGGCACTTTACATTAAGAGTCCTGCCTATGAGTAACATGACATACTAATTCTCACTATTTGGACTTTTCCTTTTAAATGGGCGCATACTTTACAAGCCCAACCCAAAAGAAATATTATAGTCATACTTAATATTTCCTTTCTCCTTTAATCTACTCTATGTGTATGAGCCCTTATAGGTCTCCTTAATAATGGCATCAATATTAAATATCTAGTACATATACCAACAATAAATAATAAATTTAACACACTACAAAATTTAACAAATAACAAATAATAATTTTAAACACAATTAACAAATACTAATAAAATAATTAGAACCTAAAATTTTAAAAAAAATAAAAATCCTGATAAACAACGGAATGGTGATTTCGTTATGTAGCTAGATCATACATAAACAAATGGAATCATGATACCATTGTGTATTTATACACAATGAAATCGTGATTCCGTTAAATCTAAAAATAAAGAAAAAATAGAAATCATGGTGAGAAAGAGAATGTGATGAGGCGTTCTTCAATAGTCTTCAATGGCGACAGTCCTTAACAATAGTGTTCCTCAAAGGCAATGGTGGCATAAGAATGTGGTGCAAAGGAAGAAGCGAGATGGGGGTGAAGAAGAGAGAATAGGACGAGGGAGGGAGAAGGGGGATGTGAGAAATGGAAGGGAGATAGGGTGAAAGGAATTTAAATGACAGGAGCAAAAATGTATTTTCAATTATTTTTGAAAAAAGTTGAGGGTGAAAATAGAAAAAGAGAAATAAAAAGTGAAAATAGTAGGGCCCAATTCATATTTGGAAACAAGGGCCTGCTATTCCCACCCCAATTTTCATTATTTTCACTAGGGGTGTTCATTGGATCGGATTTATCCGATGAACCCGACAATCCAAACCAAACCAATTAAATTGGTTCAGATCAGTTCGGTTATCGGTTCTTTTCACTTCAAATCCGAACCAAACCAATCATAATTGGTTTGGTTATCGGATTTAACTTTTTTAACCCGAACCAATCCAATCAATTATGTTTTAACTTTTAAAATAATATATTTTAAAGTTAGAACTTAAATTTTGCTTTAACTTTTGTATTTTCTTTCCTTTTCATTTATTTTAATTTTCTTATGATCTTATCTAATGTTATAAAATATTTTAAGTTGATCATGTTTATTATGTAAATTTTTTATTATATTTTAGGTAAAAAAATTAATGATATATGTAAAGTGATAATTATATAAAAATTAAATATTTTTGATAAAATAAATAATTAGTTATTAAAAAACAAGGAATATTTTTATCTTGCCTTAGTATAAAATTAAATAATTATATAAAATAGACAATAAATAAAAATAAAAGCTTAAAAAAATAATAATTTATTTTTTTATCCTAACCTGATGACTCGAACCAAACCAACCCAATTATAATTGGTTCGGTTCGGTTTGGATTGGCTGAAAAAATTTTCAAAACTCGAACCAAACCAATCCAATCGAATATAATTGGTTCGGATTTAATTTTGCCCAAAATCCGAACCAATCCAACTCGTAAACACCCCTAATTTTCACCCCAACTTTTGTTTGTTAATTTTTTTTCCAAGAATACCCCTTGTCAAAAATGTGTTTCTATTGTACAAAATATACAACTGAAGGGGGTCTATCAAGATACACAACTAAAATATGTTTTCGTTGTGTATCTTAACAAAATCTTGTTGAGATACACAACGAAATTCTATTTCTGTTGTATATCTTGATAAGATTTTGTCTTGAATATCTCAACAAGATCTTGTTGAGATACACAATGAAAAAATCTTTTCATTATGTATCTCGACAAGATCTTATCAAGATACATAATAGAAATATGTTTCTATTAATAAAAAGGGGTTGGGGTGAGAAGAAAAGAGAGAATAAAAAGAGAGTAAGGACAAAATAGTCTTTTCACTCTTTTTAAAAAAAGTTGAGGTGAAAATAAAATAAAAAAAAGGTGGGAATAGCAAGGCCCTTGGAAACATAGCACATGAAGCCCTGATATTTGTATTTAGGGCATAGGCTAGGGTGGGAGACCCCTTCATGTCTCCCACCATGGGAAATAAATTTATAACCATTAGGTTTATTGATTTTTAATCAATGGATGAGATTTTTTTCTTCTTTTTTATTTTTCTTTTTTTCTTCATTTTACCAATTTATCCTTTATCTTCCATCTTTCTCCTCCTTTCTTTTCCCTTTTCTCTCTCTACCCTTGCCCTACGAACCTTGGTAGCTAAATGTTGTCGCAATTGTGGTGGCACCACCGCAACTGCAAGCTTCCCCCGTCCCCAATCTTCTAAACACACCACATCCTTGGATCTACACTGACATCAAGTTCAACAACCACCATGTCGACCCACCCTTTCCCATCAACGGCCCACTAATGTTTGTGCTGACCCACCCTTCCCTTCAAAGCCCGACCTCACCGCCTCACTCAATCACACTAACTCTCGAACCACGGCGTGTGGTGTTCCATCATCGACAAGGTCTCACTTGCATGTCGGGACGACGAAGTTCACTACAACCGGCGTTGATGACGATTTCCGCTTCAGGTCTGTGTTTTCACTTTCAATTCCATCTTTGGTTGCAACAAACCCCATGTTTTCACCGTTGTTTATGTGATGAAATGCTTGATCTGGACTTTGTTTTCGTTTTTTGGTATTATACATTATTTTTAATAGATTTCACAGTGGTAGCCCAGTCAAGATCTGGTGTTCCAGTTTTGATTTTTTAGTTTGACCATGTCCATGGTTTATGTGGGCTTTGTGAGTCGTGGTTGATGTTGTTCTGTTCACTTCATGTTATTGTTAATATTTTCTTGTATAAGATTGAGCGGTTGTTAGAGGAAAAGGAAGAAGAAGAAGGAGGGGCAGCGTTACAGGAGAGAGAAAGGGGAAACGAAAGGAGGAGAGAGATGGAGGATAATGGACAAATCGGTAAAATGAGGAAGAAAAAGAAAAAGAAAAAAAAAACCTCATCCATTGATTCAAAATGAAACAAATCTAACAGTTATAAAGTTATTTCTCATGGTGGGAGACATGAGAAGGTCTCCCACCCTAGCTTGCATCTTGTATTTGGTCCAAATGTTGAAGGTTGTCTCAACAAATGAACATATTTTATCAAACCAAAGGGCAATCGAAGTTAGTGCCATAGGATCGATAGAAAGAAACATCAAATATATTAAAATAAGGTTTAATTACCTTTTTGGTCCCTATAAGTGTGCGAACTTTACCTTTTGGTCCCTATAGTTGAAAATAATCCCTTTTAGTCCCTATACATACACTTTTGATATCGGTTTGGTCCTTGTCATCAAGTGTGTCTTAAGTCCGTGAAATAAAACCGTCACAAAATGAAATTTGGCGATGAAAACCCACTATAAATTGACATTTTTTGGCATCTTTTATTCAATTTGTGGCAGTTTAAAATGGTAGGGACCAAACCGGTATCGAAAGTGCATGTGTAGGGACTAAAAGGGATTATTTTTAACTATAGGGACCAAAAGGTAAAGTTTGCGCAACTATAGGGATCAAAAAGGTAATTAAACCTTAAAATAATTAGGTAAGATCGAGCCAAAAAAAAAGGCAATGCAAGAGAGTCCTATGGCTAAAGGTAAAAAAGACAAATACTAAGAGCATGGAAGATTATGAATTTCTTTCTAAACTTAATAATCAAAGGTGAATAAATAAGTGACAATTGAATATAAGAGTATCAAAAATAATTTCTCCCACACTTTAAAATTCATTAAAAATTATAAAATTATAAGTGAGATTCATTGAATAAAAAATAAAGTTTATTTAATTTGATGGTTTTTGATAAATTTAATTAATAAAGAGTATATGCAAAAAACACGGTGTTAATAGTTTAAAAAGAGACTTTGCCATAACAACAATGTCCTTCTTTAGTAAATTAATGGTAAATATTATTTATATACAATAATTTTAGTATAAAATTTATAAATCTAATATATATCGGTTCATGCAATTCAACCAGTATTTAGAAAATAAAAAAAAATCAATTCAAAGTAATTCAAATTTCATATATTTCAATTTCCTTGAAATACTAAAATTCTCCTGTCCAAACACAATTTGAAAAAAGTTTGTGCAAAATTTGAAGAAGCAGCAAGATAGTTAAAATGAGGTAAAAGATAAAGAATTTATAATTCAGGTAAAAGATAAAAGAATTTAAATCAATATGCAAGTTAGAAGAGATAAGGATGATTTATTCCCATGAAATCAAATAAAATCCTCATGAAATTAGAGATGAAATGGACAAACTAATTTAAAATAGGAAAGAGATGAATGAAGGAAGAAGAGATGAAGGAATAAGATGAGAGATAAAGAAATTTAAATCAAGAGATAAGATGAAAGAAAAATCTTAGAAGAGGAATTTTTGAAAAGGATAATATTTGCATAGGGAGAAAGTATCGTTCACCATTGTTCGAGAGAAGAAAATTTAAACAAAATTGAATATAAGAAGTTAGAAAATAAAACTCTTACAAGCTAGATAACGATTATAATTTATATATAAAGAGGATAAAATAGTAGTTATTCCAATAATTTTCACTTTAAAAAGGAATCCTACTTGAACATTCAAATTGTAATCTCATTATTTAAAAAAGATTTAATTACTAATTTAGTCCCTTAATTTATTTATTTTATTCAATTGTGTCCTTCTTTTATTAAAAGGCTCAATTAAGTCCTATTATTTTCAAAAATGGTCCAATGTTACCATTTTCATCTAAAACGAAGTCATTTTTCGTTTAATTGTACACTATACAATGTGAAAAATGACATCATTTTAGACCAAAAGGGCAACATCGCATCGTTTTTGAAAATAATGAGACTTAATTCAATCTTTTAATAAAAGAGGGACTTAATTGAATAAAATAAATAAATTAAGAGACCAAATTAGTAATTAAACATTTAAAAAATAAACATAATCATTAAAAAAAAAACCCATACCAAAGTGACGGTAAATGCAAGAATGATTTCAAGAGGTGAGAAAAATTTCACTACCCTGTTTTTATCATAATTATTTAAAAAGTTATACTTAAAATAATTTTTAATTTACTAATACTTAAATTTTTTTTTTACCAACAATAGATGAATTAAACTCACAAATAAATAAATGGTCACATTTGTGCACATTTATTTTTTAATCATTTGATTTTTTAATTATTTTGTAAAATATAATTCACCCAAACATTCTTGTTATGTTCTATTAATTAAATTAAAGAGACGTAAGCTAATACCAAAAACAAAAAAGATAGAAGCCTCATTTTTTCATCGTAATCAATGATATTATTCACATCTTCTATAACACTACAATTTATAGCAAAACCAAGTGTTTTGACGTAGTTAAGTGCCTCCTTTGCTTAGAAGGCAATAGTGGAGTAATACAAATTCTATTCATCTATGACTTATGTGTCCAACTGATCCAAAAGGGAATCAAATTAAATTATAAATTTTAGCAAATGATTTCTTAACATAACAATTAAACTAACACTTATTAAAATTTATTATTAATATATATATATAATTATTATGCATGTCAATATCTCCTCAAGTGTTATAACATAATAGCTAAGATTGTTAAAAATGGAGATGATTTATTTCACAAGATCAACAAATATGCAGAGAATTAAGAGAAAGATTTTGTAGCAAACAATTTTTATTTTTTTTTTAGTATTTGATTTACTTGAATCTAGAAAAAAAAAAGTGTAGTTGGTCAACCATCTTAAAAGAATAAAAAATAATAACTCATGTAGCACAACAGCAAAATTCTTCAAAATATCAAAATTACATGATTATAAAATTAAAAAAAAATAGAGAGAGGATATAGCATTGTATTGATCACTCACAACTCCTACAAATCAAACTAGGGCTTAGTGATACCTTATTTTTATAAGCAAAAGTTGAAGATAGTAAAAAAAAATTAAAGAAATAAAGAAAATCAGAACCTATACCAAAGTAACAGCGAAAACAAGAAGAACAATTCTAAGAAGTGGAAGATGTGAGAAAAATCTTTTAGTGTCATGTTTTTATAGCCAATCATGTTCCTACAATTATTATCTGCCATTTAAAATTTGAAATGTTTGAGAGATAAAGATTAAGGAAGATAAAAATTGAGGGTTTGTTTGATCTTAGGAGGAGGGTTGATAAATAAGAAGAATGGGAATAGATGAATAGGGATAGATAATGAATTACAAAGTTGATTTTATTAGCAATGATTGAAAATAAAAAAATAGAGTAATAGATGAAAGAAGATAGGCTAAGAATGTGAAAAAAGATTAAAGAATATGATATCGATTTTGTTGTTGCTGATTTTGTTGAGAGAGGGAGAAAGAACGGTTAAGAGGAGATAGAAAAAATAAAAATAGAAGCATTATACTGTGCGAGAGTGAATTACACCACTTCACTAAATGAAAATAAATATGGAGAATGGGGAGAGTGAGCTCTTTTAGTGATAAATAGAGGTTTTCATTTAATATATAGGGTAAATTATAACCCGATGATCAAAATCAAACCAATTTGATATTAATGTGATTGGTTTAGTTTGAATTGGCAAAAAACAAAAAATAAAAATAAAAATCCAAACCAAACTAACCAATTAAATATGTTTGGTTCATATTTGATTTTACCCTAAACTTGAACCAATCCAATCATGAACACCCCTAACTGTTGGGTTAAATGTAACATTATGAACTAGAATGGTACTTTAGTGTCCGATGGAGTTTGAAATTTAAACAAGTTATTTGATAGTTGTGAAAATAAATTCAAATATTTTTCAGCAATTAAATTCAAATAATTATATTACAAAAATATTTTAATTTCCTATAGTTTTGTCCATATTTTTTAGTGGATTAATAGTTGATACAATATGTCACCAAAGTGACTTTTTTTTGCAGATTTTTTTATAAGAGTAATGGATATAATGTGTATGTGTAGTATCATGCGATATTTCGCTCGCCCAAATAAAAGCTAATATTTAGCAGAATTATACATGCATTTGCGATGATAAGCATGTGCTAGTATATAACTTTACATGCAAATAATAATTCAATTCAAAGATAATTTTATTATTTGGCATAAATTATTTTGTTATTTGGCATAAATTATTATCGTTGTTTGATCATTACATCAAGATTATCATTTATAATTAATATTAAGTTAAATTACTATTTTGATCTTTTATTTTTTTATAAAATTCTATTTTAATTTTTTATTATTTAAAAGTTTCATTTTGTTCTTTTATATTTTTAATGTAATTCAAAATTGTCCTTTTGATAATTTAAACCTAATGTCGTTAATAATTTAAGAATTATTATTATTAAAAATCATCACAAAACAATTTTTTTATTTTTTACCGTTCCTCTTCCAAAGTGCCCCTCTTCGTCTTCCCCTGTCTGTCTCCTCGTTCTGTTTCCTTCTTCCTGACTCCCTCTTCATCTTTCGACACGGCCAGAGGTTCCTCTCAGACTCAGTCCTTGATTTCAACAGACGCGCGACCAGGAGGCATGGCTCCCTGAGGTCCCGCCGTTGCCACTGCGAGCATACGGCGCCACTTGGGCAGAATGAACAGTTCGGGCAATGTAGGAGGGCAGCAGCAGCAGTAACATGCTAAGGTCCTACACAGACGACGCGGTAATGACATTTGGAAATTTAGAAGTCATAGAAGTGTGGTTCTTATTATGGTTTCACTCAAATTACAGGTGAAAAGCGGAGAGGAATTAATAGGGTGGGGAAGTGAAAAGAAAAGCGGAAGGGTGTGATGGATAGGAAGGGTGCAAAAGAGATGCCAAAAAGGAAGGAGAAGGAGAGAATAGATTCAGATGGTGGGAGATACGTGCAGAGAGTGGGGAGAAGAGATTTTGTGTAAAGAGTGGGAAGACGAAGAAAAGAAGAGAAATGTGCAGACATAGGGAAGATGAAGAGGGGAATGTTGAAAGGGGAAAGAAAAAAAAATCATTTTGTAATAATTTTTAATTGTTATTATTTTTAAATTATTAATAATGTTAATTTTAAACGAATAAAAATATAATTTTGATCTATATTAAAAAGATAAAAGATTCAAACGAAATTTTTAAACAATAAAAAACTAAAATAGAATTTCATAAAAAGATAAAGACTAAAATAATAATTTATGCTTAATATTATTGTCCAAAGACTTGATATTAATATTATTATAGTTATCTTGTGATGGATTTTAATTATTTGAATTTATTGCTGTGAGTTAAATATTTGTTGTATAATGTGGAGTGAACAAGGTATAACCACCACTCTCAAGTATCTGAGCATGACCCTTAAAATTGTTCACGAAATTCATATCTATAAGTCCCAACGAGCTCCACATTCATTATTGCTGTTGGTCCAGAACTCATACGGTCATACTCAACCCTGTAATCAGGATGAGGTACTGACTCTCTCCAGTCAATTCTTAGCAAAACTTCATCTTTGTTATTCAAAGCTTCCTTCAACATATCACCAAAGGATTTCTCTATTAGAACTGATGGGATTAAAATCTTCTCTATGTAGCCATCCGCATCAGAGCTCTCCTCCTCAGCAAAATCTATGGTTATCCAAGACTCCTCAATGCTGTCGGTCACCAAAACTGCCGCAGCACCAGCCAGTTGGGCATGCCAAATCTTCAAGGCAAAGTAACACTCTAAAAGTGCAAATAACTTTGCCAGTAAGCATCATAAAACTTGGATTTAAAGAATTATAATGGAAACGGATGATTGAAGCTTCTATGTTTTTTTTTTCTCTTTTTCTAATCAGGGGAGCAACGTTTTTCTCTAATACTAGCCTTTAGGATTCATTAAAATAACCATATAAACTAAAAGGAAAAGTACAAAAGCTAACAATTATGAAGAAATGAGGACGAACAGCCATAAAAAGAAAAAATTAATTTTAACACTCTTCATGCAACCATTTTTAAACCATCCACAAATTAAAAAATATAATACTACCTCTGGTCTTAAATATAAGCAACAAATAACTAAATCATCAAAACTAATAAAAGTAGTTAAGTTAGTTAATTTTAATTAATAATTATATAATTTTATTTTTTTTCAAAAATACACTTGAAATAAAGTATTTTAAGTATTGGCTATATTTAATGCATGAAAAATTGATGAGTGTCTTGTAAATAGTCTGATTAATAAATTAAGGGAATAAAAGAAAATAAATAATTAATGTATTTAAAAATGGGTCTTTGTTATTTATAATTAGAACCAAAATGATAATCTCATTTATTGTTTATATATAAGACCGGAGATAGTAACTTTTAAGATAATTATTATAAAAATTAATAATTTTTAATTATATGATAGTTCATAATTAAATGAAAACATAGAAAAACAATATGTTCAAATTAAGTTTGAAAAGGATCGAACAAGACTATATTTTTGTCCCTTTTTCTGGGGATTGTTATGTAGCCTATATATATCTTCACTTTAAAAAAGACAAGAAATTCAAAAAATAAAAAAAAATAAAGGATCAATCATCGGATAAACCTAATCCATAAAGCAATCAACCCATCAACAATTAACCACTTATATCATACACGAATAGAACAAAAAGATAGATACCTCCACGATCAAGGAGAACAATAGTGGGGCGATGAGGCCGAAACTTGAAGAGCCTATAACCCTCAACGACTTGACACCAGTGCGAGCCTTCCTCGGGATAAACGACATAACCAACGATGAATCCTACGTGGGCCGGAACACCAAAGTCAGCGATGGCGCCATCGCGCTTCGTCCTCAGCTTGTGCGGTGACAGAACCGTGATGCTGCTCTTCTTCACCACAAGCCGCGAATCAACAAGGACCAACCACAACGCAAACACCACAGCCACGCACCGTTTCATGGTTCGTTGCGTTGGCAGTGAGGAACGGTACAACGAGAAGAAGAGTAATAAGGAGGACGAGTGCGCGGAAATGAATGAGCATATAATATTTTAATTTTTTAAAAGTTATAAGGTATTTGATGATATTTTATGAATAATTAGGAGAAAGTGTTGGAAAGGTTCATCATTAGGAGGATATATATCTATCCTTCTGAAAGAGTTAATTTTTTTTCTATTAGAATGCCCAACTTTTTTTCTACTTTTATATGTAACATTTGCTTAGTTTTTATCGTTAAGGTTAATTCGTGGAACGTTAAAAGCAAAGTAGCAGAAGTTCCTATCGATGAATTTAATGATAAATTTATTAATCTAATATATCTGGATTGATCTAAGGCAAAAGCCTACGGATGCTAACTAATTTTTTTAATTGACTTAGTTTACCTTGACAATGAAGTATCATGGCTATTTCCACCCAGTTTAATGATGACGCTAAAATTCCTATTAAGTTTCCTTTTATTGTCTTTTCAATTTGAGGGAATCCTTTAACTAGACAAGGAGGCATATCGGTTTATTGCCATAAATATTACGAAAAGGAAGTATATTTTTTGACAGAAAAACATGAACAAAAATTAAAGCATAATTTTCTGGGTTTTTTTTTTTTTTTTTACCATGTTGCCACTTCTATCCAATGTTTATTTTTCTTATTTTGTAATTGCAGTTCCTTATTTTGTTAACTGAAAAATCATACTCTTTTAGATTTTAGTATGATCCAATCCCTTCAGAAAATATATGCACTTTTTGTTCAAACACTCAAAAAGTTTAATTTAGATGCATCCGAGATGAGATTGCTCACTTTGACTAAACTCTAGTTGAAGTTTAATGAAATGTACTTTCACGTGGATTAGAGTCCAAAATCTCGAAAAGACAATGAAACTCTAGCACTATGAAAACACTACAATAGTGTAGCGTAATAGTGTCGACTTTTGGCCGACACTAATTGATGTTTTAGTGTCAGACATGTGTTGGCCATACGTGTCGACGCTAAAACCGTCAACGCTAACAAGGTTGTGATGGTTTTCTGAAGCTGACACCCAATTGTGTCAGAGAAATCAACGATAAGACTGTCACTACTTAAGAAGCTGACGCTAAATGATTTTTCTAAAAATTAAATTAATTTAGGTTTATGTTGGCTCTACCGACATTAATTAGTGTCGAAAATTGTTGGCCTGTCCAACACTATTTAGTGTAGGCTTTGTGCGACACAAATTAGTGCCAGGTGAAGTCAGCACTATTCAACACTAGCTAGTGTCGTAAAAAGCCAATGCTAGCCACTATCGGATTTAGCTGCCACTAATTACTATTAGACAAGGCCAACACTAATTAATGTTAGAAAGGCCAATACTAATTACTGTCGTAAAGGCCGACATCAATATGTTTTTAATTTTTTTATATATTTTTTTTAAAGTTAGCGTCGGCTTTAGTGTGGGCTTAGCTGACACGATCCTGTCTTTTTAATAGTAATTTCCTGTTTATGTAGCATCAAAAGCAGTGTTTCTGCTTTATGTAGGCCACCACCTGATCATATTTACAACTATAACAGAATGAAAGTAAGATTTAAAGTGAATTAACTTCAAAACCAATTCCACGAAAGAATAAATAACCAAAAAAATTTGAATGATGCATTAATACAACCAAACTGAAAATATATGTGCAGGGAGAAATAACACAATTGTGTTAAACAACAATTAATCAATATATATGTACAGGGAGAAATTAAAAGTAATGCAAAAGACAAGAGCATCTTCACATAATTTATACATTCATCAAATGCTAATGCATAGTGTCCTTGAAAAATGTTGTTTGCAGCTGAGGAAGAAAAGGCTTCAGGGAGATTCCACCCTTTTTTTATCATCATAGTTAGAGTAGACTAGACAAGATGGCAATCTTCAGCTGCCATGAGAATCAATTGCCTATTATACGGATAAGTGGCCTATGAATCATGAAATTAAAAAAGCAATAGGTAAGTCAGCGGGTAGAGGGAAAGCTGCTTCTCTGTTTGACCATAACATGAGAAAACCCACTTAGAAAAATTGACAGGAAATTTCAATAGATGGAGAGAACACAAAAAGATAAAAGTAATAGAAGAAAGGAACATTAGGATATATTTTCTCCACAAAAAAATAATTACAACTAGTATTGTAACATGTGTATTACACAGAATAAATATTTATTTTATATAACTTAAATTTATAATAAATAAATACTTCTAAATATATAAATTATAATATAATTAAAATTCCTAATAAATAAATATTTTTAAACATATAAATTATATTTTAAATTTATAATAAATAATTATTGTAATACAATGTTAATTTTTAATTATTGATAATTTATTTAAAAAAATATTAAAATTTAATTTAAAACTAAAGATATTAAAAATGATATATTGAAAGAGATAAGAGGTTAAAAAATTCCTAAAAACACTCTCGTTGAATAATGGCAAGTAAAAATGCTCTCGCTAAAAAATATTAGCTAAAAACACTTTCGTTTAAGATAGCTATTCTAATTTATATATAGAGAGAATATATATTAAATTTAAAACATTTTCTCGACCTTATTCTTTCTAATATATATTCTTTAATTTAAAATATTGCCTTGACCTCTTTCTTGATTAGGCATCATTAAAATTCATTCCTTCAAAACCATAATTCTTCTATACTAAATTTTTGCTAAGAACCCATCACTATAGATCTAGTTTAAAATACCACTTACAGCAACAGAGTCAATGTGGCCCCCTGTATTCACCCAGCTATTGATTGGAGACTACTTCTACCCAAATAATGCCTTCCATTTCGTCTAGTTTCCCGATCTTAATCCGTCCCGAAACCCCACCTCCAGCACATTAATCTTGATGTTGATTATTTCCATCCTTATCTTGACAAGAACACAACCCTTAAATTCAAATCTTCACTCTCTCTAACTTCCCTTATTTCACCAAGTCTTGTATCATAAGGCACAACAAGACTACTATGAGCAACCTTAGTATCAGGCGAAGACAATGTGTAGACATTCTTCATTCAAATTTTGGTTAATTAGGTATTTAAATTTAAGCCACTACAATTTTGAATTTGAAAGTTGTCTAGATCTTACTCAAACTAAATTTAATGTAGACAGTAGACAACATATCATTTTAGGTGATTAATGTGCCATACATAAGGGTGCTCATGGTTAGGTTATTTCAATAACCTAACCATAACCATATAATAACCATATGGTAATTGGTTTTTATAATCATAACCATAACTTAATTTTTATAACTGGTTTTGATTTGGTAAAACCGGTTTTGATTTTTTAAAAATCAGTTATATATCCAAAACTAGTTATATAATTGGTTATAACCAAAATAGGTTATAGTCAAACCGGTTTTGAAAATAAAATAAAAAATCAGTTTTTTATAAATGATTGTATACTTAGTATACTTTTAAAATCGACTTTTTGCTTTAATAGCTGATTTTGGCCTTTAAAAAGATTAGTTTTAATTAAAAATGGCATATTGACATCTTGCAATATTTGTTTCACTTGAAAATTTTTAATTAAAATGGAAAGTTTTTTATGCAGAATATAGGGTTCTCAAACTTGGTTAACTCTGAAGATTATAAGTTGAGTGCAACTTGCAAGAAGGGCATAACTACATAAGCTCGTTTTATAGTCTGTTTTCCAAGGTTGTGATGGAAGGATGAGTAATTTATTTGCAAGCTTTTGATACAAGTGTTTCAAACAAAAAAAATAAAATTATTTGTACATAATATTTGCTAGTTATCAAAGTAAAATTGGAAGTCTCAAAGGCATGATTTCATTGCCATTTCCCTAGTATTTCCTTCTGCTTTTGAAAGAGTAAGAACGACATACTACAAGAAATATAAAAGGAATTTTGGAGTACATATTACACCAAAAACTGGACTTCCAAAACGGCATACTAGATCCATGTTGAGTATTTGAAGAAATGGTAACCTTGAATAAGCATATTTAAATGAAAGATTAGTATCAATTCTAATTCCAAGATACATTGATAGGAATAATTAACAAAAACCATGAGGCATCACTGCCATGCTCAGGCATAAGAAAAATTGAATAACCACCTTTAGCCATTTGATCCTGAGCAACTTTTAAGTGGGGATAGAATGGGTTTAGCAAACCTGAAGCAACTTTCTCCTTCTTTCCATTCACAGTTATAACCAAGTCAAACCTAATTCACAGAAGAGGGTAAAAAATCAAACCAACAAGTCAGGCAACATATACCTATAATCATTCATTGTTTTGAATGAGCTATTGCATAAATCAATTAATGACCAAAAAATCACTAGTTAAACAACATAAACTCTCTCAGTAGTAGCCCGTTTCTTAAAACTAAAGCTTATGAGCAACAACACTGTAATATCCAAAGAACTTCAATTTTGCTTAGTGCATTCGTCAAATGAGTGTGAGGAAAGGGGGAAGCTCAATGTTTAGGCTTTGGTTTGAGAATGACTGTGAGTGAGGGGAAGCTCAATGTTTAGGTTTAGGTTTCAGAATGAGTGTGAGAGAAGGGGAAACTTAGTGTTTAGGTTAGGTTTTGGAATTTGGCCTATGTAAATTTTATAAAACTTAGCGTCAACTTGGCTGCCATTAAATCTATATAAAATACTACCTAGAGTCAACCAAACCAATGCTTATAATTAGTCAATATTTTTAAAAAAATAATTAACTTTTGTGTCGACTAGACAGACACAAGTGTAAATAATTTTAAAAAAATAAGTAATTATAGAAATAGCTCATTTAGTGTCGATTGTGCGACGGCTTGAGGGCCGATGCTATGTGGTCAATGCCAAATTGCCATATTCTTGTAGTGGGATATCGTAAAGGGTGAGTACCTGCAAATAACACTATAATGATCAAGTCAATAATGATTTTACTAATGACGATATGAATTAAATGTTTGCTTGTTACAATGATGTTAGTTGTATTTATAAGAGTCAGAACTAAACTGCATTCCCTAACTCAAGGCTCAAGGCCTTGAGAGCAATATTACTCTACTTTGGTATAGTGACAAAGTAATTTTGCTCTAGACCAAAGCGTTATCTTCTATTCATGAATGTATTGTAGAAATTCTATGTCTAGACATTGACTTTAATCAACCACTACAATTTAAACTGGTACAACACTTTGACTTGAAGTGGCCCATTTGAGCAATTTGGGCTTATGGCCTAGTCCAAAAAAAATTGATACCCTTTCTTGGCTTGAAGAGAGTTCTCAAATAAACATAAAAATTAGAGTTAAAAATAAAATAAGAAAAATATTTTGTTGATATATTTACTTTTTTACTTTTTAGTATATATCAAGGCTTATTGACATATATTTTAATTGAAACTTTTCTATTGTCTATACAATGTCGCATCATTTAATAAAAAATTTAAGTGAAAGAATAAAACAAGTTATTTTTTTATCCAGTGCTAAATGATGTGTAATTAAAATTTATGTGAAGAAATCAGGGTTATAAAATAATTGTGAAGTTTTTTTTTTTTTTTAATTTTTAGTCGACAAATTTTTTATTAACAAATTTTAGGAAAATAAAATGATATCTCAATGTAAGATAAAGAAAGCTTTTGAATTTCAAAATTACTTACAAAAAACTTATATGTAACTTATCTTAAGAAAAATTGACATATTTTTTTGATTAACTGAAAAAAAGTTGCATTATTTTTATTGTTTTGTTTGCTAGATATTAAAAAAATAGTTTAATTTTCATACATTATTCATTTAAACATTTATATTGTCAATTAATTAAAAATTACTCTAAGTATGACTTTTAAAACAATTATTACAAAAGTCAATAATTTTCAATTATATAACATTCCATGAATCATAGTGTATTTCAATTAAATTATTAAAAATAAGAAATATTTTAAAAAAATAATATGTGTATAATTATAAATAAATATAAACTAAAAATAAAAAAGGAACTGATTTAAATTAAGGGTATCAAAATAGGTCTGACTCGGTGGACTGACTCAATTAACCAAATGCATGGGTTGGGCTAAGATGTGAAAATTTAGTCCCAAGTTTATTTTGGTCTAGCCCGACCCAAAAATCTATTAGTCCAAAGTGGAAGACCCATGATGGGCTAGGCCAGCTCGTGGGCCAAATTTATTTTTTATAATTTATTTTTATAATTGGTAAAATCATAAACGATAAATTTAATATTACATGTATTGCTAATTTCCATTTTAAGGTTAATATTCTATATATATTGAGCTTTGTTTTTAATGTTTAGTACTTGTTTATTGTTACAATTGATACACTTTATTTTATTTCTATTATTATGTATTATATTTTGCTATTTTATAGTACAAATAACAATTTATTTTTTTGTTTTAGTTTATAGTGATTAAAAAATATTTTATTAATTTGTTATCTAAAAATTAATTTATTTTAATGATTTTAATTTTTATATTTTAAAACATAATTGGCCCATGAACTGGCCCATTTGGCCCGTGACCCACTAAGGATTGAGTTGGGCTAAGAAAATTTTAGCCCAATGTAAATTTGGCCTAATCTAGCCTATCATGAACCAACCCAAATGGGTCGGACTAGCCAAATTGACAGCTTTTGAATATGCTAAGGGGCCCCCCATTTTGGCTAAGTTTCACCATTTACTTTGTTAGAATTTTTTTTTTTACAAAAATGCCCTTGACAAAAACACGTTTCTGTGGTATAAAATATACAATGAAAATGTGTTTTTGTTATGTTAAAGGGGTGTGGTGTCAATACACACTAAAAATATGATTATGTTGTTTATTGTGCACAATAAAAACATGTTTTTGTTGTGTATGATTAAATAATAAAACTTCATTAAAACAATTAAAATAATAATAACAAATTATATTAATTGAACATTTATTTTAAATTAATAATAACAAATAATATCATAACAATAAAAAATAATAATTTAACACATATTTATTAAATAAAAAACTTAATTAAAATAATTAAAACTTAAAAAATATTAAAAAAAATCAATTAGTACATAATGAAATCATGATTCCGTTATATATTTGGGTTAAATGCACAACAAAATCATGATTACACTGTATATCCAGGTAAGATACACAATGAAATCACAATTTTATTGTGTATTTGAGTTAGATGGGTATAGATACACAACATAATCACATCTCCATTATGTATTTATACACAATGAAATTGTAATTCCGTTAAATCTAAAACTAGAGAAAAAAAATTATTAGAAAACGAGTTGCAGCGAGTGGCGATTAAACTCTGACAAGTAGCGACAAGGGAGGGAGTGAGTGAGGGAAGAAGAGGGGGCGAGGGAGGGAGGAAGAGAGAATGAGAGGGAGGGCGACAAAAGGATGTGGTGGGGCACGAAAGGAGGGAAGAAGGGTGAGGAAATTTTAAAACAGAGGGGCACAATCGTACTTTTGCCTAACTTTTGAAAAGTTGGGGATAAACTTAACAAAAATTGGGGCGGGAATAGTAAGGCCCAAATGCTAAGTTTTCATCAATAGTGCATCATTATAGGATTGATCTTTCAACATTATATTTGATTCTGGAATACGGAATACATGCTACTCACGTTCCTTCAACACTAGAAACGCACATTTATTTTATCATCTCACAACACTAGAATTACTTCAAAATACCAATTAATTACTTCATAACGTTATTGACGATAGGCAGTGATTTGCACATGGCCTGTAATGGAATTCGCTTTGGCATGGCGAGCCCTTTATCCTCCATCATATCGAGTTTTTCCTCACTTTCTCTTTCCCATTCGAAGCATTGGATCAATAATGCCGTTGTGAAGCCCAACGTACGCTGAGCCAAGCCCAGTCCAGGGCAAGCCCTTCTCCCTAGCCCGAATGCAATTAACTTGTTCACTTCCCCTTCTTTTTCAAATCTCTCGGGCTTAAAACTTGTGGGATCGTTCCAAAGTTTAGGATCTCTGTGCATGAGCCATGCATTAGTCAACACTATAGTGTCTCGTGGAATATGGTACCCCCCAATTGTACAATCCTCTGAAGATTCATGTGGCAACAGTAATGGGGCCGGAGGATGCAATCGAAGTGTCTCAGAAATGATGTTTTGAAGGTATGGAAGTTTTGATAGATCTGGCTCATCTACCAATTGGTCCTTTCCAATTTGAGTGTCTATTTCGTCCTTTGCCTTCTTCAATACTTCTGGGTGGTTCAATAATTCAGACATT
Organism: Spatholobus suberectus; assembly: GCA_004329165.1. Lineage (NCBI taxonomy): Eukaryota > Viridiplantae > Streptophyta > Magnoliopsida > Fabales > Fabaceae > Spatholobus > Spatholobus suberectus. The sequence continues at coordinate 30,533,905 of CM014729.1, read as the reverse complement.
ACCCACTCTATGGCCACAGCTGATGTGTCTGTTCCAGCTAGAAGCATAGTCTGCAACTCATTTGAAATCAAATAACGTTTAATTTAACATAATCCATTGAGTTTAATAAATTCTTGTATATAAATACAAAAAAACAAAATACATAATCTGGGTAATCCGAGTTACTGATCAAATTATAGAAGAAAATAAAATAAAATTCAATGCCCAATTAATCGGAGTCGAATAATTAACCTGGTTGTAGCGCGTGTATTTTTTCGTTAAGCTATTAAAATTAATCCCAAAATTATAGCTTAAATTAATGTTATGATAGACAGTTTTACTAAAATTATCATATAAAAGCCATATACTAAACATTTTACCATTTTTATAAGTTGGTTCAAAGAGAAAATCTTATTATATTTTTAAAAGAAATTTTTTTCTCTTAAAAAATATTAACTATTAAATTTATGTGAGCAGTCGATTATGATGAAAACGTACGTTCATCTATTGATTTAAATTTTCAAGATTTTCATGTAACAAAAATACATAAAATTCAAGATTTTCTACCTGGACCTGGTATCATATGTAAGCAAATTCCTAGATAGCATATGTATTTAAATTCTCGAGATTTTCTACCTGGAAGAGATGGCGGCCAAATTTTGATGTGACGTGTAAAGGAAATAAAGTTTGTGTTAATTATTAAATTGTGTTTATTTTTAATAAACATTAAATTTATGAGATTTATTTAATATTCATATTGAAAGATAAATATAAAATAACATGATTTCATAAAAAATTATATATATATATTTTTTAATTTTAATTATTTAAATATAATTTAATAATATATATTTATAGTTCTTATTTCTCACATTAATAAAAAAATTTATTCTAGTATAATCTCTATATATATTATAAAAAAAGAAAGATAAAAATAAATAAATATGAATAAAAAATATGCAAAATAAACATAAAATTTGATATGCATAAAATTTAGAGTCAAATATATTTATCCATGTGTTTTTTTTTTATGTACAATAATCGTACTGAAATTAGAACCTATAATCTCATAGGTACTATCTCAATATTCCAACCACTAAGCCAACCTGGTGAGTTATATTTATCCATGTGTTGTCCCATACTTGTATAAAAAACCAAAATTATATGAAGTGGCTTCTCCTTAAAAGCGAAAAGGGAAGGTGAGTATTATGTGTATAACCAAACAGGCTATACACTAAAATAGGGCTAATTGACCTATTTGGGGTCGTTTTACAAATATTTTATTAAAGTGGGGTCTTTTTAAAACAAATTACTGGCATAGGGTTATTTAGACAGTTGACCGGTCAAACCCGCTAATTTGACTAGTGAGAAACAGTACATGTTAGCTTTTTAAATTTTTTTTTTTCAAATTTCACATGGTATGCCATGTAAATTTTCTAGTCAAAATAATAGGATACTAAAAATGTTGGTTAAAATAGCGAGTTTAAGTGGAATTTGATATGACAATTAAAAATGGTACTTGTAGTAGAGAATTTATGTAGGTGTGACATGTAGCGGATTTCAGTTAATCTAGCTATTAGGAATAATAAATTTTATGTAGGTGTGACAAGTGGCAGTTGCTTATAAATTAGCTACCGCAAGTTGCACGTTATAGTCGATTTGACACAACACTAAACGCTTAATTTTGCTATTGCAAGTAGCTATATGCACGGTCACATACCACACTCTCATAAAATTAAATGTTTAGTACGGCATCAAATTGACTATATCGTGCAACTTGCAATAGCTAATTTATAAGCAACTGTCACATATCACACCCACATAAAATTCGCTATTCTTAGTAGCTAGATTAACTGGCATTAGCCATGTGTCACGCCTACATAAATTTGCTACAAGTACCATTTTTAGTTGTCACATCAAATTCCACTTAAACTCATTATTTTGACCAATATTTTTAGTATCCTACTATTTTGACTAGCAAATTTACGTAGCATGCAATGTGTAAAATTTTTAAAAAAATTATAAAAAATTAACATGTACTATTTCTCGTTAGGTAAACTAGTGAATTTAACTAGTTAACGGTCAAAATAATCTTATATCAATAATTTGTTTTAAAAAGACTCTTTTTTAATAAAATATTTGTATAAAGATCCTAAACAGATGAATTAGCCGCCACAATAGTATTCAACGAAGATTTGGGCATGCTATGGCCACACAATTCAGCAAAGAAAATTGTTCAATTAAGGTAGTTGTGTTTTTTTTTTATAAAAGGACCTCTTTTTTCTTTGGCACTTAACAGGATATATATATATATATATATATATTATTATTTTCAGGATTCATTAATATCATGTCAAAATTAGTCAAATTACACTTTCAATAATTTTTTAGAAAATGTAAATTTAACAAATTCAACCATTGAATTTGATGTTCTTGTTAATTAGATTAAATATACAAAATTTTATATAATTTCAAAAGTATTTAATAGTTCATCAAATTACTTTATTTTAACGTATAATATGATATTAAAATATATGTAAATATTCAATATTAGATAACATATTTAGAAAAGTCAAAATAATGTAAAATTTAATATACATGATCATGAACGTAATATTACATAATTCAATGGTTGAATTGGTTAAATTTGTACTTTACAAAAAATTATTAAAGGTATAATTTAACTAACTTTGACACTTGGTGTCTATCACACACACACACACAACTTAGGTGGAATAAGATATTAGGAATTCAATTGCTTCAAAATGTCTTAATTATTGATTTTTTTTTCTTTGTACTTTTGTAGTTTTCACGTAAATAGTGTTGACTACGATCACATGTTACACGGGTTTTAATATTTTTCGTGTTTTGAAAAACTATTTGTAAATATTAATAGGTATAAAGTAAAAATATAAAATTAACTATTTTGATAACAAACTTTTTGAAAAAGGAAAAGCTCTCCAAAATAAATTTTCTGAACTTTTCTAGTAGAAGAGTAATAACATAAATAATTATGGTGCTCCCATTTACATCATAGAGATTCAATTATTAATTAATAAAACATATAAATTAATTAACAAATGAATAATTCATTTTTAATTGAAAGCATATTATTAGTTTTAAATCAATTCACATATCTTCTTAATTAATAATTGAATCATCGTACATAGAAATATTATAAAACAATTATTGCAGATAATAACTAGCAACACAAGCAAACAAGCACCTTTATTTATTCAAAAGTGTTTCTGTACAACATTTTCGCTTTAAATTCGTTAATTAAGTACTGGCAACTCAACTAGTTATGAAAAATTATATATATATATATATATATATATATATATATATATATATATATATATATATATATATATATATATAGGGTGACACCAGGTATTAAAGTTAGTCAAATTACATCTTCAATAACTTTTATAGAATACAAATTTAATTAATCTAACCGTTGAATTATATGATATTATCTTCATGAACATGTATATCAAATTTCACATTATTTGGACTTTGTTAGATGTGCTATCTAACATTGAATATTTACATATATTTTAATATTATATTATATGTTAAAATAAAGTGATTGATGAACTATTAAATAATTTTGAAATTATATGAAATTTTGTATACTTAATCTAATTAATAAAAATATCAAATTCAACGGTTGGATTCGTTAAATTTGCATTCTACAAAAAGTTATTAAAGGTATAATTTGACTAACTTTAATACTTAGTGTCAACCGATTATGACCTATATATATAATTTTTAATAAATTAATATCAGGACACAAAGTAGCTATCTTATTAATTACTCCTTTGAAAATAAATCCACCCTCCAGGAAACTATATTTTTTCCCGGTCGAATATACGATGAATTAATAACGTGTTGATAAAAGATGTTTGAATACAATTAAGGAGTCTGATTTATTAATTACTTACCTGAATAAGAGCTTTGATCATATGATCAGAATAGTACTCAGGCTGCGACTCCCTCAGTTTCAATAGATGGTCAATCATGGTGTCAGCACTCCCGTGCGTCCCACTACGATGCTCCTCAATAAGACCCTGCAAAAACACATCAGCTCTCTTCGCAATCCTCTTCAGCCTCTTCTCCAAATCCTCAAAATCAAACAACCTACACCAACAATTAATAATCAGTTACCGGATTGCGATGCCAAAATACCGGAAAGATCTCCATCATGAACTGCAAAATAATTATACAAGTGAACTTATATTACATTCGACCCAAAATATTAAGCGTTTCTTTGGGTGATTTTTAATTGTGAGTTTCAAAAATTTTAAAAATTGTAATCAGTTTTTAAAAGTTAGTTTTATTTTTTTTTTAAATAAATCCACTTTAAAATTTTTTTATCTTGTCAACATTAATTTAAGGATAAATTTATGTGATGGTGACAGTGACAGCTGTAATGGTGGTAGTGATAGTGACAATGATGGTGATGGTAGCAGCGATTTCGATAATAGCAATTGTGATAGTGTCAGTAGTAGTAGTGTCAGTGCCAGCAGTGATGATAGCAGTGTCAGTAGTGGTAGTAGCAGTGGTCAATACTTTTGTTTAAAATAATTATTTTAATATATATATATATATAGAAAATTTGCGGATGCTTCACTTATTTTTTATCTAGTGTGAAACTTATTATTCACAGTTATTAAATTAATTAAAGTTAGTTATAGTTCCCTTATAACAGTTCTGTTAATACCTGAGAAGAGGCAAGAAGTCACCCTTGTTGTCGGCCCCTAACAGCGAGAGCATCTCCGTTATGATCTCCCTGAACTGCCTGGCTTCCTCAGCGTCCGTTACGTCGCAGTCCTCGCCGTAATACCTCTTCCCCGATATCATCCTCATCATGGCGTTGAACGTCATCTCCGTCAGCCTCGACCTGAGTTCCACCTTCTTAAACCCGTTACCCTCGTGACACGTGGCGTCCTGTCCGAGCTTCGAAACTAACCGCTTCGTCTCGTCCCTGCGGATTCCGAGGAACGAGTTGAGGCGGTGGGTGGAGAGGACGTCGATGGTGGTGATGCGGCGGACGTTGCGCCAGAGGTCGCCGTAGGAGGCGTTCCCCAGGGTGGTGTAGTTGTAGGAGATGTACTCCCCGGCGATGAAGCGGGGGCGGTTCGCGAGGACGACGTCGTTTTTGGAGAAGCATTCCTGGACCAGCGACGGCGACGACACCACCACCACGAGGCGCGACCCGAACCACAGCGAGATGATGTCGCCGTAGGTTCGGGCCAGCGCGGAGAAGGTGCGGTGGGTCGGCGGCTTCAGGTGGTGGAGGTTGCCGATGACAGGGAGGGTCGGTGGACCCGGGGGAAGGTTTCTGAGCCTTCTTGATTGGGTTTGGAGCAAGATCTTAACGGTGAGGATGAAAGCAAGGGAAAGGAGAGAGTAATACAAGAAGGGTGCCAGTGCCAGTGCCAGTGCCATTTTAGTAAGGTGAGGTAGTGCGTATCGTGTGATCTGGTAACACAGTTGTGAAACGTTTATATACAGGTGCAAGAATTTGTGGGGAGGAGTTAAGGTGACTTTGTGCTTGCATGTCTGGGCATTATTTCTGCACTATTTACTGAGACCGGTCTGTACACGAGGTCAAAAATGGAAGCGGCCGGCATTTCCAGGATATCTGTCCTATTAATTGCGTCATTTTTTTTCTAATTAATATGAGAAATGTGTTGTAGAACATATTAATAAAAAAAATGTACTTTTTTGGGGGGGGGGGGGGGGGGGAGGCGCGGGGTGTTTTAAAAGTTATTTATAGTCTAAGAAAACTTCTGACAATTCGGATCCATATCCATATCTACAGCAGAGGGATTTTAAAGAAATGGCTTAAATTCAGTTTTGTTCCTATATTTTTACAATTATATAATTTTGATCCCTTAAAAAAATTTATTGTATATTTGGTCTCCACATTTTTTCAATTGAATAATGTTGGTCCATCGTTAATTTGTCGTCAATTTTTTTAACAATATTGCACAATCATGATATTTTAGGAACTAAAGTTGCACAATTAATTTTGTCTCAATTTTTTATTTTTGTTTATTTTATTTTATTTTATTTATCTTTTTTATGCAATTTTTTAAAATTATCATATTAAAAATTTTAAAAAATAAAATAATGTTCATAGATATAAATAATGAAAAAAATGCAAAACAAATAAAAAAATCAAAAAGGAAAATGAAAACAAAAAAAAACTTTTGACAAAACTAAAAAAAAATAATAATAAGAAAGGAAAGAAACACAACATATTCTCGTGATTGTGTGACACTCAATTATATCTGCATAAGTAAAAAATATTAAAAAAAATCAAACAAAGAAAATATAAAAAAAATGATCTGTTGTGACTTCACCTTCAGCCCATAATCACACACTACTAAACCATCCAGCCAACATCACAAAACATCATCCTAAACCATGCATAAGCCTAAAACTACAAACCAAGCTTCATCAAATCTTGTCATTGTCATCACTTAACTAACTCTAGGAGCCCAACATCAACATTAATTTCATACCATCACCCAAACCAAGCACCATAATATTATGTTTTCCTTTACCAACCAACAACCCTATGAACAACAACTCATATTTACCATAAGTCCCAAATTAAGATCACACCAAAGGCCATTATGAACCACGACGACTTCTCACTGTGATATGTGCATATGCTATATGCACACCACTTGAGCAAAATCGTGCCACCATATCACTCCGCACCTATCCATCATGATGCCACCTATGAGCTAGTGTTAACTCAAAGTAATGTCCCTATTATAGGTTGGCTAGAAGTTGATGCAAATAGCGTCAACCAGATGTTGACACAATTTGAGTCGACCAAAACTATACCTATCACACCACTTAAGCAAAACTATTCATGTATCACAAAGAAAGGCACAACACATTCATATGATGTGTGAATATCCAATTTTGTCTAGATAAATAAAAATTTTAAAAAATGTCAAAAAAATATAAAAAATAAATACATGACCCATGAATCACTAAACCAAAAAACATATGTACAAGCAAAAGGAAAAAACACACACACAATTTATTAACCAAAATGATATGAAAACGCATCCACAATTACAAGGAAAATGATAGTTACACCACAACGTAGCTTGTAAGAGAACCAAGAAAAAGATGCAACCATCTAAATATAGCATATTCAGTAAAAGAGATGCACGTACTTGGTAATGAAAAAACTTAAGCAATCTAATGCCACCTCCTGGCCAAATAAAGAACGATCTATAATAAGGACCTTACTATGAGTTAACGCTAGCTCATACGTGGCACCATGGTGGATAGGTATGGAGTGATATGATGACACCATTTTGCACAAGTGGTGTGCGTATAGCATGCAGATGACACAATTAAAAGTTTTTTAATATGATAATTTTTTTTAAAAATGGAATAAAAAAGATAAAAAATAAAATAAAAATAAACAAAAAATTGAGATAAAATTAAGGGTGCAATTTTGGTTCCTAAAGTATCGTGATTGTGTAATTTTGGTTCATAAAATATCATGATTGTGTAAATTTAGTCTCTAGTACCATGTCAACATATGTGTCAAACTACCACGCTAGCCACCATGTTGGCATGTTAGTGTCACATCATTTGCCACGTTAGCATGTCAGTGTCACATCATCACTAATGTGCCATGTCAACAATTTTTGTTAAAAAATTGATGACAGAGTAACAATAAACCAACATTGCTCAATTAAGAAAACGTGGGAGACCAAATGTGCAATAAAATTTTTTGGGGACCAAAATTATACAATCACAAAACTATAAGGATCAAAAGTGAATTGAAGCCTAAAAAAATAGTTTAAGAAAAATTTTACACTATCATTCAATTACAATTTAGCATATAGGATAAGTTTGTTGACTTTTGCACTAGCTAACTTAAAAGTCCTTCTTACCATGATTTTCGATTAATTGACAGTTAAAAAATTTACAATAGAAATTAAACTTTTTTTTAACGTAAAAGTTTAAATTTTATATATTAGTAGTGTAAAAATTCGTATGAATTAATTTAAAACCATTTTAATATAATTTTTAATGTAATTATTACATAAATAACTTTACCGTATATAATAATTGATAATTAATTAAATAATAGTATAAAAAAACTTTTTCATTTTTATTATGTGAACACCCAATTTTTTCCACACAAATAAAATAAAAATGAAAATTTAAAGCAAAAAATACAATAAAATAATGAATAATTCAAGAAGAAGATAAAATACAAAATAATAAAGATTGACCATTTGTGAATACTCAATTTTACCTGAACCTATCTTAATCACTTGATCTTTTCTTCTTGAATTAAAAATTAAAAAAAATAAAAGTCGCAATTTTTTTCTCTTTCTTCTTGAGCTTTTTCTATTTGTATCAATTAAAAAGAAAAAAAATTAAAAAAATACTTTCTTTTATTTATTTACCCATTTATTTACCCTCTCTTTGTCTTGCACTCTATCAAGAAGTTGATTTATTTTTTTGCTGAATCTATTAGGAATGAAAATCACATAAGTGAAATGGAATGATTTTTTTTTTTATTTTAATGATATATTTTTATTTTTTTACAAATAAATATGACATGACAATTTTAATGAGTTGTAATGATCTAGACCATTTATTGTTTTGGAGGGCTAAGATCTATACACTTTATCCTCTAAAGTGCAAGCTGCACTATAGAGGAGCCAAATCCTTCAAAATATGGTAATATCTCATTAAATTTTGTGTGCCAACATCGGAGAAGCAACCCTAGCACCAATTGGGGGAAGGAGAAGATAACCAGGAGAATACCACAATACAGCATGTGACTTACTTAAAGTGAACTTTCAATCTGAGCGGTTAATTGTTTTAAATTATAATCTTATGACTATTATTAATAGTTCTTATTTCTCATTATAAATGGTTTCTCATTTGAAATGTCTCTTATATATATATATATGTATGTATGTATATATATATATGTGTGTGTATACATATGTATATGTATGTATATAGATATGTATATGTATGTATGTATGTATGTATATATATATATATATATATATATATATATATATATATATATATGTGTATATGTATGTATATAGATATGTATATGTATGTATATATGTATGTATGTATGTATATATATACATATATGTATATATGTGTATATGTGTGTGTGTGTGTGTGTATATATATATATATATATATATATATAGTAAGATAGTCATGAGTAATTTTTTCTTCTCAAAATAAAGGTAATTTGGTTATTAAACTATTAAAGCAAAAGAAAACAGGTTATGCACTAACAGTGCAAAGTAGTTTTACACTGTCATCTAATTACAAATCACCATTTGTTGTAAATTTATTGACTTTTATAATAAATACTTTAAAAGTTATATTAATGGTGATTTCTGATTAGTTGAGACAGTATATGACCATTAAACTCTTAAAGCAATTATTGATATTATATTTATATGTTATTTATTTTTATTCTTTCATTTACTACAACTATTTATTTTCTTCAATTATGTTCTTAATGGTGATAAAAAATTCTGCACTCTTTCTCACTTACTGCAAATTTGTCAATTTCCATAAATCAAGTATTCAATGCACAATCTCTCACCCTTTGAATAGATGCTTTTTCATAAATTAAAAAAGAAATAACCCCAAACTTTTGTTCTACACTCTATTTCTCAAAAAAAGAAAAACACCACTTCTCCTGCCTCATAGCAAGGTTTGAGTCTTTCTCTCCTTTAGGTGAGAAAAAACATTAGTATTTTTTTTATTTAAGAACATTATTTAATGCACTAATTTTCTTTCAACTTTTTTCTAGAAATCATTTTAAATTTCTTGATTTAAATTTTATATTTTTCTAATCAATTAATACTCTAAATTTTTCTCATTTTTAAATACTTATTTTTGTGGTTTATGTTCTACATTTTATTTTTTTTATGTTGTACATATTCTAACATTCTCATGTTGATGCATGACTCCTCACTTTCAACATATACCGCTCTTAGGAAGATGAAAAGATGGAGCAAAAATCTTTGCATGAAGTGTGGTTGTTGCATGTGGTAAGTGTACGCCAAAGGATCCAAAGCTAATGAAGTGGACAACTGCTCAATAGAAGCAGTAACTAGAGAAACCTAAAAAAAGCTTGATTTATCATTTATTTCGTTTGCCTAAAAAATTGTTTAATCTTACTATTTAATGTTGCAGTTTATATTTTTTGTACAAAGCATGGTGATTTGCAACAACAAGGGTGGGCAAAAGGTGAGAAAGACACTATTTTAACTTATACTAATTACAAAACTCCATTTTCCTACCTTCTTGCAACATCGAAAATGACAAGAACAAGAGCGAGAAAGGTAAATAATTACTTACATATTTATGGTAATCTTTTTTATTTTTGTTTATAATTTAAAATTTTGTGATACCGTTTTAATATCTGATGTTGGATTATAGATTTTGTTACATTTTTAGTTTTATAATTATAAGGCTTAAATTTTGTTTTGTTTTTCTTTTCAAAGATATCTTTTGGTTACTTGCTTGATAAAAGTGTATCTATAACTCTAAAATACAATAGAGTTTCTTAAGTTGACTCGCTTTTGATTTTTTTTAAAAATTTACCTGCCTTTTCACGCCTCTCTAATAATAGAATCAAGGTGTTTTGGGAGAGATAATTGCTATAAGATTTTTTGGCTCATATTTCTGAAATGGCAGTAACATAATTCTTTAATCTTTATTGTGAACAACATTTACATATTGTCTTCATGTTTTTCTATCTTGAATGTAGGTTGTTAAACTGATAAAGCCTATAGAATATGTGAAAAAATTACCTATTTGCTCCTAATCTATCTACTCATGCCATTGGTGATGAAAAGTGACTTATACAAAATCTTCTGAATGTTGTGCATAATGCTATTAAATTTTATAAGGAGGACTATGTTTCTATAAGAGCATATGTTGCAAAACCAGGATCCTTACAAGATTGACGATCTCCAAAGTTTTATCCAACATCAAGTGATGGTCAAATAGTGATGCAATTGAATTCTTTAGTTATCTAAATAATTGAGTCATTTGTATTTCAATTCCTATTATTATTGTACCAACTGTTTTATGTTTCAAATTGATATCTTGGATTGCAATTATTCTCAATTTTTAGAATATGGAAAGGAAAAAAAATACCTTGGTATATTGCCTATTATAAAGATTTTAGTGATTGCTACAATACATTTTATTTGTTTTTCCAATATTGCATGATTGTCTCATGCAGTCTTACTCAATACATGGGATGATTTTTCTTAATGTGTGACATCATTTCATTGTTCTATTTATTGATGTTGGCAATGACTACCACACATTAGAAAGATTAAGTCGATACAATTTGCTAATTTTCTTTGGGTTTTAAGAGTCTCATTCTGTAATTAATTTATTCAAATTTATATTAACATTATGACTATTTTATCCAAATGTAGCTCTGGTGGCAAATGTCTCTCAGTCGAATATACATCAATTTTATTAAAATGTTGATTATAAATTTATAATTTTTTTACTTACACCTTGATGCTACTATGATAATAAAAAAATAAGTGATTATCTTAATTGATTTTATATCAAAATGTTGAATGAAAATGTTTAAATATTATTAAAATTATTATCACTTAATTTTTAAATATACAATTTAATTTTAAATTAAAACAATGCTTGAACTATAATAATAACAATGTTCAATTATTGTTATTATTATTTATCTAATAATATTATTATTTCTTTAGTAATTGAACAACAAAGCTTGCTAATTGTTTGACAATCATTATAGATATTGTTTTTGATGTCTTTATTATATATTTCTATTTCTTTCGTTTAAAAATCAATTAGTCATTAATTTAGTTAAATAGATTGTCTTTTAATATATCAATTCTCACTAAATTTAAAATTAATTAGTCATTAATTTTAATTAAATAGATTGTCTTTTTCAAATCAAAAAATAGATGGTCTTTTAATATATCTATTCTCTGTCTCTCACACTTAAAAACTAAATAATCATTATTTTTAATTAAATAGATCTTCTATTAATATATAATTTCTCATCAAATTTAAAATCAATTAGTCATTAATTTTAATTAAATAAATTGTCTCATAATATGTCAAGTCTCACCAAATTTAAAATCAATTATTCATTAATTTAAATTAAATAGATTGTCTCCTAATATATCAATTCTCACCATATTTAAAATTAATTAGTCATTGATTTTAATTAAATAGATTCTCTTAGTATACCAATATATCAATTCTCACTCCCTCTCACTTAAAAATCAATTAGTCATTAATTTTAATTAAATAGATTGTCTGTTAATATATAATTTCTCACCAAATTTAAAATCAATTAGTCATTATTTTTAATTAAAGATTTCTATTAATATATAATAGATTGTCTCTTAATACATCAATTTTCACCAAATTTCAAATTAATTAGTCATTAATTTTTTCCCATGGTATTGATATATGATAATCTATTTAATCTATAATATTGATATATGATAATCTATAAGATAGCAACCACCGGGTTATATTAGATTATTATTAATAATATTATTAGATACATAGATTAAATAGAATATTAAATTATTAAATTATTATTATTATTATTATTTAATGGATAATGATGCTCATGGAAATTGTGTTCAAATCTAACATTATAAAATACCAATGAAACGTGACTATTCTCTTTGCATTGTTTATACAAATTTAATTAGTTATTCACAATGGTAGAGAGATTTACATTGTTGAACGACATTGTTCCAAGAAAAATAGAATGAAAGATTAAAATATGTATCAATCATTTGTACATACTTCCTGATTTTAAGAATTCTCATCAAACAATGAGTATTGAAATGGTTTTGTTAGATGAAAAGGTTAATTAGATAACTTATTTTCGTTCTAAATAATATGTAATAAACATAAATTGAAATAACAACTTTAAAATTTTAAAACATAATAATAGGTCGTGTTTCGCTTGGGTCACCACATTGGAACCTTGTACAATAAATGAATAAAAATGTATAATTTAAAATTTTACTATTACGTTATTACAAACAATTCAAAAATTGAATATTCAGTATAGTTAATGTCTTGTTTATGAAAAGAATCCATTCGAACGTATCTTATATTATATTTTAAATTCCACACTTTTAATTTATTAAATATTCATATATTTTATTGTAAAAGAATTCATTAATAGTTTATTAGATAATTCAAATTTTTAAAATTTTAAAATATGTAACATTTTTTTAACTCATGCATCACAAGGTGTCATCCTTCAGATTGACACCTTGTGATGCATGAGAAATGACCAAAAATCAAAGTACAATATTTAAATAAATAAAAAAAGTGTCAATCTAATTTTATATATGATAAATGATCAATTTTTAATTAACATATAAGAAAATTAATCAAACAAAAACAATTGTTTTTAATAAGTTCTTGATGAACTTCATTAAAATTATTTCGCTTCGATATTTCCTCAAATTTATTTGACCCTTGAGCAATAGGTATTGTATTATATTGCATTAAAAAAGTGTAAATAAGGAATAATCTGTGCATCTAGAGGACTATAGGATATGAAAATTCTTTGCAAAAAGTCGTACGAAAAGCAAGATTATGCATCATCTTGTAGACAGTAACATATTCCAACCTCTCCTCTCATATATCTAGTGTCTTAGGTGGGTATCGGTAATGGTCCAAGATGAGAATTGAGAGTTGAAAGTTGCCAAAATTGGTTACGAAACTCTTTTTTTTTTTTTTTTTCTGGGAGTGGGGTCTGGGGTTACAACACTTTTCTTGGTCAAGGGTTCATGAAGCATGAGTTGCAACAACTATGATGCTGATTTCTTCAGTGCTGGGCCAATTGCTCAAGCATTTGCATACAAACGTCCAAAAGCTTACTGTCCAGAGAAAAGTATTAGCTGCCACTTGCCCCTCCTTAATTGTCATCTATATATGTAGGATATAAATGTGTAAATAATTAGTTGTCTATGATATAAACTAATTATAAATTCAATTAAAAATAATATGTCAAAAAATTAGAAAATAGTATTTTTAGAAAATCAAAAATGTTTCTATCACATTACGAGAATCTGTTGTAATTTGTGATGCATTTTATCATTATCTAGTATCCTTACACTTTTGAATTAAGAAAACTAGCTAGTCCGTTTCTTTTAACAATGTGTTTTCACGGCTCAATCTAATATGTTTAGCTAAATTATTTATACTAATTAATAACTAACAAGGATATGATGAAAACCCCAAAAAGTTAACAAAGATTGTGTTAACTTATTATTACCACAATGAGCGATTTTGTCAAGCGGTTCTCAATATTTCTCGCAAGAAACTTGAGAAATTCCAAGTCTTTGCGTGTGTTTGGCAAGGAACGTTAGAAGCTTATAAGTTAGTTTCCGAGACAGACAGGGTTAGATATTAGGGAGGGCCAGTTACAAAAATTAAAATTTATTTAATAAATATAAAAATATTAATTTTATATAAAATATTTATAATTACGTGTTTTTAAAACAATTCAAGAACATAGAATAGAAAATATATTTACACAAAAGATAAATTATATATTTTTTAAAAGAACTCAATATTACAAATGTTATTTCACATGCTACCAAAGTTTGCTTTTTGATATCTTATTAGCTTTTCCAAAGTTTAGACAATGGCATGTCTAGACCATGTACTCAAGGTTAGAAGCATGTTAGCGTCTCAAAAATAATGATGATCAAAACAACAAGAGGAGGAATATATATATATATATATATATAAGAAAAATAGTGAGTTAGTGATAGAAAGGGAGAATATGTGTTAGTGTGTCAAAATTCAAGTTGTCAAACCCTTATATATTGTTTATAAGCTTGGTATAGTGACAGAGTAATTTTGTTCTAGACCAAAGTGTTATCTTCTATTCATGAGTGTATTGTAGAAATTCTATGTCTAGACATTGACCAACCACTACAATTTAAACTGGTACAACACTTTGACTTGGAGTGGCCCATTTGAGCGATTTGGGCTTACGGCCCAATCCAAAAAAAATTGATACCCTTCTTGGCCCAAAGAGAGTTCTCAAATAAACATGAAAATTAGAGTTAAAAAATAAAATAAGAAAAATGTTTTGTTGATATATTTACTTTTTTACTTTTTAGTATATATCAAGGCTTATTGACATATATTCTAATTGAAACTTTTCTACCGTCTATACAATGTCACATCATTTAATAAAAAATGTAAGTGAAAGAATAAAACAAGTTATTTTTTTATTCGGTGTTAAATGATGTGTAATTAAAATTTATGTGAAGAATTGTGAAGTTTTTATTTTTTTTATTTTTACTTTTAGTCGACAAATTTTTTATTAACAAATTTTAGGAAAATAAAATGATATCTCATTGTAAGATAGAGAAAGCTTTTGAATTTCAAAATTACATACAGAAAACTTATATGTAACTTATCTTAAGAAAAATTGACATATTTTTGTTATTAACTGCAAAAAAAGTTGCATTATTTTTATTGTTTTGTTTGCTAGATATTAAAAAAAAAATAGTTTAATTTTGATACATTATTCATGTACACATTTTATATTGTCAATTAATTAAAAATTACTCTAAGTATGACTTTTAAAACAATTATTACAAAAGTCAATAATTTTCAATTATTTAACATTCCATGAATCATAGTGTATTTTAATTAAATTATTAAAAATAAGAAATAATTTAAAAAAATAATATGTGTATAATTATAAATGAATATAAACTAAAAATAAAAAAGGAATTGATTTCAATTAGGGGTGTCAAAATAGGTTTGACTCAATGGACTAACTAGATTAACTCGATGCATGGGTTGGCTAGGATATGAAAATTTAGTCCCAAGCTTATTTTGGTCTAGCCCAACCCAAAAATCTATTAGTCCAAAGCGAGAAGACCCATGATGGGCTAGGCTAGCACGTGGGCCAAATTTATTTTTTTTATTATTTATTTTTATAATTGGTAAAATCATAAATGATAAATTTCATATTACATGCATTGCTAATTTTCATTTTAAGGTTAATATTCTATATATATTGAACCTTGTTTTTAATGTCTAGTACTTGTTTATTGTTACAATTGATACACTTTATTTTATTTCTATTATTATGTATTATATTTTACTATTTTATAGTACAAATAAGAATCTATTTTTATTTTATTTTAGTTTATAGTGATTAAAAAATATTTTATTAATTTGTTATCTAAAAATTAATTTATTTTAATAATTTTAATTTTTATATTTTAAAACATAATTGGCCCATGAACTGGCCCGTTTGGCCCATGACCCACTAAGGATTGAGTTGGGTTAAGAAAATTTTAGCCCAATGTAAAATTGGCCCAATCCAGCCTATGATGAACCAACCCAAATGGGTCGGACTAGCCAAATTGACAACTTTCGAATACGTTACAGGCCCCATTTTGGCTAAGTTTCACCCTTTACTTTGTTAGAATTTTTTTCACAAAAATACCCTTGACAAAAATACATTTCTGTTGTATAAAATATGCAATGGAAATGTGTTTTTTTTTTTTTTTTTATGTTAAAGGGGTGTGGCCTTAATACACACCGAAAATACGATTCTATTGTGTATTGTGCACAATAAAACGTGTTTTTGTTGTGTATGATTAAATAATAAAACTTTATCAAAACAATTAAAATAATAATAACAAATTATATTAATTGAACATTTATTTTAAATTAATAATAACAAGTAATATCACAATAATAAAAAATAATAATTTAACACATTTATTAAATAAAAAAATTAATTAAAATAATTAAAACTCAAAAAATCTTTTAAAAAAAATCAATTTGTATACAATGGAATCATGATTCCGTTGTATATTTGGGTTAGATACACAACGAAACCATGATTTTGTTGTATATCCAGGTAAGATACACAATGGAATCACAATTTTATTGTGTATCTAGGTTAGATGGGTATAGATACACAACGGAATCACGTCTCTATTGTGTATCTATACACAATGAAATCGTGATTCTGTTATATCTAAAACTAAAGAAATTTTTTTATCAAAAAATGAGTTGTAGCGAGTGGCGATTGAACTCTGACAAGCAGTGACAAGGGAGGGGGGGAGTGAGGGAAGAAGAGGGGGCAAGGGAGGGAGGAAGAGAGAATGAGAGGGAGGGAGACAGAAAGATGGGGTGGTGCACGAAAGGGGGGAAGAAGGGTGAGGAAATTTTAAAACAGAGGGGCACAATCGTACTTTTGCCTAATTTTTGAAAAGTTGGGGATGAACTTAACAAAAATTGGGGCGGGAATGGTAAGGCCCATACGCTAAGTTTCCATCAATAGTGCATCATTATAGGATCGACCTTTCAACATTATATTTGATTCTGGAATACGGAATACACGCTACTCACGTCCCTTTAACACTGGAAACGCACATTTATTTTATCATCTCACAACACTAGAATTACTTCAAAATACTAATTAATTACTTCATAACGTCATTGACGATAGGCAGTGATTTGCACATGGCCTGTAATGGAATTCGCTTTGGCATGGCGAGCCCTTTATCCTCCATCATATCGAGTTTTTCCTCACTTTCTCTTTCCCATTCGAAGCATTGGATCAATAATGCCGTTGTGAAGCCCACCGTACGCTGAGCCAAGCCCAGTCCAGGGCAAGCCCTTCTCCCTAGCCCGAATGCAATCAACTTGTTCACTTCCCCTTCTTTTTCAAATCTCTCGGGCTTAAAACTTGTGGGATCGTTCCAAAGTTTAGGATCTCTGTGCATGAGCCATGCATTAGTCAACACTATAGTGTCTCGTGGAATATGGTACCCCCCAATTGTACAATCCTCTGAAGATTCATGTGGCAATAGTAATGGGGCCGGAGGATGCAATCGAAGTGTCTCAGAAATGATGTTTTGAAGGTATGGAAGTTTTGACAGATCTTGCTCATCTACCAATTGGTCCTTTCCAATTTGAGTGTCTATTTCGTCCTTTGCCTTCTTCAATACTTCTGGGTGGTTCAATAATTCAGACATTACCCACTCTATGGCCACAGCTGATGTGTCTGTTCCAGCTAGAAGCATAGCCTGCAACTCATTTGAAATCAAATAACGTTTAATTTAACATGATCCATTGATTTTAATAAATTATTGTATATAAATACAAAAAAACAAAATACATAATCTGGGTAATCCGAGTTACTGATCAAATTATAGAAGAAAATAAAATAAAATTCAATGCCCAATTAATCGGAGTCGAACAATTAACCTGGTTGTAGCGCGTGTATTTTTTTCGTTAAGCTGTTAAAATTAATCCCAAAATTATAGCTGAAATTAATGTTATGATAGACAGTTTTTTACTAAAATTATCATATAAAAGCCTTTCCAAAGCCATATACTAAACATTTTACCATTTTTATAAGTTGGTTCAAAGAGAAAATCTTATTATATTTTTAAAAGAAATTTTTTTCTCTTAAAAAATATTAACTATTAAATTTATGTGAGCAGTCGATTATGATGAAAACGTACGTTTATCTATTGATTTAAATTTTCAAGATTTTCATGTAGCAAAAAAAAATAAAATTCAAGATTTTCTACCTGGACCTGATAGCATATGTAAGCAAATTCCTAGATAGCATATGTATTTAAATTGTCGAGATTTTCTACCTGGAAGAGATGGCGGCCAAATTTTGATGTGACGTGTAAAGGAAATGAAGTTTGTGTTAATTATTAAATTTTGTGTTTATTTTTAATAAACATTAAATTTACGAGATTTATTTAATATTCATATTGAAAGATAAATATGAAATAACATGATTTCATAAAAAATTATATATATATTATTTTTAATTTTAATTATTTAAATATAATTTAATAATATATATTTATAGTTCTTATTTCTCACATTAATAAAAAAAATTATTTTAGTATAATCTCTATATATATTATAAAAAAAGAGAGATAAAAATAAATAATATGAATAAAAATATGAAAAATAAATATAAAATTAGATATGCATAAAAGTTAGAGTCAAATATATTTATCCTTGTGTTTTTTTTTGTGTGTATAATAATCATACTAAGATTAGAACCTATAATCTCATAGGTACTATCCCAATCTTCCAATCACTAAGCCATGGTGAGTTATATTTATCCACGTGTTGTCCCGTACTTGTATAAAAAACTGAAATTATATGAAGTGGCTTCTCCTTAAAAGCGGAGAGGGAGGGTGAGTATTACGTGTATAACCAAACAGGCTATATGCTAAATTAGGGTTGATTGACCAATTTGGGGTCATTTTACAAATATTTTACTAAATAAGGTCCTTTTAAAACAAATTACTGGCATATGATTGTTTTGATAGTTGACCAGTCAAATCTGCTAATTTGATTAGCGAGAAACAATACACGTCAACTTGTTTTTAATTCTTTAAAAAAAAAATTCACTTGTTATGCCATGTAAATTTGCTAGTCAAAATAGTGGGATACTAAAAACGTTAGTCAAAATAGTGAGTTTAAGTGGAATCTGATATGACAATGAAAAATGGTACTTGTAGTAGCAAATTTATGTGGGTGTGACACATAGCAGATTTCAGTTAATCTAGCTACTAGGAATAGTGAATTTTATGTGGGTGTGACACGTGACAGTTGCTTATAAATTAGCTACCGCAAGTTGCACGTTACAGTCGATTTGACGCAACACTGAACGCTTAATTTTGCTATTGCAAGTAGCTATTTGCACGGTCCCGTACCACACTCATAAAATTAACTGTTCAGTGCTGCGTCAAATTGACTGTAACATGTAACTTGCAATAGCTAATATATAAGCAACTGTCACGTGTCACACCAACATAAAATTTACTATTTCTAGTAGCTAGATTAACTGGAATTAGCCACGTGTCACGTCCACATAAATTGGCTACTACAAGTACCATTTTTAGTTGTCACATCAAATTCTACTTAAACTCGCTATTTTGACCAACGTTTTTAGTATCCTAATATTTTGACTAGCAAATTTACGTGGCATGTAACGTGTAAATTTTTTTAAAAAAATTATGAAAAGTTGACATGTACTATTTTTCGTTAGTCAAATTGGTGAATTTGATTAATCAATGATCAAAACAACTCTATATCAATAATTTGTTTTAAAAAAAACTATTTAAATGAAATATTTGAAAAAAGAGCGTAAATAGTTGAATGAGCCGCCACAATAGTATTCAACTAAGATTTAGGCTTTTATGGCCACAGTGCCACACAATTCAGCAAAGAAAATTGTTTAATAAAGGTTGTTGTCTTGTCTATGAGACCTGACACATCACGGTTGCGAATGTATCGTACGTGTAACAGAATATATATATATATATATATATATATATATATATATATATATATATATATTATTAATATTAGATGTCAAAATTAATCAAATTATATTTTTAATAATTTTTATAAAATATAAATTTAAAAAATCTAATTGTTGAATTTCATATTTTTATTAATTAGATTATATATACAAAATTTTATATAATTTCAAAATTATCTAATAGTTCATCAAATTATCTTATTTTAATATATAATATGATATTAAAATATGAGTTTAATGGTCATGTATTGTCAGTGTAAAAAAATTTTATATTGTCAACTAATTAGAATTTATCGTTAGTATGACTTTTAAAGTATTTATTATAAAAATCAATAAAATTACAATAAATGATAGTTTGTATGGATGACAATGTAAAACTACTTTATATTGTTAGTGCATGATTTATTTTCTCTTAAAATATATATAAATATTTAATATTAAATAATATATTTAGAAAAGTCAAAATGATATAAAATTTAATATACATGATCATAAAAATAATATTACATAATTTAATGGTTAATTTGGTTAAATTTATATTTTACAAAAAGTTATTAAAAATGTAATGTGACATGCATAACAAATTGTTGCAGAAATAATTTTGATTAAAATAAAAAAAAAATGAGAATCAACTTAGGTGGAATAAGATATTAGGAATTCAATTGTTTCAAAATGTCTTAATCATTGAATTTTTTTTTTCTTTGTACTTTTGTAGTTTTCACGTAATTAGTGTTGACTACGATCACATGCTACATGGGTTTTAATATTTTTCGTGTTTTGAAAAACTATTTGTAAATATTACTAGGTATAAAGTAAAAATATAAAAATTAAATATTTTGACATCAAACTTTTTGAAAAAGGAAAAGCTCTCCAAAATAAATTCTCTGAACTTTTCCAGTCGAAGAGTAATAACATAAATAATTATGGTGCTCCCATTTACATCATAGAGATTCAATTATTAATTAATAAAACATATAAATTAATTAATAAATGAATAATTCATTTTTAATTGAAAGCATATTATTAGTTTTAAATCAATTCACATATCTTCTTAATTAATAATTGAATCATCGTACATAGAAATATTATAAAACAATTATTGCAGATAACAACTAGCAACACAAGCAAACAATTAAGTACCTTTATTTATTCAAAAGTGTTTCTGTACAACATTTTCGCTTTAAATTCATTAATTAAGTACTGACAAGTCAACTAGTTATGAAAAATTATAAATATATATATAATTTTTAATAAATTAATATCAGGACAAAAAGTGGCTATCCTATTAATTACTCCTTTGAAAATAAATCCAACTTCCAGGAAACTATATTTTTTCCCGGTCGAATATACGAAGAATTAATAACGTGTTGATAAAAGATGATTGAATAAAATTAAGGAGTCTGATTTATTAATTACTTACCTGAATAAGACCTTTGATCATATGATCAGAATAGTACTCAGGCTGCGACTCCCTCAGTTTCAATAGATGGTCAATCATGGTGTCAGCACTCCCGTGCTTCCTACTACGATGCTCCTCAATAAGACCCTGCAAAAACACATCAGCTCTCTTCGCAATCCTCTTCAGCCTCTTCTCCAAATCCTCAAAATCAAACAACCTACACCAACAATTAATAATTAGTTACTGGATTGCGAAGCCAAAATACCGGAAAGGTCTCCATCATGAACTACAAAATAATTATACAAGTGAACTTATATTACATTCGACCCAAAATATTAAGCGTTTCTTTGGGTGATTTTTAATTGAGTTTCAAAAATTTCAAAAATTGTAATCAGTTTTTAAAGTTAGTTTTTTTTTTTAATTTTTAATTTTAAAATAAATTTACTTTAAAATTTTTTTATCTTGTTAAAATTAATTTAATAATAAATTTATGTGATGGTGACAGTGACAGCTGTAGTGGTGGCGGTGATAGTGAAAATGATGGTGATGATAATAGTGGTTTCGATAGTAACAATTGTGACAGTACTAGCGGTAGTAGTGACAGTGTCAATGGTGGTAGTGTCGGTGCTAATAATGATGGTAGTGATGCTAGTAGTGGCAGTGGTGGTAGTTGTGGCAGCTGCGACGGTAACAATGTCGATGATGGTACTTGTAGTGGTAGTGGTAACTCAAAAAGCTATTGTTAGATATAGTAATGCGTATTTTAAAAAAAAACTAAAAATAAATTCACAAATTATTTTTTCTTAATTATAAAAATGAATATAAAATTGTTTTGAAATTACCTGAAAACCATTTTAGTTCTATTTTTGCAATTATCCCAAACGTACCTTAGATATTAAACTAACATTTTAACCTGTGTATTGTACAAAATAAATATTTATTATATATAACCTAAATTTATAATAAATAAGTACTTTTAAATATATAAATTATATTATAATTAAAATTTGTAATGAATAAATATTTTAAACATATAAATTATATTTTAAATTTATAATAAATAATTATTATAATACAATGTTAATTTTTAGTTATTGATTTTTTAAAAAAATATTTAAATTTAATTTAAAACTAAAAGTATTAAAAACAATAGATTAAAGAGATAAAATGTTAAAATTTTTTTAAAATATTCCCGTTAAAGAATAATAACTAAAAACACTATTGTTAAATAACAATAGTTAAAAATACTCTTGTTTAAAATAATTATTTTAATTTATATATATATATATATAGGAAATTTGCGGATGCTTCACTTATTTTTTATCTAGTGTGAAACTTATTATTTACAGTTGTCAAATTAATGAAAGTTAGTTATAGTTCCCTTATAACAGTTCTGTTAATACCTGAGAAGAGGCAAGAAGTCACCCTTGTTGTTGGCCCCTAACAGCGAGAGCATCTCCGTTATGATCTCCCTGAACTGCCTGGCTTCCTCAGCGTCCGTTACGTCGCAGTCCTCGCCGTAATACCTCTTCCCCGATATCATCCTCATCATGGCGTTGAACGTCATCTCCGTCAGCCTCGACCTGAGTTCCACCTTCTGAAACCCGTTACCCTCGTGACACGTGGCGTCCTGTCCGAGCTTCGAAACTAACCGCTTTGTCTCGTCCCTGCGGATTCCGAGGAACGAGTTGAGGCGGTGGGTGGAGAGGACGTCGATGGTGGTGATGCGGCGGAGGTTGCGCCAGTGGTCGCCGTAGGAGGCGGACCCCAGGGTGGTGTAGTTGTAGAAGATGTACTTCCCGGCGATGAAGCGGGGGCGGTTCGCGAGGACGACGTCGTTTTTGGAGAAGCATTCCTGGACCAGCGACGGCGACGACACCACCACCACGAGGCGCGACCCGAACCACAGCGAGATAATGTCGCCGTAGGATCGGGCCAGCTCGGAGAAGGTGCGGTGGATCGGCGGCTTCAGGTGGTGGAGGTTGCCGATGACAGGGAGGGTCGGTGGACCCGGGGGAAGGTTTCTGAGCCTTCTTGATTGGGTTTGGAGCAAGATTTTAACGGTGAGGATGAAAGCAAGGGAAAGGAGAGAGTAATACAAGAAGGGTGCCAGTGCCAGTGCCATTTTAGTAAGGTGGGGTAGTGCGTATCGTGTGATCTGGTAACACAGTTGTGAAGCATTTATATACAGGTGCAAGAATTTGGGGGGAGGAGTTAAGGTGACGTTGTGCTTGCATGTCTGGGCATTATTGCTGTACTACTTACTGAGACCGGTCTGTACACGAGGTCAAAAATGGAAGCGGCCGGCATTTCCAGGATATCTGTCCTATTAGTTGCGTCATTTTTTTTTTTCTAATTAATATGAGAAATGTGTTGTAGAACATATTAATAAAAAAAATGTACTTGTTGGGGGGGGGGGGGGGGGGGGGGGGGGGGGGTTTATAGTCTAAGAAAACTTCTGACCAATTCGGATCCATATCCATATCTACAGCAGAGGGATTTTAAAGAAATGGCTTAAATTCAGTTTTGTTCCCCTATTTTTATGATTATGTAATTTTGATCTCTCAAAAAAAATTATTGTATATTTGGTCTCCACATTTTTTCAATTGAATAATGTTAGTCCATCGTTAGTTTGTCGTGAATTTTTTAACAAAAATTGTTGACGTGATATGTTAATAATGACGTGATACTGACATGCTAACATGACGATTTGACACATGCTGATGTGGTACCAACACAAGTATTGACGTGGCATTAAGGATCAAAATTTTACAATCATGATATTTTAGGAACCAATATTGCACAATCATGATATTTTAGGAACCAAAGTTGCACAATTAATTTTGTCTCATTTTTTTATTTTTGTTTATTTTATTTTATTTATCTTTTTTATGCAATTTTTTAAAATTATCATATTAAAAATTTTTAAAAATAAAATAATGTTCATAGATATAAATAATGAAAAAATGCAAAACAAAAAAAAAATCAAAAAGGAATATGAAAACAAAAAAAAAAAACTTTTGACAAAACTAAAAAAAAAGATAATAAGAAAGGAAAGAAACACAACATATTCTCGTAATTGTGTCACACCCAATTATATCTGGATAAATAAAAATATTAAAAAAAATCAAAACAAAGAAAATATAAAAAAATGATCCATTGTGACTTCACCTTTAGCTCATAATCACACACTACTAAACCATCAAGCCAACATCACAAAACATCATCCTCAACCATGCATAAGCCTAAAACTACAAACCAAGCTTCACCAAATCTTGTCATTGTCATCACTTAACTGACTCTAGGAGCCCAACATCAACATTAATTTCATACCATCATCCAAACCAAGCACCATAATCATTATGTTTACCTTTACCAACCAACAACCCTATGAACAACACCTCATATTTACCATAAGTCCCAAATTAAGAGCACACCAAAGGTCATCATGAACCACGAAGACTTCTCACTGTGATATGTGCATATGCTATATGCACACCACTTGAGCAAAATCGTGCCACCATATCACTCCACACCTATCCATCATGATGCCACCTATGAGCTAGTGTCAACTCAAAGCAATGTCCCTATTATAGGTTGGCCAGAAGTTGATGCAATTAGCGTTAGCCAGAAGTTGACACAATTTGCATCAGCCATAGCTATACTTATCACACCACTTGAGCAAAATTGTTCACATATCACAAAGAAAGGCACAACACATTCACATGATGTGTGAACATCCAATTTTGTCTAGATAAATAAAAATTTTAAAAAATGTCAAAAAAATATTAAAAAATAAATACATGACCCATAAATCACTAAACCAAAAAACATATGTACAAGGAAAAGGAAAAAACACACACACAATTTAGTAACCAAAATGATATGAAAATGCCTCCACAATTACAAGGAAAATGATAGTTACACCACAACGTAGCCTGTAAAGAACCAAGAAAAAGATGCAACCATCTAAATATAGCATATTCAGTAAAAGAGATGCACATACTTGGTAACGAAAAAACTTGAGCAATTTGATGCCACCTCTTGGCCAAATAAAGAACGATCTATAATAAGGACCTTACTATGAGTTAATGCTAGCTCATAAGTGGCACCACGGTGGATAGGTATGGAGTGATAGGATGACACCATTATGCACAAGTGGTGTGCGTATAGCATGCACATGACACAATTAAAAGTTTTTTAATATGATAATTTTTTTTTTTAAAATGGAATAAAAAGGATAAAAAATAAATAAAAATAAACAAAAAATTGAGATAAAATTAAGGGTGCAATTTTGGTTCCTAAAGTATCGTGATTGTGCAATTTTGGCCATAAAATATCATGATTGTGTAATTTTAGTCGCTAGTACCACATCAACATATGTGTCAAACTACCACGCTAGCCACCATGTTGGCATGTCAGTATCACATCATTTGCCACGTTAGCATGTCAGTGCCACATCATCACTAATGTGCCATGTCAACAATTTTTGTTAAAAAATTGATGACAGAGTAACAATAGACCAACATTGCTTAATTGAGAAAATGTGAAACGTGGGAGACCAAATGTGCAATAAAATTTTTTGGGGACCAAAATTATACAATCACGAAACTATAAGGGTCAAAAGTGAATTTAAGCCCAAAAAAATAGTTAAAGAAAAAATTTACACTATCATTCAATTACAATTCAGCATATAAGATAAGTTTGTTGACTTTTACACTAGCTAACTTAAAAGTCCTTCTTACCATGATTTTTGATTAATTGACGGTTAAAAAATTTACAATAGAAATTAAACTTTTTTTAACGTAAAAGTTTAAATTTTATATATCATTAGTGTAAAAATTAGTATGAATTAATTTAAAACCATTTTAATATAAATTTTAAAGTAATTATTACATAAATAACTTTACCATATATAATAATTGATAATTAATTAAATAATAGTATAAAAAAACTTTTACATTTTTATTATGTGAACACCCACTTTTGTGCACACAAATAAAATAAAAATGAAAATTTAAAGCAAAAAAAAAACAATAAAATAATGAATAATTCAAGAAAAAGATAAAATACAAAATAATAAAGATTGACCATTTGTGAACACTCAATTTTACTTGAACCTATCTTAATCACTTGATCTTTTCTTCTTGAATTAAAAATTAAAAAAATAAATATGACATGACAATTTTAATGAGTTGTAATGATCTAGACCATTTATTGTTTTGGAGGGCTAAGATCTATACACTTTATCCTCTAAAGTGCAAGCTGCACTTTAGAGGAGCCAAATCCTTCCAAATATGGTTACATCTCATTAAATTTTGTGTGCCAACACTGGAGAAGTAGCCCTAGCACCAATTGGGGGAAGGAGAAGATAACCGGGAGAATACTACAATACAGCATGTGACTTATGTAAAGTGAATTTTCAATTTGAGCAGTTAATTGTTTTAAATTATAATCTTATGACTATTATTAATAGTTCTTATTTCTCATTATAAATGGTTTCTCATTTGAAACATCTTTTATATATATATATATGCAAAAGAAAACAGGTTATGCACTAACAGTGTAAAGTAGTTTTACATTGTCATCTAGTCACAAATCACAATTTATTGTAAATTTATTGACTTTATAATAAATACTTTAAAAGTCATATTAATGGTAATTTATCATTGGTTGAGACAGTATATGACCATTAAACTCTTAAAGCAATTATTGATATTATATTTATGTGTTATTTATTTGTATTCTTTCATTTACTATAACTATTTATTTTCTTCAATTATGTTCTTAATGGTGATAAAAAATTTTGCACTCTTTCTCACTTGCTGCAAATTTGTCAATTTCAATAAATCAAGTATTCAATGCACAATCTCTCATCCTTTGAATAGACTCTTTTTCATAAATTAAAAAAGAAACAACCCCAAACTTTTGTTCTACGCTCTATTTCTCAGAAAAAGAAAAACACCACTTCTCTTGCCTTATAGCAAGGTTTGAGTCTTTCTCTCCTTTAGGTGAGAAAAAACATTATTATTATTTTATTTAAGAACATTATTTAATGCACTAATTTTCTTTCAATTTTTTTTTTCTGGAAATCATTTTAAATTTCTTGATTTAAATTTTATATTTTTCTAATCAATTAATACTCTAAATTTTTCTCATTTTTAAATACTTATTTTTGTGATTTGTGTTCTACATTTTATTTTTTTTATGTTGTACATATTCTAACATTCTCATGCTGATGCAGGACTCCTCACTTTCAACATATACTGCTCTTAAGAAGATGAAAAGATGGAGCAAAAATCTTTGTATGAAGTGTAGTTGTTGCATGTGGTAAGTGTACGTCAAAGGATCCAAAGCCAATGAAGCAAACAACTGCTCAACAGAAGTAGTAATTAGAGAAACCTAAAAAAAGCTTGATTTATCATTTATTTCATTTGCCCAAAAATTTGTTTAATCTTACTATGTAATGCAATTTATATTTTTTGTACAAAGCGTGGTGATTTGCAGCAACAAGGGTAGGCAAAAGGTGAGAAAGACACTATTTTAACTTATACTAATTACAAAACTCCATTTTCCTACCTTCTTGCAACACCGAAAATGACAAGAACAAGAGCGAGAAAGGTAAATAATTACTTACATATTTATGGTAATCTTTTTCATTTTTGTTTATAATTTAAATTTTTGTGATACAGTTTTAATATTTGATGTTGGATTATAGATTTTGTTATATTTTTAGTTTTATAATTGTAAGGCTTAAGTTTTGTTTTGATTTTCTTTTCAAAGATATTTTTCAGTTACTTGCTTGATAAGAGTGTATTTATAACTCTAAAATACAATAGAGTTTCTTAAGTTGACTCGCTTTTTTTTTTTTTAATTTACCTGCCTTCTTACGCCTCTCTAACAATAGAATCAAGGTGTTTTGGGAGAGATAATTGCTATAAGATTTATTGTGAACAACATTTACATATTGTCTTCATGTTTTTCTATCTTGAATGTAGGTCGTTAAACTGATAAAGCCTATAGAATATGTGAAAAAATTACGTATTTGCTCCTAATTTGTCTACTCATGCCATTGGTGATGAAAAGTGACTTATACAAAATCTTTTGAATGTTGTGCATAATGCTATTAAATTTTATAAGGAGGACTATGTTTCTATAAGAGCATATGTTGCAAAACCAGGATCCTTACAAGATTGATGACCTCCAGAGTTTTATTTAGCATCAAGTGATGGTCAAATAGTGATGTGATTGAATTCTTTAGTTATCTAAATAATTGAGTCATTTGTGTTTCAATTCCTATTATTATTGTACCAACTGTTTTATGTTCCAAATTGATATCTTGGATTGCAATTATTCTCAATTCTTAGAATATGGAAAGGAAAAAAAATGCCTTGGTATATTGCCTATTATAAAGATTTTAGTGATTGCTACAATACATTTTATTTGTTCTTCCAATATTGCATGATTGTCTCATGTAGTGTTACTCAATACATGGGATAGTTTTTCTTAACGTGTGACATCATTTCATTGTTTTGTTTATCGATGTTGGCAATGACTACCACACATTAGAAAGATTAAGTAGATGCAATTTGCTAATTTTCTTTGGGTTTTAAGAGTCTCATTCTATAATTAATTTATTCAAATTTATATTAACATTATGACTATTTTATCCAAATGTAGCTCTAGTGGCAAATGTCTCAGTCAAATATACATCAACTTTATAAAATGTTGATTATAAATTTATAATTTTTTTACTTACACCTTGATGCTACTATGATAATAAAAAAATAAGTGATTATCTTAATTGATTTTATATCAAAATGTTGAATGAAAATGTTTAAATATTATTAAAATTATTATCACTTAATTTTTAAATATACAATTTAATTTTAAATTAAAACAATGCTTGAACTATAATAATAACAATGTTTAATTATTGTTATTATTATTTATCTAATAATATTATTATTTCTTTAGTAATTGAACAACAAAGCTTGCTAATTGTTTAACAATCATTATAAATATTGTTTTTGATATCTTTATTATATATTTCTATTTCTTTCGTTTAAAAATCAATTAGTCATTAATTTAGTTAAATAGATTGTCTTTTAATATATCAATTCTCACTAAATTTAAAATTAATTAGTCATTAATTTTAATTAAATAGATTGTCTTTTTCAAATCAAAAAATAGATGGTCTTTTAATATATCTATTCTCTGTCTCTCACACTTAAAAACTAATTAATCATTATTTTTAATTAAATAGATCTTCTATTAATATATAATTTCTCATCAAATTTAAAATCAATTAGTCATTAATTTTAATTGAATAAATTGTCTGATAATATGTCAAGTCTCACCAAATTTAAAATCAATTATTCATTAATTTAAATTAAATAGATTGTCTCCTAATATATCAATTCTCACCATATTTAAAATTAATTAGTCATTAATTTTAATTAAATAGATTCTCTTAGTATATCAATATATCAATTCTCACTCTCTCTCACTTAAGAATCAATTAGTCATTAATTTTAATTAAATAGATTGTCTATTAATATATAATTTCTCACCAAATTTAAAATCAATTAGTCATTATTTTTAATTAAAGATTTCTATTAATATATAATAGATTGTCTCTTAATATATCAATTTTCACCAAATTTCAAATTAATTAGTCATTAATTTTTTTCCCATGGTATTGATATATGATAATCTATTTAATCTATAATATTGATATATGATAATCTATAAGATAGCAACCACCGGGTTATATTAGATTATTATTAATAATATTATTAGATACATAGATTAAATAGAATATTAAATTATTAAAGTATTATTATTATTATTATTATTATTATTATTATTATTATTATTA
Source organism: Spatholobus suberectus (assembly GCA_004329165.1). Taxonomy (NCBI): domain Eukaryota; kingdom Viridiplantae; phylum Streptophyta; class Magnoliopsida; order Fabales; family Fabaceae; genus Spatholobus; species Spatholobus suberectus. The sequence continues at coordinate 30,503,212 of CM014729.1, read as the reverse complement.
TTATTATTTAATGGATAATGATGCTCATGGAAATTATATGCAAATCTAACATTATAAAATACCGATGAAACATGACTATTCTCTTTGCATTGTTTATACAAATTTAATTAGTTATTCACAATGGTAGGAAGATTTACATTGTTGAATAACATTGTTCAAAGAACAATAGAATGGAAGTTTAAAATATGTATCAATCATTTGTACATACTTCTTGATTTTAAGAATTCTCATCAAACAATGAGTATTGAAATGGTTTTGTTAGATGAAAAGGTTAATTAGGTAACTTATTTTTGTTCTAAATAATATGTAATAAATATAAATTGAAATAACAACTTTAAAATTTTAAAACATAATAATAGGTTGTGTTTCGCTCGGGTCACCACATTGGTACCTTGTACAATAAATGAATAAAAATGTATAAATTAAAATTTTACTATTATGTTATTACAAACAATTCAAAAATTGAATATTCAGTATAGTTAATGTCTTGTTTATGAAAAGAATCCATTCGAACGTATCTTATATTATATTTTAAATTCCACCCTTTTAAAATATGTAACATTTTTTTAACTCATGCATCACAAGGTGTCATCCATCAGATTGACACCTTGTGATGCATGAGAAATGACCAAAAAACAAATTACAATATTTAAATAAATAAATAAAGTGTCAATCTAATTTTATATATGATAAATGATCTATTGTTAATTAACATATAAGAAAATTAATCAAACAAAAACAATTGTTTTTAATAAGTTATTGATGAACTTCATTAAAATTATTTCGCTTCGATATTTCCTCAAATTTATTTGACCCTTGAGCAATACGTATTGTATTATATTATATTGCATTAAAAAAGTATAAAAATAAGGAATAATCTGTGCACCTAGAGGACTATAGGGTATGAAAAGTCTTTGCAAAAAGTCGTACGAAAAGCAAGATTATGCATCATCTTGTAGACAGTAACATATTCCAACCTCTCCTCTCATATATCTAGTGTCTTAGGTGGGTATTGGTAATGGTCCAAGATGAGAGTTGAGAGTTGAAAGTTGCCAAATTGGTTACGAAACTCTTTTTTTTTTTTTTTTTTTTTTCTGGGAATGGGGTGTGGGGTTACAATACTTTTCTTGGTCCAAGGGTTCATGAAACATGTTTTACAACGACTATGATGCTGATTTCTTCAGTGCTGGGCCAATTGCTCAAGCATTTGCATACAAACGTCCAAAATCTTACTGTCCAGAGAAAAGTATTAGCTGCCACTTGCCCCTCCTTAATTGTCATCTATATATGTAGGATATAAGTGTGTAAATAACTAGTTGTCTATGATATAAAGTAATTATAAATTCAATTAGAAAATAATATGTCAAAAAAATTAGAAAATAATATTTTTAGAAAATCCAAAATGCTTCTATTACATTACGAGAATCTGTTGTAATTTGTGATGCATTTTATCATTGTCTAGTATCCTTACACTTTCGAATTAAGAAAACTAGCTAGTCCGTTTCTTTTAACAATGTGTTTTCACGGCTCAATCTAATATGTTTACCTAAATTATTTATACTAATTAATAACTAACAAGTATATGATGAAAACCCCAAAAAGTTAACAAAGATTATGTTAACTTATTATTACCACAATGAGCGGTTTTGTCAAGCGGTTCTCAATATTTATCGCAAGAAATTTGAGAAATTCCAAGTCTTTGCGTGTGTTTGGTAAGGAACGTTAGAAGCTTGTAAGTTAGTTTCCGAGACAGAGACAGGATTAGATATTAGGGAGGGCCAGCAACAAAAATTAAAATTTATCTAATAAATATACAAATATTAATTTTATATAAAATATTTATAATTACGTGTTTTTAAAAACAATTCAAGAACATATAATAGAAAATATATTTACACAAAAGATAAATTAGATATTTTTTAAAAGAACTCAATATTACAAATGCCATTTCACATGCTACCAAAGTTTGCTTTTTGATATTTTATTAGCTTTTCCAAAGTTTAGACAGTGGCATGTCTGGACCATGCACTCAAGGTTAGAAGCATGTTGGAGTCTTAAAAATAATGATGATAAAAACAACAAGAGGAGGAATATATATATATATATATATAAGAAAAATAATGAGTTAGTGATAGAAAGAGAGAATATGTGTTAGTGTGTCAAAATTCAAGTTGTCAAACCCTTGTATATTGTTTATAAGCTTGCCTTACTAACAAAGGTTAATAAATAGTTTTTAATTCTCAAATAAAGTATAATCATATCAATATAAATGGAAGATTAATAGTGTCATTTGATTAATTACAAAATAAATTGCTTTGTTTGACTAGCTTATAAACTGCTTTGACCAAAATAAGCTTGTTTGGTGTGCGAGCTTATTTTAGTGGTTTTTAACTTATTTTCATAAATTGCTTCAACTAGCTTATAGTTTATAAGCACCTAGGTTTTTTTATCCTCACTAATTTATTTGAAATACCTTTTTATTTTTTTCTATTTTACAAAAGCTTTTGCCTACTATGTCACTTTCAATGTAGAAACTCTTTTGCTTATCCTATGTCTTACACGTCGTTGCAATCGGGGTCACAGCAGGATGACAAAAAGAAATTAAAAAATAGAAGAATCACCAACAAGGTTTATTAAGGGAAAAACATTTCAAAAATCCTTTTAAAAGTAGACGTTCTTTGAAAACCAAATTTTGGGTTTGAGAGTCAATTACGTATAGAGAAAGTATTAACACCTTACAATGTCAATCCTAAGACGGTTACATCTAATTAAATGTGCAAAACTTAGATAAATTTTAAAATATTTATTTTACCCATCAAAAGAAAACAAGAACATTGTTTGGTATTTTATTTATTATCAGATCATTTTTTTAAATTTATTATTTATAACATTTTATTTATTATTTTTGAACATGAGAATTTTTATTATGAAAACATTTTATTATTTTGAAAAAGGAGGATTATTATTATATTATTTTTTATCTTTTTAGCTCGACAAGAGTAGGCCCTTGTTCTTACATATCCTTAAGTGCAATGAGGAATCAAAGTTACGTTGTTCTTGTGGTAGAAAACAAAAGTTTATGGTTGGTGTTTTTTAAATTTTTTAGTTTTTGGTTATTTAAAAGGCTCTCAATATAACCAAATAGAAAGTGCATCAAACATGGTTATCATTATACCTTTTAAGACTTTTGTAATATCTAAATAAGAAGTGCATCTAAAATGGTCATTATTAAATTTTTATCATTGAATTAATTTTTTATTTAAATTTTTTATACATTTTTATTTAAAAGACTTTCACGATAACCAAATAAAGCGTATCCAAAATGGTTATTACAAAACCTTTATTTTACAATTAATTAATTTTTATTTTAAATAGACAGTAAATCATGTTAATTAAATGGATATTTTAACAGACTCATGACTAGTCACAAAATAATTAATTTTTATTATAGGAACTTTGATTTGAAAGTATTTTAACTACACAAAAGAGAGAGATTATGCAATCAAGTGTACTTTATCTAAGGCTTCATTGGCTGATTGACCAATGTAGATCACTTTTATAAAGTATTTATCAATTTGGGGTTGTTTTGAAACATAATATTAAAGTGGAGGGGTCAATGGTGAAACACTAATCAAACTGGGGTATTCAACACCACATCAACTTTTTTTTAAAATGATCAACAATGAAAAATCCTAGTCAAACTAGGGTATTTAGTTCCACATCAGTTTTGATTATTGTTTTTTTAAAAAATTTTAGTCGAAAATGCCACGTGTTGTTTATGTAGGATACTACTATGGTAGTAGCATTTTCAAAAGATGCTGTTGCCATTGTGGCATCCCATGTGGATTGCACATGGCATCCATAGTTGACACGTGTGCAAAATGTTATCGCTAATAACGTTTTCAATTTTTTTTAAAAATCCACGAAACCTAAAGTGATTGGAAGTATACAATGTACAAAACATTATCACCGATAGTGTTTTCAATTTTATTTTATTTTTTAAAAATAGCGAAACCTAAAATGATTCGACATGCACAGTGTACAAAACACTATCATTGATAACGTTTTCAATTTTTTTTTTAAAACTAACAAAACCTAAAGTGATTAAGCTCGCACAGTGTACAAAATATTATCACCAATAGCGTGTTGGTTTAATTTTTTTACTTGGTTTCATTTAGACCTTGAGGCAAAAGTGATGTCCTTGACTCTACAGACCTTTTTCGAAACAAACCAGTTCGTTTGTGAGATTTGTCACAAAGGGTTTTAGAGAGATTAGAATCTGCAGCTTTATAGAAGAGGCCATAATTTGCCATGGAAGCTAAAGAAAAAGAATAGCAAAGACACAAGAAAGAAAATGTATGTGTGCCCCAAGCCAACATGCATGTGTTCATTATGACCTATCAAGGGTGATAGTGTTTCGTCAATTTTTATTTTTTTAAAGCTTACAATTGAAAAAGCTATTGGTGATAAAGTTTTTACATTGTACGTGTCCAACCACTTCAGGTTTTGTTAGTTTTAAAAAAAAAAAAATTGAAAACGCTATAGGTGATAGCATTTTACATATATGTCAACTACAAATGCCACGTGCTGAAGACGCTATTGCCATTGGGGTATCTCATGTGGACAATATATGACATTTTTTACTAAAGATTAAAAAATAAAAAAGCGGATGTGGCACTGAATACAGTTTGACTAACATTTTTCATCGTTGACTGCCTCACTTTAATATTATGTTTCAAAATAGTTCCAATTTAATAAATACTTTGTAAAAGTGACCTACATTAATCAATCAGTTGGCTTCATTTGTCAAGTAACTTTATCCACATGGTCCCATAACAATGGCATTAATTAAAAGAGTCACAAATAAACATAAAATAACAAAAAGGAACATATTTATAATAATAAAAATGGAACAACGCAAGCTTCAATATACATATTATAATAAAAAGAAAAGGAAACTCAGCAATAAGAAAATGGAACGAAATGTATTAATAAAAAAATAATAAATAAAATAAAAGGAGAAAATGGGAACAAAACCATAGATGAACTTAAACTGACAAGCACAATGAGTTACACCTTTGGAGTTAAGTACTTTAGAAATAATTAAAGAAAATGAACATTGCAAAAGTTACGATTTCTACACATGTGCATGCAAAACATGACGATAAACCAACTAAGAAAGAAAAGAAAGACAGATATGGTGTGGCTCATTGATGTTGGGTTGCTAGTTATTGATGGCTAAGCCAAGGTGGGAGATAGATGCATGAGGTGGGTGATGGCGGGTCAGAAATCCAACTTAATGTGTCATGTGTGCTAGCTGGTTCATGAAGGGTGGTGTGTATGCTGAGAGGTGTTGTGTGTAATTCAAATAAGGGGTAGTTAGTTAGAGCAGCTATTGCAATTAGTTAATTACTAACTGTTAAACACTATAAATAGAGTAATCCATGTGTAATTGGTGTGTGATGTCAATAAAATTTTTTGCTCTCAAGAAACTTTTTTTATTCTCTCTATGTGTGTCTGTGTCTGTGTTCTACTTATTCCAACAAATTGGTAAATAGAGCTTGTTCGTTCTTGGACCTAAAAAACCAGTGTAGTGTGGTTGTTTCTTCGAGGATCAAGTGATGGGTGCCAATGGAAACTTCCTTACATAATTGCTAATTCTTGATGGTAAGATCTGGGATAGATGGAATGTTCTGATAAGGGCATTGTTTGGCTTTCAAGATGTGTTGGAAATCATGAAAAATGGCTACCAAAATAAGTGAGGGTGCAACAAATGCTCAGAAGGCTGTCTACAAGGAGAACTAGAAGAAGGATAACAAGGCTTTGTTCATGTTGCATAAGTGTGTTGATGTGGCCAATTTCGACAAGATCGCTAGTGTTGCAACTGTAAAACAGGCTTGGGAGATCTTAGAGAAATGTTATACAGGTGGAGAAAAGGTCAAGAAAATGAGATTTCAAACCTTGCAGAGGCAATATGAATTGTTGCAAATGGAGGATCTTGAGAAGGTGGCTGATTTCTTCACCATAGTTTGGAGCATCACCAATATGATGGCCGGGTGTGAAGAAAAAAATTCCTGATAAGAAGATAATTGAAAAGATCTTGCACACATTGCAACCCAGATTTGACTACATTATGGTAACAATTAAGGAGTCTAAAGATATCGAAAAAATGAGTATTGAAGAGCTACGAGGCTCATTGGAGGCCCATGAACTAAGATTGAATGAAAGAAGTTTGGAAAAGTTTGTTGATCAAGCTTAGCAAGCTCAAGTGACCAAGAAAGGTGTTGGAGAAAAGAAAAAATGGAAGGAAAAATGAAATTCAACAAAAGTGGTTGGTCTTCTAACCAAGATAGATTAAAGGGTTAGGATAAAGCTAAATGTTCAAATAAAAGAGGAGGATATACCAAAACCAAAGGAGGTAAAAAAGGCTTTGATAAGAGGAAAGTGCAGTGCTTTAAGTGTCAAAATTGGGGTCATTTTGTAGATGAATGTTGGTTTGGTAAAGGTAAATTGAAGAAAGGAAGTGATGATGAAGCATGTGTGGCCTAAGAAGATTCAGCTTCTGATCCAATTCTACTGATGGTGACTACCAGTGAGGATTCTTTGCAGATTGAGCTTTGGTATCTTGATATTAATTGATGTACTAGTCACAAGGAGTGGTTGATTGATCTTAATACAACAAGATAAAGCAAAGTTCAATTTGTAGATGACAGAACATTGAGTGCAAAAGGTGTGGGCAACGTTGTGATTAAAAGAAGAAATGGAAAATTAACGTTGATTAAGAATATGCTATATGTACCTGAGATGAAGTGCAACCTATTGAGTATTGGACAGCTAATAGAGAAAGGATTTTTTGTGGTTATGAAACATGGTTTTATGGAGATGTTTGATTCTACTCAGAGGTTGATCTTAAAGGCTCCTCTTTCAAAAAATAGGACCTTTCAAATCAACAAGAAGGCTATTGAAATTCGATGTTTGAAAGCTGTTGAATCTGATGAGGAATGTTGGCTTTGGCACTCAAGATTTAGACATCTAAATTTTAGAAGTTTGAATCAACTTGGTTCCACACAAATGGTTGCTAGACTCCTTGTGATTACTATAGTAGAAAAGATATGCGAAGTGTGTTTGGCTAGTAAGCAACCTCGATACTCCTTTAAGTCACACCTTCCAATGAGAGCAATAAACTTGTTGGCAGTGGTGCATTCTAATATATGTGGGCCATTTGAAGTGTCTTCATTGGGAAGTAATCAATACTTCATATCATTTGTTGATGAATTTTGTTGAATGATGTGGCTGTATCCAATTAAAACCAAGAAAGAGGCATCCAAAACCTTTCAAAGGTTTAAAGTGATAATTGAAAAACAAAGTGAGAGATTAATAAAGGTGTTACAAACTGATGGAGGAGGAGAGTATACCTCAAATGAGTTTGAGAAATTTTGTGTGAAGAATGGCATTTAACATGAAGTTATAGTCCCCTTACACCCCTCAACACAATGGCTTAGCGGAAAGGAGGAATTGGACAATGCTTGACATGGCCAAAAGTATACTGAAGGAGAAAGCATTGCCATACTCGTTTTGGGGTGAAGCTATCTTCACAACAGTATATGTGTTGAACAAATACCTAACCAAGAGACTGAAGGAGTCAGTGCCAGAGGAAGTGTGGATAGGGCGAAAGCCAGCAGTGAGTTATGTTAGAATTTTTGGATCACTATGCTTTAGACATATACTTGATAAGAAGAAAAGAAAATTGTAGGACAAGAGTGAGGCTATGATCTTGGTAGAGTATCATCCTATAGGTGTATGTAGGTTGTATGATTCAATGGATCAAAAAATAGCGATAAGTAGAGATATGGTAGTGGCTGAAAAGGAATTCTAGGATTGGAAGAAATAAAGTGTCAGCCTCAAACAAATTCCTTCGTTGTTGGATGAATGGCAAGATCAATTAAATGAAGGAGACAACACTAATACAATTCAATTCCATCCTCAAACATCACAAAGACATAAGCAATTACCATCCCAATTTGCTAATTATGAGTTATTTTCTGACAACACAATAACTCATGAAGGTTATCTTGTGCGTTTTGCCTTATTTGTTAATACTAAACCATTGAATTTTGAGGAAGTAATGAAGGAGCATGTTTGAAAGAAGCTATGGTGGAAGTGTTGAGAGCCATTGAGAAGAACCGAACATGGGAGTTGACTGACTTACCCCCAGACAAGCATTCAATTATTGTCAAATAGGTTTACAAGTTAAAACTGAATCCAGATGGATCTATTGCCAAGCACAAAGCAAGGTTGGTGGCAAAAGGTTTTTTGCAAAGGGTTGGGTTAAACTACTTAGAAGTGTTTACACCATTGACAAGGATTAAGACTATTAAGCTAGTTGTGGCCTTAGCATGTTCGAGAGGTTGGCCATTGTTCTAGCTTGATGTTAAATCTGCATTTCTTAATGGGTCCCTAGAGGAAGAAGTATATGTTACTTAGCCACCAGGTTTTGAGATTAAGGGAATGGAGGAAAAGGTGTACAAGTTAAAGGAAGCTTTATATGGCCTAAAACAAGCCCCTCGAGCTTGGAACAAAAGAATTGACTTATTCTTACTTCAACTCAATTTCAGCAGATGCTCTATGGAACATGGGGTCTATGTGAGATTCTAACATGGAAGGTTAGAATTGCTTTTAATTTTCCTTTATGTCGATAACTTGTTGGTTAGTGGTAGTAATTCCAAAGAAATTGAGGAGTTCAAGGTGGTTATGAAAGTTGAGTTTGAAATGACTGATTTGGGAAGATTGGCTTAATGCCTTGGTATGAAATTTACTAGTACATCAGAGGGAATAGTGCTACATTAAAGGAAATATGTGAGTGAAATCTTAAGAAGGTTTAACAAGACAGGCTGCAATTCAATAGCAACACCTATTGAAGTGAATGTTAAATTGGAGAGAAGCAGTGAAGAAGAAGCAGTAGATGGCTCTCTATTCAAACAGATTGTTGGTTTTGGTTCCTTGAGGTATCTTTGTAATAGTAGACTTGACATATGTAATGGAGTTGGATTAATTAGCAGGTTTATGGATGATCCAAGGAAACCACATTTGGTTGCTACAAAAAGGATAATGAGGTATTTGCAAGGTACATTGGAGTATGGTGTTCCATTTCCGAATAAAATGCAACAAGAAAGAAATAAGTTGATAGGCTATTCTGACTTAGATTGGTGTAGAGACAAAATTGATAAAAGAAGCACATCAGGCTATGTCTTCAAGTTTCTGAATGCATCCATTTCTTGTTGCTCAAAGAAATAGCCTGTGATTGCTTTATCATCCTGCAAATTAAGCTGAGTATGTTGCAAGGTCCTATGCAACATGTCAAGCTCTTTGGATAGAGGCATTGTTGCAAGAAATGATGATTGAAATAACGATGTCACTGTAGCTAATTGTTGACAACCAATCAGCCATTAACTTAGCCAAAAATCCCCGTCTCATGGTAGGACTAAACACATTGAGACCAAGTTTCATTTTCTAAAAGATCAAGTGAATAAAGGAAGGCTTGAGCTGTAACACCCTAAGGGGTATTACCATAACTAGGTCTAGATTTCTAAGAATGAAAAAAAACAAACTTAAAAAGGTAAAAACAATGTGCAAATGCGACTCATAAATATAATTAGATATTACATACGAACAATACAATAAAAAAGCATACATGTCTATTACAATTCATCTATCACCCAAAGGTGTCATAAAATACAAAGAAGAATACAAAAACAGAACATAAACTAGGCTATGTCTTCTTGCACGTGACTCTAAGCTCCATCTGCATATATCTTCACTGGTATCTTGAAAAAGGGAAAACTTAAAGGAGTGAGACGTAATGTCTTAGTGAGTGCTCTAAGGATTCTACGGCTAGGTCAGACTCTTTTACTCGGACAACCTTCATCACTTATCTCTCATGGCTTTAGCCTCACTAGGTCTCTCATAATTCTCTATACCTATGGTCGAGTCTACACCTTTCAACAACAATACTTCATGTTAAATCCTCTCTTATTCTCACAACTGTTATCCAAGCTTACTATCTCATTCTCAACTTAAGAACACATCCTCATTACTTATATTTTCTTACCCAGAACCCTTTTTAGTATTTAAACCCTTCATGTTTAGAATTTACTCTTCTTCCTTTTGATATTTAAAGTTGTCTCTAGGGGTTGAGTCTAAGGCTACAGACATTCTAAAATACCCTTGACACTCCATTAACACTTATATTAATACTCTCATTTTGTTCTCTATTAGTTGTCTCATACCTTTCTATTACGCCATATGGGAATTCACCCTTTCTCTATCTCTGTCACAACTATTATTATCCAACTATAACCCTCATAACAGTATCCTAGGGTCTAGCCTCTCACATATCCATAAGGTAGCAAGACAAACCTAATTACAAACATATATTTATTTCACATCCTTTGCCTAGTAACTAGACATACACCACATTTTATTTTATGAAACAGGAACAACAGATGTGCATAATATGATCGCATATTCATAACTTTGACATTTCATCATAAGAAACAATTACATTTTCACATGTGTATACACTATATGAATTGCTCATAAAGAAGGTCACATAGACTTCACATAGTTACAACGTAGCACACTTCAACATATCACACTACAACAAGATGCATATGCATGCTATGTTCCTAAACCACTACTCATGTACATGTGGTACCAACTTAAACTTTTCGGAAAGTAGACTAGGAGTAAATGCACGGCCATAAGAAGCATCATCGGTACCGATGCCTTCAGCTTTCGCATCCTTAACTAGTATGATATCTCCCGACGACTAGTCAGGGTTATCTAGTTTTGCCAGTACGCCCTGGCTCCATGGGATCAACATGGACCATTAGAGTTTTTCCAACCATATAACCCCAAGGCTAGGGTTAGACAACCCATCACGGCCTCTACCAGCCAGATTCCTACATACTTTCCTCATCACATAACTCAAATGTTATGATGCATGGTCACATACAATGCTTACAGTTTTTCATAGGCTTTTATCATGAAACATTGGCACAATTTCACATCACACTCAGTTTTCTCAAGGTAAATAACAATCACACAATATAAACTCAATAAAGCATAAAGAAAGAAGCAACAATGAGTTAAAAACTACAAAAAGGAGTTCACAGGTGCAAAAACGGAATAACCAAGGTCGTGCCTGCCCAGTGAGGCAGGAGGGCCGTCCGGCGTGTCACGGTTAAACTCACCCTGTCCGGCGGGTTTCGTATCCCGCTCGGTAGGTCAGTATGCCCGGCGAGCAGTGCCGTCGCCCAGTGCCAGCACGGAGTCTAGTTTTCGAAAAAAGTCGCCCAGCAGCTTTCTAATCTCGTTGGGCGGATTCGAGGTACAAATTTTAATTTCTTTTTCCTATTGTCTTTTACTTCTAGCTGCTTTAAAACAAATAATTAAATTCTTAATCACTTATTCTACTTTCATAATTAGTCAATCTAATCTATAAACTCTTCACTCACTCACACTACCCTCAAAACCCATCAAAACCCTAACTTAGGCATAAAGAGGAGGAAAACATAAATACATAAACAGGCACAACATAAAGGACAAGGAAGGACACGGGGGAGCACTCACCTTTAAGGACATGCAAAGTTGAGTTCTAGGACTTGGGTTCTCCGATTTCTATTCCTCATCTTCTTTTTCTCCTCATTCTCTACCTTCTTTCTTCTTTTATTTTGTGACGGCTAAACCTAATTCTCTTCCCTATTCCCTTCTTATAACATGTGGGTGAGTATGTAGCTTAATGACCTTTAGTCTCCTATTGGGCCCTAGATGCTCTTTTCGATTCTATGATAACATTTCTACTAATTTCTAATACTAAGGTGTCGATAACAATAACACTAATAATAACAATAATAATAATATAATAACAACACCATAGCACATAATAATAATAATAATAATAACAACAATAACAACAACAACAACAACAACAACAACAACAACAACAACAACAACAATAAATATAATAATAACAACAATAGGAACAATAATAATAATGAGAGATATAATAATAATATAATAAAAACAACAACTCTTAAGGCGTCTTTTATCCAATAACACATGATACTAAGAGTTATCTCATGGTTTATTTCTAGTACCTGAAATTTGGGGTGTTACATGAGCTAGTTTATTATCCTATAGAAATGTAAACAGTTGACATATTGACAAAGCCACTAAGGACAAATCATTTTGAATAGCTAAGGAGTGAGCTAGGAGTTGTGTCTCTTAAGTATTTGAATTAAGGGGAACTATTGTGTGTAATTCAAATAAGGGGTAGTTAGTTAGAGCAAGTGTTGCAGTTAGTTAGTTACTAAGTACTGTTAAACACTATAAATAGTGTAATCCATGTGTAATTGGTGTGTGCTGTCAATAAAATTTTTTGCTCTCAAGAAACTCTTTCTATTCTCCTTTGTGTGTGTTCTGCTTGTTCCAACAAGAGGGCGAGAATAAAAATGAGTGAATCTCTCCTATGAGTGAGATCAATGTGTGTTAAGTGTTGCGAAAGATAGGAATGTTATGTGTGTCGTGAACAGTGAGTGGGTGAGTGCATGTTGTGGGTACATAGTGAGTGCTCGTGCTATGAGTAGTGAGCTTTGAGTGTTGAGTGTGAGTTCTGTTTTGGTGGTGAAAAGAAAGAAAACCAGGGGTTCAAAGTGTGTGAAATGTGAATGGTTATGTGAGAAAACGTAAGAGCAAGTGCTGATAACTTGAAAGTGAGGTGAGTGAAGAATCAGTGTGTGAATGAAAGGTCAAAAATGCAAGGGGCAAAAGAGAGTTCTATGCGGTGTTGAGAGAATGCATGTGTGTGTGTTCATGGAGGTTCAAAATGATGTGCCATCCCTTTATTATGATTTGTGTGTGCGTGAAGTGAGTGTTGTGTCTTGCGGGTGGAGAGCTCTACTTGTTGAGCGTTAGTGATAGAGTGGGAGAGAATGAAGGATCTGTGTGATCCTAGTGGGTAAGAGTGTTGCCACCAAGAAGAAGAATCAATGTGTGTGTTGTTATCCAAGTTAGGAGAGTGTGAGAGGAAAAATGAGGGAACGTGTGTGAGTGATGCTGTGACCGAAAAGATCCCCCCAAAAATTTTGTGAGTGCTTCGATGTAATGGGATGCCACTGTGATATGGCATGAAGCGTACAATAGCATGAAGCATTGTACGTATACTCAAGCCAGCATTGGCATGGCATGCACCTAATGGATAATAGTGCAGTGGCAACAACACTTCGCATGTGGCTGAGCCAAAGCTGTGTTGCCTGGCACAAAAATAGTAAATGCAAGAGACATAGGCATCTTGGTTGCAATAGCAAAAATATGAGTTGAGATTGTCTTTCTCTTTCCCTCTTTGTTTTTGCTTTTGTATTCCTCTTTTCTTCCTTTTTTTTATTATTTTATCTTTTGTATTTATTTTTTGACTTGTTCTAAATTTTTCATTTTCATCCCTTTTTTTAATTTTTGGTATTTTTTCAGATAAAATTGGGTATTCACACATATCTTTTATTCTCGTAGGCATACATTGGCATCGTGCATCCTTGATTTTAAATAATATAACTTTAATGGTCCATTACTTTCAAAACTAATAGATCACTAGGATTAAGCAAAATAATCAATTTTTCACCATTTCTTTTTAATAAAAAATTTAAAAATTATTGTCCTAATTTTTAAGATGATAGATTATTATAAATAAATTCAAATATTGGAAGTGATACATATATATAATCAAGTAACTAAATATGTCCTCATATGTCATTTAACATTTATCAGTTAACTTATTAGTTAATCTCACCAAACATTTTCTATTCTATTAGCTAGCTTATAAGCTTTCAATTTTTCAGCTCTAGCTTATAACTTATAAGCTTTCAGTTAAACAAATTGTACAATCAAGAAAAAGAGATAAATGAGAAGAGTGGAATGTAATAAATGCTGTAATAAAGAGAGAGAGATAGACACAAAAAAATAATATTGTATAAATTGTTGTATGAATAACACATCTCTTTTGCAAACTGTTCACGCTAGAGAACATGACTTGCATGAGAGTTCTTAAGCCAAAGATGAGCTTAAGAATTCCCCTTGCAAGCCTTCTACCTTGCAAACCTAAGGTGAGGGTGATATCCTACCACTATTTATATCGGGTGTTCCCTAACAGTCCCCCAGAGATAGGTGCCACTTGTCAAGGCATGATATGCTCATTATGCTCGCATGTCTTTGCGTGGTAGTGCCAGTGCGTGTCTCTAACATGTTAGGATGTAATGTATGTCTCTGAACTGCCAGGGTGTAATGCACCTTCTACCACCTTGGCGCCACCCACCCTGACATGTTAAGGTACAATTTGGTGTCTGATGCGGCTGCGGTGTGTGTCTTCATTTGTCCTCATTGGGTGTCAAGGATGTTAAAGGATCATCAGGGGTTTTTAGAATCTCCTTGGCAGATCAAATCAAATGGGTTTGTGTAAGGGATAATTGGCTTTCTATGACTTGGTCATCATGCAGCTATCCTACGTGGGTGATGCTCACTCTTCTTGAATGTCGATTATGGGAGGGAGGTATGTCCAGCCATGTGAGTCAGTTACATGGGGATGCAATGTGCTGAGTTGAATCCTAGGCTGGGATATGGAAAAAGCTGACTGGGACAGTCCATAAACCTTTAAGCACTGAGTCTAAGGGTGTGGGACACTTGTGGTGGTTGGCCTTCTTTGCCGGACGGTCCACAAACACACCCTTGTTCTCTAATTAACCCTTACAGTCTGTTGTTTTCATAATAGTATATTAAGGCTTGTTTGTTTTTGGTTTTTAAATACAGTTTTCTGTTTTTAAAAATAAAATAACAATAAAAATTATTTTTGAACATCACCTTTTGTAAATAATTTTTAAAGAATATAATTTAAATACATTGACAAATTAAATGTTTATTACAAAATAAACAATTTAAATGTTTTTACACTGTCATCTAATCGTAGATTGTTATAATTGTTGTTACGTAACAATTATTTTAAAAGACGTATTTAAAGTAATCTCTAATCAATTAACAATGTAAAACTATTTACAACAATAGTATATAAAAATTAAACTCATTTTTAAAAATAGTTTCTCTCTTGTTCATCTAATTTCTGCTGCGGGTGTTTTTTATAATTCATTTTTCTCTTAGTTTTGTAATGATATACTTTAATAAAAGATTTTTTAACATGATTTTTAACGCACTCTTTATTATTAGATATTTGATTTTTTTCTAGATAAGAAACAAAACTCATCAATTAAAAGGTAAGGCTTACTCCACGAATTTACAATTTATTATTTTTATTGGCCTATCGATAGTATAGATACCCTTTAGATGAGTTTAATTAAGTTTCTATTACATTTAAATTTATTTGTGTTATCTAAGCGCTAATTATAATAATTAAACATCAATTATGACTACAATAGTAACCAATTAAGTGATGACGATTTGGAAAATTTTAGTTAATCAACTCCTATACGTTAAATTAAAATATATTCTTTTAAAATTGATATGACTATATCCTAATTTACCATCTTATTATAAATAAGCATATCATTAATAACTTTTCTTTCTTTAAATTTTAAATTTAATTTTTGTTGAAATTAAAGATTAATGTGTTTATTCCATGATAATAGTACCAACATGTCGTTGGTCCGAGTGGTACTAGGCTCGGATATCTTAATTAAGGTTTCGAGTTCGAGTTTTGTGGATGAAAAAAATATTGTTGAGAGAGGAGATTCCACTAAAAATGGCCAGTCAGGTTCCCCAACTAAAATTAGTTATCGACGAAACTGGTAGATATTTTGTACTAAAAGTCCATGATAATA
This sequence comes from Spatholobus suberectus, assembly GCA_004329165.1. Lineage (NCBI taxonomy): Eukaryota > Viridiplantae > Streptophyta > Magnoliopsida > Fabales > Fabaceae > Spatholobus > Spatholobus suberectus. The sequence continues at coordinate 30,487,334 of CM014729.1, read as the reverse complement.
GTATTGTATATATTTATATACAAGACTGAGAGAATTGATCTTATAAATTTAGGAAATATAGTCAAGGATTAAAATTAATCAATACTAAAAATTAATGATTTAGCAACAAAAAATTGTTTCTCTGTAGCTACTTTTTAAGTGACTAAATTTTAGCAACAGATTTTTCGAATAATATATTTATATTGATTTATAACAAATTTTAATTTTTCCAGCAATTACCTTAGAAATAATGGAAAGATGACAAAAGTTCCCTATTTTCGTAAATGAACAATATATATTTCCACAATTATACCAAATATATAAACAATATTTTCAACAATATCTCAACACTCCTCAAATTGAAGCTTAACAAGTTTTAAACGTGTTACAATTAAAGTCTTTTATTAATAGAAAAGAAACAAATCTTAAACATAGAGGTTAAGGCAAAAATAGTCTACTCTCAAAATACAGTCACTATCAATGCCTTTAGGAAACTCTTTAAGGAGACTCAATATCTATTATCTTTCTTTTTTTAATTTTTTATAAAATGCTAAAACAATAAAGAAGGGTAAAAAATAAGCAATATTTAATAAAAGTATTTATTAGATTAAAAATATAAAAAACATTTCATACATACTTTAATCTTTAAGTAATTAGGATAATTAATTTTTAAATATTTTAAAAACAATTAATTAATATTTTTTTGGTAGAAGAATAATAATGAAATTTAAATTTATAACCTATACAAATTACTCAAAATTTTCACTACAAACTTATTCATAGTGACTTCTTAATTATTATTTTTAGGACATTCTTGAATAGAACTCTTATTTTTTTGTATATTATAAAATATTAGTTAATACAAATAATTAATTTTTACTTTATAATTTTTTAGGAAATCGTTAAAAATATTTTATAATTTTATCAAATATTTTTGTTATTTATAAAAGTAAAGTATTGAATTTAACTTAATTTTTTAGGAAATTCTTGAATAGAATTCTTATATTTTTTACTTTGCATATTATAAAATATTAACTTATACAAATAATTAATCTTTACTTTAATTATAATTTTATAGGATAATAATTAAATAATATTAAATATTTTTATTAAATATTTTTTATTATTTATAAAAGTAATATATTGAATTTAACTAATATTTTAAAGTATTCATGAATAGAACTCTTATGTTTTATTTTGTATATTATAAAATAAAATATTAATTTATACGAATAATTAATCTTGACTTAATAATTTTTAAGGACAATAATTAAAGAATATTTTATATTTTTAATTATTTATAAAAGTAAAATATTGAATTTCCAATATCATAAAGCCTTTAATTTCATTAAATACTTTTTTGTTATTTTTTATTTAGGTATAAATGCATAAATAATATTTTCTATTAATTATTGTAATGAAAATTGTCTCTTTTAGATTTTTGGAGAGTAAAATGTTTCCCTAAAATAGTTTTTCTTTTAGAAGTTTTTAAAAATAAAAATTAAATCATTAACAGCTAGCAAGTGTGTATGTGTATATTTTTTACTTAAAGCCTATTGTCTCGTCCTTATTTTTATTTGTAACTATATGTTTTGAATATTTATGTCTTTCAATAGATAAAATAACATATAATAAATTCTAAATATTATTAAACATTTTTAGCGACAGCACATGCTCGAATAAACATATGTGTATTTTAGTCTATTCTAAATATTCACTTTTTTGCTAGCTTTTTGAAAATGACTTTTTGTTATAAGAATATGATTATTTTTTATAAATTTAAGTTGAAATATATAAAGGAAAAGTCAAAATCATTCAAAAATATTATTAGTAAAAGATGTTTAGATGAAATGATAAGTAAATATTAACATATTGAAAGTTATCAACATTATTGTAGATTGAGTCAATTATTTGACACATGAATTTAACAAATGATTTTTACAAGTTTATGACAGAAAAATATTAACATTATAAGGAGAAGAAAATATTTTAACGTAGACAAAAATATCAAACTAATATTTTTTTAAACTAACAGGTGATTTACTCAAAGTATATCATACGTGTGAAGTATCTACCGACTTTGCCGGTAACTAATTTTTGTTGAAAAATCTGGCTTGCTACCTTTAGTAGAGTCTTCTCTTCCAACCACGATTTTTCCATCCACAAGACTCAAACTCGAGACCTTGTACAAGAGACTGAGCCCAGTATTACTCAAACCAACATGTTGGTATTTATTCAAAGTATATGTTTACATTTTAAATAACACATGTAAAATAAAAAGAGTTTAATGGTCATGCACTGTCAGTGTAAAAAATTTTGCATTGTCAACCAACTAGAATTCACTGTTAGTATGACTTTTAAGGCTATTATTGTAAAAGTCAACAAACTTACCATACATAATGGTTTGTAATTGGATGATAGTGTAAAACTGTTTTACACTTTCAATGTATGACTTTTTTTCTCAAATCAAAATATCATAAAGAAGGAGTAATAATCACTCCTTTATAAATGACAAATTGTTGAGATATATAAATAATTCTTGCCATGATGAGAGAAATAACAACTTTCAAATTAAACTAGATTGACAAAAGTAGATAATAATATTATTTTTATTCTTTGTGCACAATTAATTATATATTGTATTATCAAGAGTTATGATTCCAAGAAAGTTTACAATTTCTATTGTTATGCTAAATAAAAAGTATGGAAACTACATTAAAAATGCAATAAAAAAATGAAGTGCTTAATAAATTAATTCTGTAAACGATAATCTTTCATATATTTCATTTCTTCAACTACAACTTCATAAAAAATGTTGACAATATATATTGTTAATCTTAACATAAAATACACATATTATCTTAAAAGTATTATTTGCAAAGAATCATTTATAGTAACTTATAATTAAACTGATAAAAACTTCAATTTTTAACATATTTTTTACATAATTAAATTATTTTTTTATTTTCTAATTAACTCAAGTTACTAACGGGTACCACATCTAATTAATAGGTAAAAAAAAAAAAAACTCATAACAAGAAATATTCATTAGTAAATTAAAAAAATGTCTGAATCAAAAAAATTAAAAATTAAAAAAATGTTTTACGAAAACCAAAAAGACATAATTAACTAGCTACGTAAAAAAAAATTACATAAAAATTTATTTTTAGTTAAAGATTGAGTGTTGGAATTTTTTAAATAAGAAATAAATATAACTGCATTGTAAGATAGTAATTCTGAAATATCTGTTGTCATAATAATATTTTTTAATTAATTACATTGAGTTTTAGTATTTTTTATATATAATATATCAAAACTATATTAAATTAATTTCATATTCAAATAACATAAAAGTAATAGTTAAATTCAATTGATTTTTTTATATATTAGTGAATTTTAATATCTTTTTATAGAATAAGTTGAATGAATTAAATAATAAAGGAAAACATTAATTTCAAGATTTTAACTAAAATCTATTGAAATCCAGATAAAATAGTTTTTTAATTCATACACAACAAACAAACAAAAGGATTAGTTTTAAAAACACCTAAATTCCAATTTTATTTCTTCTAAACAGTCTTTTTATAATCAAATCAATACTGAAAATATTTCTTTCCAAATACACTGCACTGAATAAGAATTTAGATTGTAAATTATTGTTCCAATTAATATTAACCTTATTTTAATTAAAAAAAATATGATGATGCATGTGACTTATTTAGTTGTTAAGTTCTAGTCTTTTTTTTTTCGGTACAGTGGAAAGAGAATACGTAAAATGTTATTTTTCTTCAATTTAGTAATTTCTTATAGATCATATATCAAAACTAAATTAAAATAATTTCATATTGAAATAACATAAAAGTACTAGTTAAATTCAATTGATTTTAAATTAATGAATATTTATTACCTTTTATGGAATAGTTTGAATTAATTAAATAATAAAGGGAAAATATTAATTTCAAGATATTACCTACAATCTATTCAAATCCAATTAAATACTTGGTAGGAAAGTTTTGTTGCTCATAGTCATCCTACTTGTTCGAGCATGATTGTCTTCCATGGATGATATTGTAATTTTGTACCAAAAAAATCCAATTAAAGTTAAATAGATTTTTATTCGTACACAGGAAAGAAACAAAAGGATTAAGTTTAAAATCACATTAATTCCAATTTAATTTCTTCTAAACAGTCTTTTTTAAAATCAAATCAATATACTGGAAATATTTCGTTCCAAATACACTTAACTGAATAAGAATCGAAATTATAAATTTATTTTTCCAATATTAACATTATTTCAATTAAAACTAAAATTAAATAGTTTTTTATTGACAAAGAAGTTACATAAATGCTATTTTTTAATTGAAATAATATTTTTCCAATATTAGCATTATTTCAATTAAAAAATAGCACTATGTAACTTATTTAGCTGCTTAGTTTTATTTTGTACTATTTGGAATGGACATTAAAACCTACTAGGATCGGCCTAGTGGTAGGGGACTGGGGTAGTAATATGCATGAGGTTATAGATTCTAATCTCAGTATGACCATTGTTAAAAATAAATAAATTGGAATGGACATTACAATTCACTAATAATTAACAAAAAAAAAACAAAAAACAGAAACTCATACATGTCGTATCTCATAAAATAACAAAAGAATGCATATGACTACATAAAAAAGAAGATACTTACAAAAATTATTTTTCTTTAAAGTTTGAGTGCTGGTATTTGTTACATAAGAATTAAATATAGCATCATCGTAAGATAGTAATTTTGAAATATTTGTTGTCATTTAACAATATATATTTATAAAGATTATCCTCCAATTATTTAATTTAAAGAGTATCGTATTATCAATCTATTAAAATTTAATTATAAATATACACTTATTTGCTTAATTTAGAGATGAACAAATTTTATACAAGATTTTTTATAATTATTTTATAAAAATATAACATTATCACTGTTGGAAAAGTTATAGTTCAGATTTTATAAAAGACCAAATTAACAGATTAATAATTTATTTTTCATAAAATATTGTTTTAAGTTAAAGGATACACAAAAAACACTTAATACAGTAATTTCATATTAATATTATAGACCCTGCAATATTATTTGTACGAAAAATAAAATCATGAAATACCCAAAAATATAATTAAAACTAAGTAACCAAACATGGAAGCAATTGTTTGTATGAGAAATTCACCTGGTTAGCCATGGGAATGACTAATCACCAACGGATCATTCCCCTTGTTAGATGATTGGCTTGAGGAAAGGATTCTATTCCTCGATTGGGTTCCTAGTCCACTCCAAAGAGTTTCCTAACAGTTGTGTGACTGAGGTTTCTATGCTAACACTACTCCTATTGGAAATGCGATAAAGAAAGGCTGTAAACTGATGAAATGTAAAGGAAAGCGATAAATAAAGCTATAAATTATGGAAAGGTAAATAATTGGAAAGATAAATTTGAGTAATTGGTTGGGGACCTGTTTTACATTGCTTTTTCTACTATTTATAATGTTTTCCAAACAGTACAAGCATCAACCATTTTCTAGTAACTACTCACGTATGGCAATTTTGGGTGCATGATTCCATTATAGGCAATTGTCCTAAAAATTTTCCTTGAACATTTTCCCATGTTTTAACCTCTATTTGCTTTTGATTATGCATTCCATGTGCAGAAATACCAATTATCTTTCATTAGCCACTTCTATTTTTTTGGAAATCATGGCTCCATACACATTCAGCCTTGGAAAAGTGCCTCCAATTGCCTTCCACATTCGTTTTTCCTTTCTAGCTTAGTCTTTCCAAAAGTAGGCCTGATTCTGGATGGCTTCTAAGCCCAATTTTGTTAAGCCTATGCCAGCCATCAAAAAATGACTATTTTAGTCGTTAGCCATTAGAAACAGCTATTTTAGTTAGTAGTTAGAAAATGACTATTTTAGTAATTAATAGTGAAAAAGGCTAATTGAATCATCATCCATTTTTAGTGCCAACATAAGGCCTGCATCAATCGATTGGCATTAGCTAAATCAACCGTCACCTGATGGTAAACAACTATTCTTGATATTAAACATTTTTAGTGCCAACATAACTACCCTCCTTTTTCTGCCTCATTTAGCTATGACAACGACTATTTCATTAATAACTCGCTCTGAATAATGGCAGAAAAAACCAACATTGCGCTAAAAACTTTAACTTCATGACTTCTTGAAATTTCTATAACGACTATCAGCGATAGTTCCAAATATTCAAATTCTTGAACTTGCATTATCATCTGCTCTTATCTTTGTTACAAAATAATGTTAATCTTCTGATTCTACATATTTACTTGCCAATTTGCTTGATGATCCTAATCATGCTTTCAGCCTATGGATACCTTTTATGTGGCTGATTGATAAGCGATTTGTGACAGGTCAACTAATAAATGAAGACTTTGAAGATTCTACAACTAAACCTGTCAAGACCAAAAGTACAAAAAAGGTTGCTTCTAGCAAGAAGCCTTTCGTATCCAAATCAATCCTTCTCATTGTTTTGTTCTTTCTTTTCCAACCTCGTGTTTTGATTATTGCTCTATGTTGATATATGCTTCATCACAGGGGCTAAAGCTAATCCTTCAAAAGGCAAAGAGCCTACTATGATTGATGTGGAATCTGTTCAAGTTTTCCCAATTGGGATTTTTGGCTGACAAGCTGAGGAAATTGGCTTCTAGGACCACTTGCATGTCTCTAACATTGGCGACTTTAGCTTCCAAGGTGACTGCCAAATGACAAAGAGGCAAATAAAATGTTTCTCCCTAGGTCAGTTGTTCTCCTTTGATGTTTATTTCATGGCTTCCTTGTTTAGTTGTTTTACACTAACGACTGCTTCTTTAGGTTGAAAAGAAGAAAAAGAAGCCTAAGTCACCCATTTTCAAGCTGTCGAAATCTCCAGTGGTTAAAGAGGAAGCCCTGTCTAGTAGCTACATTAGTCGTTTGGCTTCTACCATGAAGACCTTGAGTTAGTTTTAACCATTAAGCTGCCACCCATTCCATGTGAGGTCCTGTCAAATTACTTCAAGTCTTTATTGGTCAACCCTTTAGGCCCTCAAGAAAGTTCTCCTTTTGCCAAGCATAAAACCTTTGCAAATGAAGGCTGGCAGCCAATTTTCTAAAAGATTTGAAAAAATGATCACTCTACAAATGTCTTTGCTCCAGGTGGTGCATCAGGCTGACAACCATCTAGAATTTGCTGTTGAAAAATCACTTATGGCCAAATTACTTGACTCTTTAGGGATGTGGAATCTTAATATGATGCCAAGAAAAGTACCTAGGTAGCAAAAAGCTACAATGTATGGCCACAATAGAGGCCATGAAGATTAGCATCATTGCTCAATCTGAAACAATGGAAGGTGAACTACGAAGGCACAAGCTATCTTGGATCAATTATTTGAATTAAACGAGAGTCTAGCAAAACTCTAGGCAGAGATAGCCAGAGTCTAACCACAGCTAACATTTTGAAGTTAGCACCAAAGGTCTTGCTAAAATGGATGAGTTATAGGCCAGTTTCAAAAATATGATTAGTTAGGTGTAACAACCTGTAACGGTCACTACAACAAAATCGGCTTTTACTGGTAGTTTTTTTTAATTTTACTAGCGGTTCAAACCGCTACTAAAGTAGCTACTACCGGTTATGAAATTGACGTTAAAACTTCTGCCATAAATCCATGCAGCGTCGTTTCTCACTAATCGCCAAAATAACCGCCAGTAGATCACTGGCAATTTGGTAACCGCCACTAACTCGTATCAAGCTGGTGAAAAGGCCACTAACGAACAACATGCTAGCTATTCGAAAATGGCCACTAAAGAACAACTTGTTGGTGGTTACGAAAAGGCCACTAACGAACAACTTCCTGGCAGTTATTTAACCGCCATTAAATGAAAACCGATTTATTAACTATGGTGTCTTAATATACTGGCGGGTTAGTAATCACCACTACTTAATAGCATACTGTCGCTAAGTACTTACCACAGTTCACCATTGTATTTAAATATTCACATTCATTTTTAGACTGCCACTCAGTAAAATTGGTACAAGTGCGCTCAGTCCATTATATATTTAAAGCATAAATTTGATCATAATTAGTATTTTTCCTTTTTATTTTTAATATATAAAACAATTATGTTTTGATTTGAAAATATTATATTTGGTATTTTCAATATTTTCATTCATTTGTGCTTCTTTCCAAAGAAAAACACTCGCTATTATGATAATCATAGTTAAAGGGGAAATGGAGATAGCTAGTAAAAGAGGATTCAACACAATTAACATATAGCTAGAATCTATTTCAATAAGTAGCAACAATTGTAACATGATCCAATAGTATCAAAAGATGTTAAAGTCGTTAATAAGTAAATAACTAACTCCTCCAACAAGCTAAGTAGTTTAATTATCACTAACAATACTCAAAATATATCTCAAAAGATATCAAAAAAAGTCAACCTAATTTCATTAGTCTAAATACAACCTATACAACTTGAGGCATGAACCGAAAATCTAAACTTAAAGGCTTACTAGCCTTACGCTTTCAGGAGTTAGTAGCCAAAAAGAATCAAGTAGCTAAACCAATTAGATTAATCAACTGGCCAATGAACAAAAAGAAAATCAATTAGACCAAGGACAATACTAAATAATCAAATAAAAAAGAAAGCCAATTAGACAATAAAGGCAATTTAATGATTGTTAAAACTAATATTTTCTAATTAAACATTATAAGCATGAATTTTGGTTAATTGGAAAATTGTGATATATGTACTTCAATATAAAAGACAAACACTTGAAAATTTTAATGCCCAAATTCTTTTGTCTAAGTTCAAAGAAAATAATAACCAAACTTAAATAAAATTCATATTTATTATATATTGATTTTTTAAAGAAAGAAAACATGGCTATAAAACTATTTGGTCACACTTGAACAACCCAAATTCTACTTAATCATTGCACGTGCCATGTCATAAAGAATTGGATAAAATGCAATAAACCTACATAGCTTATAAAAGTTACAGGAGCATGGCATACATTATTCAACAAAGAGGTGTTTTGCTTAAAGTATTTAGGTATGAGTCCCTACTGTCATCATTCAAGTAATCAAGATTTATCAAATTCAAATTCTAAAAATAAAATTAAAGATCATATTTGTAAGGATAGATGACTTTCAATTCCTTGGTAGATCTACTCTTTCCCCAAATTAAGAATCTTAGAAATTCCGAATTAAGAAAACATTAATATAAAAACACCATGCATGGGATATCATAATTAATCCATATTCCTTAAGCATCACCAATTAGTTATGTTGGTTAGTTTCAATTGTAATTCCTAATTCAATTTTTCAAATACAATTAAAGATCTAACATCATCTAGGAGTGGTTAATATAAAAAATAAAAGCAAGCAAATAATAGAAAATAAAGAACTTGAATTGAGAACAATCCTGCTCCAAACTTAACTTGATTATAAGGCTTATTAGGCATTTATTTACGATACTAATTACTAAATCTACTCTGCCACTAATGGGCCTATCAAAGTGTCATAACATATTAACTGTTAATAGGTAATCAATTACTCCTAATCGAGAATAGGGAAAATCTTGTGCTTTCAAGTTTTAACTATCAATTTCTCATTAAATCTCAAATCCTGATTTTGCTCACTTGTCCATTTATCAAAATTTCTTCCTAGAAACAGGCGTTGATACCAATACATTTGGAAAGTACTAAAAGCCATCTCAATAGTTCCAAATGACCAACATCAAACATTAGATAGTAGAGATCATAGTTTACTATTAGTTCAGCAAAACAAACAACAATGATAATTCACTAAAGTATACTTGTGTCAAAGCCAAACCAAATGCAATGACCGAGTTACCCAACAAAGGCTGCAAGAAGTATTATTGAAAGTGGCTAAAAATTTGTTCAATTTGTTCTTTTTTATGTCTTAAAATACATATTGTGATAGAGAAAATTTTTACAATGGTTGACAGATTCTGAATGCATAACAATTGACATATTCTACATGCAGAAGAATTGATAGATCCAAAATGCAAACCATTATGCGTAGCAACCAGAAATAAAGAAAAGACTTATGATTTTAAAGGTACTCTATAACAAAAACAAAGTACAACAATGAGATAAGTTTTAAGGCTTACTGTTGATTAATGTCAGATTGAGAATAGGGATGACCACCAGGAGTTTGCTTCAATAGTACAAAAGAGAACTAATCATTACAATACATAAATTTAAAAAAGTATAACATGTCATGTAATGATAAGAGTAACATACAACATCAAGGCCAACAGCTAGATCAGGAGGCATAGGAATTGATGAATTCATAACGACATGAGCAAGTAACGCCTCTAGTTTCTTCATTTTTTCATCTTTTGTTTTTAATTCATTTTCCATTTCCTGATATTTATTTTCTAATTGTGCAACGCGATTCTGTCCACTTGCATTGCTAGAACTAGAAGTGGCACAAAATTGTTGGTAACTACATCTAAATACTTGTGATGGGCAAACTCCAGAACCAACACCTCGTACTCTGCCTGGATGTTCTTTTCCAAATACTTGTCCAAGGGAATCATTAGGTGAGATTGCTACAGGAGCAGCTCCTTGACTCTCAATTTCAGCAATCTTCTCCTACATGAGTAGTTATAAGAGGTTATTAAAAAATGTAAAACAAAATGATATGAGCAAAATAAATACAAAGAACTAATTACTTACACAAACAACTTGGGCCTCTTCATTAATATATATTCCATCATTTCTCTCATGAGTATAGATATATAATGTACCCCTACTCACTAGTTGCCCTGTTTCAGCCATTTGTTGATAATAATTACATCTTTTAAAGTTAGTTTTATTTGTTAAAAAAAATCTTGATAGATTTAACACATAATTTGTAACTACTTACCAACTCTGTCATCTTTCTCTTGAGCTTTTTAGATTCACCAGTGCGATATATCGTAAGCTTGACCCTATATTGTGCATTCTTTCGACACATTTCCTATGAATTTTCACAAAAAACACAAGTTATATTATGGTAGTCAAATTGATAAGAACCCAAGACCCCTAAACCGTTATTGGTTTATACTTGAACGCCCAAAAAGAACTAGGGCCCGCAATGAATTATAGGGAGAGTGGCAGTGAGAGTGAGAGAAAGTTAGTTATAGAGAGAGAATAATAGTGAATATAAATAGAAAGGGGAGTGGAGATGATAGGGGGGATATTGAATTACTAGTGTAATTGGGAGCTAAAGGGTACCCTCTATGCTTGGGAGCTTTGCTCTTTCTGTTATTGTGTTTTCTTTCAATTTGAATATACAAATATACTTTCTGGATAGCAGTTGCTATCAAATTGGTGCTCTCATTGAGAGTTGAAGTGCATACACAAGTGAATGGCTTCACGATTAGATGCTTTGGAAATGCGGGTTGCTGAGGTTGAATCGAGTCTCACAAACCAGGATGCATTGCTTCGGGGACAGGATCAATTGGTACGATCTCACGATGTGGTACTGAAGGAACATACAGCTCAGTTGGGTTCTTTGATGACTAGTGTTAGTGAGATCACCAAGTCCCTTCAAGCTTTGCACGCCGAGGTGTGAGGTGGGTTCCTCCGACAACAGCAACAACCAAAGTCGCCGTTCACGTCATCGGTATCCCAAGGACTTATATCAACATCTGTGACCACTCCCGATGAGCTTCGGCTTTCTGCCAAATGGGTGGAACTGCCAACGTTTAATGGGGAGGATCCGGTTGGGTGGATTGCTAAGGCAGAGACATATTTTGCAGTTCAAGGGACATCGCTGGAGATGCAAGTGCAACTTGCACAGATCTGTATGGAGGGAATGACTTGGCATTGGTTCAAGATCCTACGTGATGCCAATCCTTAACTCGATTGGGAGATTTTTAAGCATTCACTTATGGACCGCTACGGAGACCATTATTCGAGTAATCCATTTTCGCAACTTAAGTTGCTTCAACAAATCAGAACCATTGATGAGTACGTGGAAGCATTTGAAGTGCTTATGGCCCAAGTACCACCGATGTTTGAAGAGCAATATATGGGATTCTTTTTGGGGGGGCTGAAAGAAGAGATACGCATGGAGGTTCTAGCGTTCAAGTCGCAAAATCGACACAAATTGATTTCCATTTCGCGGTTGATAGAGTGGAAGCTTACTTGCCCGATGACTCGCAATGTCGCAAGTGGATGGCGTGGCACGCAGCAAGCTAAGATTACATTGTCACCGGTTAGCTCGACGACAGGTGGATCACGAGTTCAAGGAGGCCATCTTAGTCACTCCGTATCGTTTATGGGGTCGAATAGGTCTTTTGAAGTGGGAATGAAAACGGGGCATGCACAGGCTGTCAATTCTCACTTTTGAAGTGGCACACAAGACCTGTCATATCAGGAATTGATGGAAAGGAGGGCCAAGGGATTGTGTTTGAAGTGTGGGCAACATTACAGTCCTACTCATCAATGTTTGGATAAGCATTTGATCTATTGATTTGGGAAGGGGAGGAGCAACCCGAGGATTCCTTGGTGGCAATAGAAGCTAAGGATGATGAGGAGGAACATGTGATGCTATGTTAAGTCCTGGATTATAGAGCAATCGACCTGAGGGAAATATCATATTCCAAGACAATTAGATTTGAAGGTTGACTGGAAGGGTATCCTATTTTGCTATTGGTTGATAACGACGCTAGCCATAATTTTATAGCCAAGGAGTTGGTGGCTTCTTTGGGCCTGAGGGTCGTTGACACTAGAGTTTATGGGGTGAGTTTGGGAAGTGGGTGTCGTTGCGAATCAAGAGGAGTGTGTCCAATGATTGAAGTAAAGATTGGGAGGCATAATATTGTGGTAGACGCATATGTTTTGGACTTGGGGGGAGTAGATATCATTTTGGGGGTCGAATGGTTGGAGACTTTGGGCAGCCCTACCACAGATTGGAGGAAAAAAACAATGGGTTTTGAGGAGAACGAATGTGTTATTACATCAAGGGGTATAAGGTCCAAGATAAGAATCAAACAGTGGCTCTACAAGGAATAATACGAGATATGGCCATAGACGAAGAGGAGGTTTTGCTAGTAAGAGCTCGACGAAAGAGTTCTTTGGGTGGAGATGCAGGGGAACTGGCACGGGTCCTTCGTAAGCACCATTCAGTTTTTCAGAGTAGGAAAAGGCTACCGCCCACAGGAGCCATGATCATGCTATTGTCTTGCTCCCCGGTAGTAAACCAGTGAGTGTTAGGCCTTATCGTTATGCTTATCATCATAAGGACGAGATGGAGAACCAAGTAGGCAAATTGCTAGACAGGGAGAAAATAAACATAGCACCAACCCGTTTTCCAACCCAGTGATATTAGTTAAAAAGAAAGACGGATCATGGAGGATGTGCATGGACTATAGGGCCTTGAATAAGGTCACGGTACCTGACAAATACCCCATTCCCACTATAAATGAGTTGTTGGATGAGTTGCATGGCTCACATTTTTTCTCTAAGATTGATTTAAAGGCTGGATTCCATCAAATAAGGGTGCGAAATGAGGACACTTATAAGACTGCCTTCCACACTCACGAAGGACATTACGAATATCTTGTTATGCCATTTGGGCTCATGAATGCGCCATCCACCTTCCAGTCTACCATGAATTCAGTCTTCAAACCAATGTCAAGGAAACATGTGTTGGTTTTCTTTGATGACATTTTGGTCTATAGTCTTGATTGGTCGTCCCATATTCATCATCTAGACGAGGTGTTTATGTTGCTGGCCCAACACTAGTTCGTAGCAAATAAGGAGAAGTGTTCCTTGGGACAACCAACCATAAAGTATCTTGGTCACATTATTTTAGAATAAGGGGTTGAGATGGATCCTGCCAAGGTCCAAGCTGTCCTAGAATGGTCAATTCCTCAAGATGTTAAAAGGGTAAGAGGCTTCCTGGGACTTACAGGATACTATAGGAAATTTATCAAGGATTATGGGAAACTGGCTCACCCCCTAACTACACTAACTAAGAAGGATGGGTTCAGTGGGGAGAAGAAGCTCAACTAGCGTTTGACCATCTTAAGAGTTGTTTGGCTACCTTTCCAATTTTGGCTTTACCGGATTTTACCAAGGAGTTTGTAGTAGAATGTGACACCTCAGGTCATAGGCTTGGAGCAGTTCTTATGTAGGATCGCAGGCCAATAGCCTATTTTAGTAAGGTTCTCTCGTCAAAGACCTTATCCAAATCAGTATATGAGAAGGAGATTATGGCTCTTGTGTTAGCTATCTAACATTGGAGGCATTATCTTATAGGAAGGAGTTTCAAGGTGTTCACCGATCACAGAAGCTTGAAACACCTGCTCCACCAGAGAATCATCACTACGGATTAACAGTGCTGATTGTCTAAACTGTTGGGTTATCAATTTGAAGTTGTGTATAAACCAAGCCCCAAAAATAAAGCCGCTAATGCCCTGTCTCAAAGAGATGCGAATGTTGAATTAGGGGCCATATACATGTGCCCAAACTGGTTGGATTTTTTAAAAATTAAGGAGGAAGTTCATGGGAATTCAAAGCTGTTAAAGTTACATGATGCTTTACAGGCTAATCCTGCAACCAAAATTGGTTACAACCTACGCTATAGGTTGCTTTTCTACAAAGGGGGACTGTTACTCTCTAAAGATTCATCCTTAATTCCTGTCTTGCTCCAAGAGTTTCACTTCACTTCCATAGGGGGACATTTAGGATTTACAAAGACATATAAGAGAATAGCTAGTAATTTTTTCTGGAAAAGCATGAAGAAGCAAATCATGGAATTTATTTGAGGTTGCGATGTGTGTTAACGACATAAGTACCAGACCTTATCTCCAGCTGGTTTGTTATAGTCGCTTCCCATTCCGGAGCAAATATGGGAGGAGATTTCTATAGATTTCATCACGGGGCTTCCAAAATCACAAGGGTACGAAGTCATAATGGTCGTCGTGGACCGTTTATCCAAATATGCTCATTTTGTTTCCCTCAAACATCCTTTTACTGCTAAGATGGTTGTAGAGAGTTTTGCTCGAGAAATAGTTAAGTTGCATAGGTTTCCTAAGTCCATCATCAGTGATCGTGATCCGCTTTTCTTGAGCAGATTTTGCAAGGAGCTTTTTCACCTTCAGGGAACCTTGTTCCGCATGAGTACCTCTTACCATCCTCAAATGGATGGTCAGACCGAAGTGGTGAATCGGTGCCTTGAAACTTATTTGCAGTGCTTTGCTTCCGAGCAACCTAAACAATGGCAGTTTTGGCTTTCTTGGGCTGAATTCTAGTATAATACATCATACCACACAGTAGCCGGAAGAACCCTTTTTGAAGTAGTCTATGGTCAACTATAACACCCCTACTTTTATATATTAAATTATTCTGTATGTTTAAAAATTATTTTTAAATCATCAATGTATTTAGAACAATTAATAATAATTTTAGAAATTTTTCTAGAATTTATTGAGATAATTTTTGTAAAATGACAAAAATACCCTTGGTTGACTATGGGAACCAACCGGAGACTTTTTGACCTCAAAATATTTTGAAAATTTTATATTAAGTATCCCTCATTATAAAAACTTTATTTTGAGAGAAAAGTAGTGAAAAATATAATAATCCTATTTCAATTCTTCCACTGTTTTTTTATAATATTTGGCAATACAATTCTGAAAAATCGGAAAGGAATTTTGAAATTCTGACTCCTACCATTTTGCTCAAAATTTCAAGAGCTATTTAATCGTGATTTTTAATAATTTTTCCGAGCCGGAGCCCGGAGAAATAAGAAAATGACAATTTTGTCCCTATTCCTCAACATTAAGAACTGACATGAGGAAAAGATTCAATTGACATTAAAATGTCAATTTGAGCTTGGAATTATGTCATATATATTAAAATATAATTTTGGAAATTTTTGGGAATTTTCTAGAATTTCTGTGTAAAATGACCAAAATGCCCTTGCGTGTCTAATAAGCCAGCCAGTACTAGTTTGACATTTAAAAAGGGTGAAAATGGTAATTTTAGTTTAATTATCGGTAAAATATTTAATTTTAGAATTTTGATAAAAATTTTGGTATTTATTGAATTAAAATGGATTTTTTATGAATTTTCTAGCTTAAAAATACAAAATAAATACAAATAATTTGAAATAAATTAATAAAAATTAAAATTTATTATTAGAAATTTATTTTTGATAAAAAAATAATGTATTTTTTCAGTTTTTCATTAAAATGCATTATTTTGATATTAAAAGCTAATTTTTCAAGTTTAGGCATTTTTATCGATACCGATTAATTTACCTACAAATAAAATTTGACACATGGAGGCTTGGGACAGCTGGTGGAGCACGTCCCCAGCCCTAAAATAGGTGATTCACCACCTATTTGGGGTATGTGTCCCTAAAATTAATTAAAAAGAAATTAAAAATAAGTTTTATTGCATCATTGCTTACATCATCCAAGGGACACCTAACCCCTTCTTCCCCTCTATAGATACCCATGGTCTTGGACCATTTTCAGCACCTCTCTCTCTCTCAAACTACCAAATTCTTAGAGAGCTTCTCTCTCTAGAAAAAATTTTCTTTTATTTTGTTTTTATGTTAAAATTTCACTAGTTTTCTAACAACTAGTAAAGTTCTCTTTTTAGGAGCTCTGCATCAACAATTTCGTCCTCTCCATCAATTATCTTAGAGGTAATGGGGGGAGTGGGGTTGGTTCTAAATTATTGTCACTTTGCATGTTGGTAGGAAGGGTTTTCCCCTAAACCTGTTTAGGCTTAAATTTTAGTATTGTTATTATCGTTTAAAGTTAAACTTTAATTTTTACTAAATTGTTACTCTACCCAAATTTAAATTATTAAATCATGATTATTAAATTGTTACTCTGCTCAAATTTAAATTATTAAATTTTACTTGCTAAGCTGTTACTCTGTTCAATTTTAGAAAATAAAAATACATTTACTAAGCTGTTACTCTGCTCAAATTTAGAAAATCAAAATGCATTTATTTAGTTGTTATTCTGCCAAAATTTTAGTAATTATACTATAATTGTTATATCATTATTTTGTTAAAATTTTGGTATAGTGCAATTTCTGTAAAATAAGGCAGAAATGTTGATTATACTAGTACTCAAATTAAATGAGACCAGGGAAACCTCTGTTTGAGAAATTAGGGAGTGATAAATTAGTGAGTAATGTAAAGCAAGTGACATGCAATGGCATGGCACCTTGCTAGGGAAGCCACAGTTTGGTACGCTGAGAAATGAAAGGCAGGAACCCACTTGCGGAGGTCTTGGGGGTAGGCATCGAGTGATGAAAGTCCCAATGGCTAGGGTAGCGCCCTTGAGCCGGGATATTCGCCTGACCAAACTCGATAACCCCGACAACTGCTCAACATTCCAGGATTGGTTTGAGAGTATACCTTTATAAATGGATATCCTAAATTGTTATTTTGTTCCTCAATGATGATGAGGACTGTACCATGTGATGGTGTTGAGAGAGGTATATGTACTCCCAGTCACTTCCCAGGTTCTGTTGAGAACTATTACCCACTAATGGGAAGTATGGATCCATACCTAGTCAAGGGTAGTCAGATACAACTTAGAATGAACCTTAGGATCTCTTGTGTTGTCAGTTGTGTTGTATCTTTGTTTTATGGTAGATTTCCTACCGTACATGTAAAAGTGATTTTAGAACAAAACACCTCACTCCATTATTTTCTTTTGTGTATGATTGGTCGTGATTATTGAAGACGACATTAACGCTCCGTGATGCTGAGTACAAGATAGAGAACATCTCAACGGAGAAGAACCTGAAGACCTATAGTATTTTCTTCTTGTATAAAGGATAGGGTAGATAAATACTGTTCTGTATAGGATCTTTTTGATGTATATAGTGGGCTAGGTAGTATATGTATTTCGATGTACTTTTGTTTTCTGACTGTTATGTATTACTCAAACCATGATGTACAGTTTTATGAAATATATGTATATATCTTTCATATTTTATTACCATTTCCAAATTCTATTAAGTTTGAAATTTCTTTTAAAACTGGAAAAATTTTACATGCATTTTTATTTACTTAAACTTAATAACTAAATTAATATGAATGGGTGTTACACCAACCTCCACCAACGGTGATAGGATATTTGAAAAGGGAGACCTTAGTGGAGTCAGTGGCCAGCGTTTTAGCCAATAGAGATGAGGCTTTACGCCAACTGAAATATCATCTCGAACGGGCCCAACAGACTATGAAGAAATTTGCAAACTCGCATAGAAGGAACGTGACTTATGCAGAAGGAGATTAGGTTTACATTAAGTTATGGCCACATAGGCAAAATACTGTTGCTCAGAGAATCAATCCAAAGCTGTCTCCGCGTTACTTTGGTCCCTTCCAAGTGATAGCTCGTGTAGGTGAGGTGGCATACAAGGTGCAATTGCTTGATACAGCCAGGATTCATCCTGTGTTCCACGTCTGCCAACTTAAGCGTGCTCTCCAAGGCAAACCAGCTGAACCAGTCATGCCTCCAGAGAAGGAAGTTGAAGAACCAAAACCAGTTGTTCCAGAAGCAGTTTTGGCCTCTAGAGAAGGCAAGCGTAACAGCAAGACAGTAATTGAATGGCTTATCCTTTGGAAAACTCAACCAGTGGAAGATGCTACGTGGGAGGAGGCAAGCGTGATCAAAGAGAAATTTCCTTCCTTTTGCCTTGAGGACAAGGCAAACCTTTCAGGAGGTGGTATTAATAGGAACCCAACACCCAAGACCCCTAAACTGTTATTGGTTTATACCCAAAGGCCCAAGAAGAACTAGGGCCCGTAATGAATTATAATGAGTGAGAGAAAGTTAGTTATAGAGAGAGAATAACAGTGACTATAAATAGAAAGGGGAGTGGAGATGATAGGGGGGATATTGAATTATTGATGTAATTGGGAGCTAAAGGGTACCCTCTATGCTTGGGAGCTTTGCTCTTTCTGTTATTGTGTTTTCTTTCAATTTGAAAATACAAATATACTTTCTAGATAGCAATTGCTATCACAAACCATTTAAATATTGAGTAAGCATAATAGTACCTTTGTCTTCTCTTCTAATCTATAATCTATAATTTAAGTGGCCCACTCAGTTGTTGGAATTGAATATTGAGGGTTTCTAATATTTTCTTCTCGAGATTTTGATTTGTCATGAAACTTATCAAACAAATTTAACCTATATTCCTTCCATTTTTTCCCACTGTCACCCATTGTGTACAATTTTGCTACATCATCATGGATTGGATCCCACCACAACATAGCCTTAAATCACTTACAATTGTTAGTTATGACAATATATAATAATAAAAACACAAATACTCTAGCTTCTAGCAAGTAAGACATCATTTTATACCTTAATGACATTATCCAAAACCCAATCCTTAGAGGGCTGAAGCACCTTAAGCCATTTTTTATAGCTAATGGGAAAGTATCTGTAATTTATGCTATCCGACCCAAAAAACCTCCCAAGAGACCATAAGCATTTGTGCCACTCGGCGTTCTTCCATCGAAAGGAATTATAACCATCTCTCTGTGTGGAAGAGAAAACATGTCTCTAAACCTTATAGGGCGTTCAATAACTTCTCCTTCACTATCTGTGAAAAGAAAGTATTATCATTTCAATATAGATTGGATCCCACTATTATGAAGACAAACATTTTAATGAAATGTATGGAAATTAAGACATATTTCTCACTTGAACTGTCCAAAATTGTCGTTTTGCTTTACCATTAGAAGGACCTTCACCACTAACCAAAGTCTCTAGATCTAGATCCTCAAGGTCACGATATGGTAAAGGCCCATCATCGAGTGAACCTTGAGATGGATGATGTGGAAGCTCCATACAAGATGAAGTGAACCTTAACCTGTTGGTGGCATACTTTGTGAAAAAAGCACCAAATTACAATAACAAAATCATTGCGAAAACTTGTGATCATCCATTACAATTACCAACAAGTCTTTCAAAGACAACATATAAGACATGACTAAGATTTATGTTAATAACATGGCAAACAATGAAAATAAGTGAAGCAAAAAAGCTCTTTAAAAAAAAAAATCATGAGTATTGCACAAGTAAAACACATCAAATTATATTCTGTATATTAAAACACCAAGCAAATTGCTACTTCGTTCACTTGGCATTTTTTTATCCTACTACTCAAGGAAGTTTTATTTAGACTTGATCTTTAGAGCCTCGTACTAGCAATGCTTTCAAGTGATAGAAGTACAACAACAAAAAATAATAAAAGTACACCCAAAAAAAAAGTAATGCTTTCAAGTAATAAATACTTCTAAGCAAAAGAGAAGTATTATTATTATTTCAAACATTAGAATTTCAAGTAATAAAAATATTATTATTTAGGGTTTATCAATTATTATTATTATTATTAGTTAAATTACTAAGTAGGTCTCTAAACTATTTAGAAATTTTCAAGTTCTTAAACTTCTTCTTTTTTTCACTAGGTCCCTAAACTAAAAAAGTAAGTCCTTAGCATAGTTTATGGTGACTTGAAATTGCAAAAAAATTAACGATTAGTTTCCTGGGTTCAAACAATCAAACTTCCTAAATATAATACCCTATTGGCAGCTCTCATTTTCTTTAATTACGATAGCTTTACTCATCATTTTCAGCAATCAAAAATCTGATGAAGGATAGATTCATCATAATTTTCTCAATGCTTAGGGCGGTCCTTTTTATCCCATTCAAATTGATAATCACTTGATGTTCTCCTACCTAATTTTATCCTTTATGCTAACAGGACAACAAATAAAATATATGGCACTTTCATATGGCATATATATATATATATATATATATATATATATATATCAGACAAGTTATATGCGTAGGCTCTATTTGGTTCCATGTCACCCTTGGGTGATGATTTGTACATTTATCCAACACACAGATGGGATTGTACATTCAATTCATTGGGATTGTGGGCATCTTGTTCATGTTGTGAATCACGCAAATTTAAAGGCAATAATGGTTCACAGTGTGCACATAATGGTCAGAAAACCATTAGCATACATAATGTGCATTGGGACTTTTACTGTAAGATGGAGCTTTAGAAGTCATTTATCCTACTTTTAATCTTAATAATATTTATTTATTTATTTATTTTTGAATTGACACGTATTAGAGATAATGGAGGAGGGAGAGACGGATATAGAGAAGTGGAAAATGCCAAAGGAAGAAGAGGAGTAAGAGGAGGAGTTCTGGGGTTTTGAGGATCAGGAATATGAATATGATAGTACCTTTTCAGTGTCTTAACTTGACTCCATTGGAAGTACTTAGGAGTTATTACATGCCACTTTCAATTGTTATACACGTTTCATAAATGAAAGGTTAAGAGGAGCTTTATGTGGCCGTGCTATTCCTATCTAATCAAATCTCTAATAACACTTATAAAAAAAACACTATTGTGAGTTCTGAAATTAAAATAATCACCCTTGAGGCCACTAATGTTTAAATAATTATCTGTTTTGAAATTACATATTCTGATTGTGTACTAGATTAGCACACAATGCCATTACACAAGCTGTTAAGATTACTAAATAAGATTTTAGTAAATAATTAATCAAAAGCTAGAGAAATGAAATCACTAATTCTTTTTTGTTCAGCTTGTATTAAAAATAACTATATGCATAGGGACATTTCTGCACTGACTTAGAAGGCTGAATGTCATAAGTACACCTCAGTCTCTTGATGAGAGAGAAAGGGAGAGAGAGAGAACACAACACCCAGGTTAAACTTGAACTCCATCAGTTTGAAAGTGCAAGTGAAGGTTTAGAGACAATAGGACCACCGTTCAACACACAAGATAGAGAAAAACAAAAACATTACTATGGAGATCCAACAACATCAACATATCCAAAATAAAGAATTGCATGTAGGTACTTGTTTCATCTTTGTTCCTCCCAATTTTAGGAGGAAGTCTACCTGGATTCGCATTCTATATAAACAGACACAGTTTAGAGACAAAGAAAGGCTTACTTGTGATAGTTTAGACTATAGAGAGGAAAATTATTTTGGAGCAGTAGCTAGAGAGGCAGATTTTGCTGGTGGCAAAACAAGGCACTGATGGCATGAATGCATGATATGAAGTTTGGAAGTAAAATCCACAAACCATTTCCTTTATTCAGTGATTCATACTTATCTAAAACCCAAGAAAGAGTTGAGACAAGCAAAAGTGGAAAGCTAAAATAAGACAAGCAGTACTTACTTAAGTACACAGATGACAGTGCAAGAAGTGTTGCATACACTCTCAAATTTCAAGATCAAGTGAAAGTGGGTTGCTTCTAAAATCACCTAAAAATTGCTTTGGAATTGGAGACATTTGTTTCCAGTGTAGCTTTCCTAGCTATGACTGTTTATGAGAAGACAAAAATGGTCATTGAGCTTTCTATGTTTTTGAAACACTAATAGAGAGTAAGGTGTGACCTTAGATAATTTTTCAATTAAGTTTAACTGAAAAGGAATAAAAAGCAAAAGAGGAGTAAATGGGGAGAGAGAGATAGAGAGATGGTGGGTATTGATGTTTAATTATGGGAAAGAACAGGTAAGAAAGAAGTGGAGAGTTGGGGAACAGAAAAGCTAGAGGAGGAAAAGGAAGTTATAGGATATATAAAAAAAGAGAGTGGGAGATATGATCAAATTAATATGCTACAGTATTGAGTGTCTGAGGTACAAAATACATATCCTTACTAGAAGCCAAAAAGATGACAACGAAGCCCTCAGGAGACAATGAATGATTCCTTGCTCCAGCAAGGAATCTGATAAAACTAGGAACCAAAGTAATCCTGTGTTGTCTCAAGGAATGCATACAGCTATAAACTGGATGAAGAAACGGTTGAAAGAATGAAACAAACCTTAAGTATTTTATCCTATATTACGTATAAGTGAATGTGTTGCCTTCATAATTAAAAGCTTTCTACAATAGAAAGAGAATAAAATCAAGTATATATCAATTACCAGTTGTCATCATATATGATTCATTCAAAGAAATTACTAAGAAATAGCTGCTAGCTAATACCTTTTTCAAATTATTATTAACAATATTTCTGACCATATTAGGGAACTCGAGAACAATTGACCCTAAAATCTAACTGCTAACTCCCCAAAAAACATTGTAACAAGCTGAAAGTAACAGCTCACTTGGCACCTGCCCTACATTCCTTTCATAAAAGTAAAGTAAATGTATTAAAAAAGGGAAAACACACACAGACACTAAACAAAATATCTTAATCAACTTGTGAAGTCTGAAGTATAAAAATATTCAAAATTAGTTAACATCAGCCTGAACACTATCAATAACAACTTAGTAGGCTATTGATCCATCAAAGAAAACACAACTATTAAACCAGACATTACTCTAGACAAGTAAGCATAGCATAACAGGAATTTCAGATGTTTTTTGTACATTCCAGTAAACTTTTTCAAGAATAATTTACACAAACACAAGTAGAATCATCATTTTATTCAACCTCGTAAAAAGACGGGGAAACACTCCAAATAAATGCCAAATGTAAAATCACTGTCACACAAAGATTAGGGGCTTCAGGAATAAACAAGATTGGGATTTAAGGAAGGTGGGGTTTTGGAGCAGAGACAAAGCCATCAATAATGTATGTCTACCACAAGATGAAACAAAAACCAGAGTGACAGAGTTTATCAAGAAGCTTGTTAGATTCTATACGAGTAAGGAACAAGTAGTGAGACATACCGGTCTCACAGGATACATAGCGGAAGAAGAACCAACAATTTCCTCTAGTCCAGGCCACACTGTGTAAATCAATATCTAGAAACCTGTTCAGATTCGGATTTAGATTCAAAAATTAATAACTAGATTTCATCTTATCAGGATTAATTAACAGGAAATTAAAAATGGGGTGGAGCAAACCCCAATTGTTGTGGACCCAAAGTTTATACTTATAGCATTGTGATTGATTCACTGTGTCAATGCGTGCAAATCACTTGTGCTTCTAGGAATCCGAATGAAAAATATATTATTTAAGGAAAAAAGAGTAAACTCAACCAAGCCACAAGGAAGGATCATTTCACTCTTCTTTTCATGGATCAAATGCTAGAAAAGCTTGTCAGTCAAGCTTATTATTGTTTCCTAGATGGTTATTTTGAGTACAATCAAATTGCAGTCAATCCGAAAGATTAAGATAAGACAACTTTTACATGTCCTTTTGGAGTGTTTATGTATAGGAGAATGCCTTTTAGGCTGTGTAATACACCAACAACATTCCAAAGATGCATGCTTGCTATATTTCCTTGTTGGAAAAATGTATTGAAGTTTTCATGGATAACTTTTCATTTTTTAGAGCTTCCTATGATTTAGGCTTGAGCAATTTGGAGCTTGTATTAAAAAGATGCATTAAGACCAATCTTGTGCTTAATTGGGAAAAATGTCATTTCATGGAGCATAAAATCTCTAGTCAAGGGATAAAAGTAGGCAAGGCCAAGGTTGATGTGATTGAAAACCTTCCACCTCCAATCAATGTAAAGGGAATTCAAAGTTTCCTTGGGCATGCAAGTTTTTATGGAAGATTTATCAAAGGTTTCTCCAAAATTGCAAAATCTTTTTGCAATTTGCTGAACAAAGACATTTCTTTTGACTTTGATGATGAATGTTTGAAGGCGTTTCAGCTATTGAAGGAAAAATTAATCACTACTCTTGTGATTATGGCTCCAATTTGGGGTCGAGAGTTTGAATTAATGTGTGATGCAAGTGATTGTGCAATTAGAGTTGTGTTGGGTCAAAGGAGAGATAAAGATTTTTCATGCCATCTATTATGCTAGTAAAGTCCTCAACGATGCTCAGCAAAATTATGCCACTACAGAGAAGGAGTTGCTAGCTATTATATACGCATTGGATAAGTTTAGATCTTACTTGATTGGCACCAAGGTTATTGTGTATACAGATCATGCAACTATCAAATACCTCCTCACCAAACTAGATTCCAAGCTGAGACTCATTCGATGGATCCTATTATTGCAAGAAGTTGATGTGGAGATAAAAGACAAGAAGGGGAGTGATAATTTGGTGGTTGATCATTTGTTAAGGCTAGTAAATGAAGGGGTGACCATCAAGGAGAAGGAGATTCGGGATGAATTTTTGAATAAAGCTTTGCTTATGGTGCAAGAGAGGTCTTGGTTTGCCAATATGGCTAACGTTAAGGTTGCTACTGTGATTCCTGAAGATATGAATTGGCACCAATGAAAGAAATTCTTTCGAGATTCCAATCATTATGTATGGGATGATCCTCATCTCTTTAAAATTGGAGCCAACAACCTATTGAGGAGATGTTTTCAAAGGAAGAAGCAAAGAGCATACTATGGCATTGCCATAATTCCCCTTATGGAGGTCATTATAATAGGGAAAGGATAACTGCCAAGATCCTCCAATCTAGTTTCTTTTGGCCAACTCTATTCAAAGATGCTCTTGATCACGCCAAGAGCTATGATAAATGCCAAAGAACCGACAATAATTCCAAGTGATAGAATATGCCACTATAGAATATATTGGAAGTTGAAGTCTTTGACTGTTGGGGGATTGACTTTGTTGGTCCCTTGCCTTGATCGTATTCTAATGAATATATATTAGTAGCAGTAGATTATGTATCAAAGTGGGTTGAAGCAGTGGTTGAACCAACAAATGATGCTAAAACAGTGATCAAGTTCCTTAAAAAGAACATATTCTCATGATTTAGTGTGCCATGAGTATTGATTAATGATGGAGAATCCCATTTTTTTAATTTACAACTGAAGAAGGTATTGGAATACTATAGTGTGAGGCATAAAGTAGCTTCCCCTTATCATCCACAAACCAATGGCCAAGCGAAGGTCTCAAATTGTGAGATTAAGTGGATCCTTGAGAAGACGGTGGTTGCATCAAGGAAGGATTGGGCCAACAAATTAGATGACACTTTATGGGCCTACCGTATTGCTTTTAAGACCACTTTAGGCTTATCACCATTCCAAATAGTCTATGGAAAAGCTTATCACTTACCTGTGAAAATGGAGCATAGAGCCTATTAGGCTAACAAGTTCCTCAACTTTGATTCGAGTCTTTCAGGTGAGAAGAGGAAGCTGTAGTTGTATGAATTAGAGGAAATGAGGCTCAATACCTATGAGCTTGCCAAACACTACAAGAAGAGAGTCAACGCCTACCATGACAAGATTTGAAGAAAAACTTTAGACTGGGACGAAAGGTTCTCTAATTCAACTCTTATTTTAAGTTATTCCTTGGAAAGTAGAAGTCCAAGTGGTCAGGACCTTTCATAGTCAAGGATGTGAAGCCCTATAGAGCGATTGAAATGGAGGACCCTGTTACAAAGACAATCTAGACTGTCAATGGGCAAAGACTGAAGCCTTACCTAGGTGGTGAAATGGAGAGACTCATTACTATCTTGCATCTTAGTGATCCTGATGTCACTTGGTTCGTCAAGCTAATGACGTTAAAGAAGTGGTTACTGGGAGGCAACCTAGTTTTCTATCTTTTACTTGTTTAATTTTAAATTTGCACCTATTTGATTGTTTGTGTTTGATGTGTTATGTTGTGTGGATTGTTTAGGATTTAAAAACTTAAAAATCTTTGTTGCATTGCATATGTTTGTGTTTGATATGAATGAATGCTTAGAGATGACTGCTAGTTTGCACTGAGCTTAAGGGTGGTTTGGAATGCATGGTACGAAAAAGGATTGCTTGTCAAAAATGTTCAATTATGACAAGTCATACATCATACCAATCTTTTGCTAGTCAAATCTAATATTTGCTAAGCGAATTGACTGGAATCAAAGATAAGGCAGGTTTTCCCCAATTTCGTTGAGCAAAGTATACAACTCATTGGGCAAAAATTAGGCAAAAAGAAGTGCTTATACTGAAACAAAATCGCTAAGTGACTAGTAGATTCACCCAATGAATTTTGCAGCAGAACATTTATTGCAGTATTAATGGCATTAACTACAAAATTCACTAAGTAACTCCAATATTTGCTAAGCAAGTTTACATGAACAAAAGAAGCCCTATAGTGGCTCAAATTCACTTAGCAATTATCGAATTTGCTAAGTGAATTCTCATTAAAAGACTAGTGAATTTCTAGAACAAATTGCTCAATGAATGAGCAATTTGCCTAGCAATTTGTTTACGGAGTGGTTGACCTTTTTCCTTCCCTCTTGTTTTCAAATTCCATTTGTCTCACTATTTTCTCAAACTACCCGTTGTGTTCTAAAGTCGTTTGCCTTCTTTAAAGCCCTTGCATTGTTATGCTTATTCATTCCCAAGCATCCAACTTGTAAGTGCATTCCACTTTTAGTCACTGTATTATAGCTAGTTTTTGTTCGGTGTTGTTCCTTGCCTCTATCCCCTCTTATATTCTTGTTGTAATATCAATATACATTGTTGATTTGTATTTGTGTTCATTTACTATTTTTGAATGAGGGGGAATGATTGGGTCCTGCCTGAAGGGTAGTTCTATTGAAAGTAGGATTTATGGTCCCGTTAGACTGTTCATGGATTTGTGCTTGATGTTGACTCTTCTTTGTTATTTTGGGGTATTGGGAATGCATTAGGTCCTGCTTGTGGGGTTTCCATTGTTTATTGTACTTGCATGTGCACGCTCTTTCCTGTCTCAATTTTTTTTGCTTGTCATGGTACCCATATGGGGGTACTACTTTGTCTTCTTCCTTTTAGAATTATACAAAACGAGAACCATTCGTTCAGTGAATTTTCAATTTGCCAAGCGAATTGAGGTGTGAAAAAAAGGAAGTTTACTGACCAAAATTCACTTAAGGAATTACAAACTCACCAAGCGAATTTTGGGTAGTAACTATCCTAAACCCTCACCTCTAATTTGCTAAGCAAGATGTCAAATTCGCCAAGCACATTAGAGGCAACAAATCAACACAAATTCCACCTCAAATTTGCTAAGCAAGATATCAAATTCACCAAGCAAATTTAAGGCAGTGTGAACCCCTCTGATATCTACATAATTCGCTAAGCGAATTTATGGTAAGAGCACTTTATTTTTCCATTCGCCCAGCCAATTTGAACCTCGTTGAGTAAATGATGGTCTATCACAATAATTGCCATATGTTTACTTGAGTTCAAATGCATATTTTTAAATTTTGAGTCAGTATATCATGCCTTTGACTATTTCCTATCAATTGAACCTAACGTGGCATACCATAGGGGCCCATTGCTCCTATTGTTCGTATTTATCTTTATAGGATAACTTCTATTCGTTGAGCTATTAAGCCACTAAGGGGAATAAAAGAGTTATGTTCTCCCTCATCTCCATCCCTAAAGATGAAAGAGAAGAAGATCATGAAGAAACAGCACCATCTTAGTTGCTACCTATATTTGATGACACGAGATTCCTATTTGAATTACATGAGAAGAAATTTGCTCAACTATAGCATCAGGGTATCCTACCAAAACGCAAGGTTCGATTGCTAGAAGGGGAGTTTAGGGAGTTTTAGTTAGAAATTCTCCAAAGAAAATGATATACCTTGGCTAACTTGCCTAACTTTATAAATGAAGGCATAGTCAAAGAGTTTTATGCCAATGCTATCTCGGACCAACTTGGGACTATGGGTAGAAGATCTTTTGTACGAGGGGTGCATGTGTTTTATGACGGTAGATATTCATCAACCATTTGCTACAAACTAGAAGACAACCCAACATTGGAGACTTAGAGTTTCACAAATGGATTAACAGGAAAGATCCCATTGATGATGAGGCTGTGGCCTCTCTTCTATACATTCCTGCTAGCGATGGAAGAGAAAATACAAGAACTAGCCAGTCAAATTACTTCAGAAGCATATGCGGACTATCACTTGGATCTGGACTGCATTTCTCTTTTCCAATATTGATCTTACAGCCAATATAGTTGACCTCACCATTTCGAGAGCAACCTTCATTTATGTTATCCTCACCGAAATGGACATTAACATCAGTTTGGTTATATCTTATAATATCTGTTAGACAGCTAATTCCAAAGGTGTTGCTAAATTGGGTTTCCTAGCTTTCATCACCATGCTTTGCCAAGCAAGGGACATTGATGTTTCTGCTCAGCTTGTCACCCACCTTCAACCATCCATCTCTGTCAGATATATTAAAAAGAATTGCATTAATGAGGCGGAAGAAGCTGACTCTCCACACCAAATTCGTCTGCCACCCAAGTCTTTCCAGACTAAACAACAGTTGTGGATAGAGCTATTGCTTTGCAAAAAGGAGAATGCTGCACTTCAGCATGGTCAGCTAATGCTATTAAATGCTTTCAAAGGATTCATGAGGCACATTTCTTCTAAAGTTTGTGGATCCGCTCCGTGCCCAACTGATGAAAAGTTCCTTGCACAAGTCAGTTGGCCCAATGAGGCTGGGGACCAGCTTAATGTTCAAGGGGAAGATGGGGAAGAAGATGGAGGAAGTGATGGGGAGATGGATTAGCTGACACAAAAGGATGATATTGATGTTTGACACCTTGATTAAGGACCACATTTTATTTTCTGCACTTTATTTTATGCAAATTTGAGTACCGTAGTTTCAATGTGCTTGTGTCATTTGTGTGTTAGTTTGCATGCTGAAATACTTGTCATGGTTTTTCAAAATTACATCTGTTCATACCCTTCGTAATTTTGAAAAATTAAAAAAAAATTGATTTCAAATTGTGATTAACAAATGTTTGAAAATATGATATGGATTGAACTCATGGTTGGTATAGCTTGGATGCAACATACACTTTTCCATTTTAATTTCAATCATGGTATGTAGTTAGTGGAAAATCATTAAAGGCATATTATTGACCATGTGAATTGTGTGAATCAATTCAAAATTTCGTCGAGTAGCACCATTGTAATGCGTGTGTTGATTTTTCTTGATTCTAATTTTTACTTTTGCACATATTGTATAGAAAGGATCAAGGCAATTTCTTTGTTGTGAAAAATTAAACCACTTGACCAAAATTGCCAACCTACAATTAATTCATCCATTGTAAACCCCTTTGAGCTAAAAGAAAATTTCATTCTTATGTAACCCTTAAGCTTAAAATTGAAAGACAAATTGCTACCTACACCTTAGGGATAGGAGAGCAATATCTATACAATTGGGTTCCATATAAGCTTAAGGGAAGTTGGTAAGCACCAACCAACAAGGGAAAGACATCAAAAGCAAAGGTTGTGTTTGAAATCAAGAGTAATAATCCCTTGTGTATATATAAAGAGAGAAAGAGAAAAGAAAAGGAAAAAGAGGAGAAAAAGAAAAACAAATTTGCTAAATAAGTTAATTGGTGGTTCTTTATGTGCTTTAATGAATTGGTCAAAGTGTTTGGGAAATGTGACGAGAAATAGGAAAATTAAGCATAGAATGTGGACCAATGTTAATTGCTTTCCTATTCTCTTGGTGTAACTTTGTTACCCTTAAAAACCATGATCTTTGTAGCCCAGCCACATTACAACCCTATTAAAGACCTTAGTGATCTTTGCAATTATGTGTGATGTTGTGGATTGTCATATATGAAAACCCAAATTGATTGCATGGTTACAATGTGTGCACTCTCACCAGGATACACTGCTCAGAGCGAAACACTAGCCAGTGAGGGAGCATTCTCTGAATATTTCGATGATGGATTGCCATGCCTATGATGCTTGTGGAAGTTTAGCTATTGCATCCCTACTATAGTTTCTATAGTGGGCACCATAATGTATGATTGAACATTTGTCAAGGCATGCGTAGGAATTTTGTAGAAATGAATATTCAAGGATATGTTAAGATGTGGTTTATTTCAAACCATATGTAAGTGTTTCAGCAATTGTTTATTGTTGTTGTTTTTAGTTATTTTTAGTGCTAACCTTCGCTTGAGGACAAGCAAAGTTCTAAGTTTGGGAAGTTTGATAATTGTCATAAATACTTAGCTTTGGGGCTCACATTTAGACAAGTATCCACATTTTTCTTTATTTAGAACTATGTTTAATCACCTTTTAGGTACGATTGTAGATAAATTAATTTTTAGGGCTAACTAACTATTTTGAAAGGTTGTATTTGAATTTTTGCTTAGTTTTTGTAGGAAATGAAAGGGCTAGCATAAGAGGATTGGAGAAAAGTGAAGTTAGAAGAGTTATAGCAGGAATTGAACATTTGATTAACGATTTATCCTTCGCAAATGAATGGGAGCATTTGGGAAAAGATTCTCTGCCAAGGATTCACTCAGCAAATCCTTGGCTCGCCAAGCGAATCCAAACCAGAAGGAGTCTACTTAATGGACTCACACAGTGAATGGCGACTCGCCCAGCAAAAATGGCATCTTCTAAAGCCCCATTTGAAAAACAAGGAAATCGCTCAACGAGATTATGGCCTGTTGAGCGAAATCTCACTCAAACTTACCATTTTTGGTAAGAATCAGAGGAGATATAAAGGAGTAAAGGCTAGCCTTTTGGAAATATACAAAGATTGCACGAATAGAGCACTATTTCATTGTTCTCATGCTCTCCCAAGATTGGATTTTTTATGTTCTACAATTCTAAGTGTATTTTAATGCTACAAATGACAATGAGTAGCTAAAATCCTCTTTTGTTAGGGTTAGATGTAACCAAACTCAACTCTCTTGTATTTATTCTAAGTAATATATGTATGTTTATTCTTCATATTAGTGTTTTACGTATCTTTGCTTAATGCTTGTTGTGGACTGATCAACCATAGCTTGTTCTTTTTAGCTTGAATGTTGTTGAAAAATGCTTTCAATGCTATGAACTGGAGTAAATACTCAACAAATCTTGAGGCTAGGGATAGTCCTTGACTTGTTGATCATCTTTTTGGTCACAAAGCTTAAAGCAAGTTGCTTTATTAAGTGTTCAAGGGATTGACCCTTAATGATGGGACTTAGGCTCTTTCATTTAAAGAATTAAAGAATAATATTGTTGACTGATGTTAATATTGAAGTTCAAGATGTTCTATTTTAATGACAAAAGAGGGTGAGGTTTGGTGTGATCTAACCCAACAACCTTTTTATTGTGTTAAAAATCAAAACTTTCAACTTTTATTTCTTCACAAAAACCTAAAAACAGTTCTTTGAGTTAGTTTTAGCTTTATCAAGTTTTAGTTTCATAAAAAATATTGTCTTTATTGTAGATTTCATTAATCGGTGTTAATTTCAATCTTAGATAGTATAAAATTGGGATATATTGCTAAGTATTATGCAAGTCTTCAAGGGAACGATACTCTACTTATCATTTGACTACTTGTACGACTTGGTACGCTTGCCAACAAGACAAACAACATCGTCGAACAATAAGCTGTCTAATTCACAATCTTTCAATTCCAAGGGAAAACTAACATCACTCTCCTCGGATGACGAATTCTTGCAGCGATTACCGCCTTTGTTTGGTTAAGGGTATTACAGTCGTTAGGACACTAACTTCCTCAAAGGCGTCTCACCCTCCTTAGCTACTACTTCATTCTCTGAATTTGCCTGCTTTAGTCGCTATTGATACTTGGGTTTGTAACACCCCAATGTTTTCCTTTAATTATTATTATTATTATTATTATTATTCGTTTGCCTTGTTTTTAATAAAATGATATTTTGAGAAAAAGAAATATTGGGCTTTTAAACTGGGGTTTTATAATTAGAATGTTTTTAAAAGTTTTAAAACCCTTTTATTGGGCTTAGTTTTATGAGTCCAAAGTTAGCTTTAAGTATTCCTTAGGTTTCTTGAAAACCTAATCATTTTTCCTTATTCTTTCACTTGTGCCTCCTTGGAGATATTGTGCCGTCAGAGCCTTTACAGTCAAGAAGTGAGGAACCTTAGAAAGACGTTGCTGCATCGTTCGCATCCTCTTACTGGAGATCGCCTCTTTAAAGGTAAGGGGGAGTGAGTTATTTCGCTCATGGGTATGACTTTGGTCGTGGGTAGAGGGGTTGGCCCTAGACCCCAATTGTTTGTGAATTATATGGTTATGTATGTGTAAAGGGGAATGCAATTTTTCCCAAATTATTAATATGCTTTATGAAAATTCTATGTTTAATTTATATGGATATCATGGATTGTCTTTTTTAAATCTGTATCTTGGATCCACCCAGCGGAGTTAGATAGCCACTGGGCGACCTTTTGTTGAAAACTACACTCCACGTTGGCGCCAGGCAGGATGAACAATCCGCTGGGCGAGTGGGGTCCTGACGTAGACCCGCTGGGCAGGGTTCACAACCCGCTAGGCGGGTTGGTTGCGGCCCAAACCAGCCAAGCGGGATATATAGCCCGCCAGGCGGATTCGTTGCTAGCACAACAAGCAGATACGATTTCGGCTATTTCGGTCTTTGTGCCTATCAACTCTTTTTTTTGCAGTTTTAAACTCATTGTTGTTTCTTTTTATGCCTTGTTAAGTTTATATTATGCAACTATTGTTTACTTTGAGAAAATTGAGTATGATATGAAATTGTGTTAATGTTTCATGATGAAAGCCTATGAAAAGTTGTAAGTATTGTATGTGACCATGCATCATAACATTTGAGTTATGTGATAAGGAAAGTATGTAGGAATCTGGCTGGTGGAGGCCATGATGGGTTGTCTAACTCTAGCCTTGGGGGTTATCCGGTTAAGAAAATTCCAATGGTCCATGCTGATCCTATGGAGCCGGGGCGTACTGGCAAAATTGGGTAACCTTGACTAGTCGCTGGGGAATATCATACTAGTTGAGGGTGCGAGAGCCGAAGGCATCGGTACCAATGACGCTTCTTATGACCGTGCATTTACTCCTAGTCTACTTTCCGACAAGTTTAAGTTGGTACCACATGTGCATAAGAAGTAGAAGCTAGGCATTGCATTACATATGTTTGTATGCGTTCTGGTTTTTGCAAATTACTGCTAATTGATTATGTATGTGATGTGTATTCTACCTGTCTCCACTGTCATACTTTAAGCATGATGTGAGATGTATCTCACCCCCTTGTTTTTTGGTGTTTTCTGTATGTGTCTGTGATATACAGGTGACGTCTAGTAGGACCTTGAGGAGGAGTCTTAGAGTAGGGGCATTGGCCTCATTGCAGTTTATTTTACAGTTTCTGTACGGTTTTGTCAACTCTGATAGTAATGTAACATCGGGGTCTTAGTTATTTATTATTTTAGCTTTTAAACTTTAGACTAATAGTTTTACTTTTAAATTGGTTTATTTTATTTTATTTTATTTTATTTGGACTTGTATGGTCAACTATGGGCCACCATCATTTGGTTAATCAGTAAAGCATCTTATGGAGTTTTAGTAAATGTGAGTTATGCATGTGATGTCCTTTATCGTGTGAAGAAAAAGATTATAAACTATCGTTTTATTTCACAAATGAAAAGCATGTTATATTTTCGTAATATTTATTTAATAATTAGTTTTGGGGTAAAGGGTGTCACATTTAGTGGTATCAGAGCAGGTCGATCTTTCTGACCTATGTGTTATGTGTCTTCTATGTTTCCTATGTGTACTCTGAGGAGTTGTTCGATGTTGTTTGAGTTACACTAACTGTTTTTGGTTGTTTCCTATGCCATAAATCCTAACTGTCTTGTCATGGAATATTGAGACTGGCCACCTCAATACTTCGTGCAATGTAGGTGGGAAATACGGCGAGTAAAATTTGAGTTTAAGAGCAGGTCGATTCGTTCATCTTTGTGTGTTATGTATCCATTGTGTTTCCGTGTGTACTCTATGGTTTATTTGTTGAATTTGTGTGTTGTGGTTGATTACTTCTAGCTTGTGCAGGAAGTAATGGCTACTGGTAGGAACGACCGTGCTATTGCTGATGCTCTTCATGCCTTAGCTCAGGCTGTGGGGAGGAATCAGAATAGAGAGGATGGAGCTGCTGAGTTTCATGGGCTGGATAGGTTCCAAAGGAATAATCCACCAACATTCAAGGGGGGATACAACCCTGATGGTGCACAAAATTGGTTGCGGGAAATCGAAAAGATATTCCGGGCCATGGCGTGCACAAATGCTCAGGAGGTGACTTTTGGCACCTTCATGCTAGCTGAGGAGGCCAAGTATTGGTGGGAGAATACCCGTCAACGCTTGGAAGCTGGAGATAGAGTCATCACTTAGGAAGTCTTCAAAGAGGTGTTCTTGGAGAAGTACTTTCTCGAGGATGTCCGTAATCGCAAGGAGATGGAGTTCTTAGAGCTCAAGTAGGGCAACATGACCGTGGCTGAGTACGTAGCCAAATTTGAGGAGCTATCGAGGTACTTTCCTCATTACCATAATGAAGCTGGGGAGCGTTCTAAGTGTGTAAAGTTCGTGAATGGCCTACGACCCGAGATTAAGCAAGCTATCAACTACCAGGAGATTTGCCAATTTCCTATATTGGTGAATAGATGCAGAATCTATGATGAAGACAACAGGGCAAGAGCGGCACATTACAAAAGTGTGGGTCCCCTTTGTGAGAAGAAATTCGGTAACCAGAATCGTGGGAAGCCATACTCGATTCCATCTGGTAACCGTTTCAGTAATTAGAAGCTTATAGCGAGTCAGCCTGCTAGTGGTGCTAGTGGGGGATCAACCCTTTTTACCCCACAGAGATGCAAGAAGTGTGGATGACCTGATCATTCGACATTCAAGTGCAAGGACAAGGAGGTGACATGTTTCAATTGTGGACAGAAAAGGCACATTGGAAGGGATTGTTCTAATCCTAAGAAGGAGCTACGTAGTGGAAGTCAGAGTTCGCAAGCCAGTCGACTGAAGGCCATGGGAAGAGTCTTTGCTCTTAGTAGTGTTGAAGCCTCGGAGTCTGATGATTTAATTCATGGTACATGTCTCATAAGCGGAACTCCTTTAGTTGTACTCTTTGATTCTAGTGCAACTCATTCTTTTATATCCTATACTTGTGCTGAAAAATTGAAATTACCTGTGTCCTTTTTGAGATTTGACTTAACTATTGATACCCCTACTAATGGTTCCATCATTACCTCTAATGTTTGTTTAAATTGTCCTGTGTTGATTTCTGATAGAGAGTTTATGGTTGACTTGATTTGTTTGCCTCTTAATCAACTAGATGTTATTCTTAGTATAGACTGGTTATCTTCCAATCATGTCCTCTTAAACTGCTTTGACAAATCTATTGTGTTTGGTAAGCTAGTTGGAAGTGAGGATGCGGGATTCCTTACCGCCAACCAGGTAAAGGCATCTTTGAAGGAGAACGCCCAAGTGTACGTGATGTTAGCCACCCTGAAACTCAAGAGCAAGGTTGTGATTAGAGATGTGCCTGTAGTGAGAGATTTCCTTGAGGTATTCCCAGAAGATGTTACTAGTCTACCCCCTGAGCGTGAGGTTGAGTTTTCCATAGATTTAGTGCCTGGAACTGGGCCTATATCTATGGCACCTTATAGGATGTCTCCTTTAGAGTTAGTTGAGCTTAAGAAACAGTTAGAAGACTTGTTAGAGAAACAGTTTGTAAGACCTAGTGTATCACCCTAGGGAGCGCCTGTTTTGTTAGTGAAGAAGAAGGATGGGAGTATGAGGTTATGTGTAGACTATCGTCAGCTGAATAAGGTGACGATTAAGAATAGGTATCCTCTTCCTAGGATAGATGACCTTATGGACCAGTTGGTAGGAGCCTGCGTGTTTAATAAGATAGACTTAAGATCAGGTTACCATCAAATCCGTGTGAAATCTGAGGACATCCCGAAGACTGCCTTTAGGACACAGTATGGTCACTATGAGTACTTAGTTATGCCCTTTGGCATGACCAATACACCTGGTGTGTTCATGGACTACATGAACAGGATTTTCCACCCCTATCTAGATAGATTTGTAGTGGTCTTCATAGATGATATCCTAGTGTATTCTAAGTCTAGAGAGGAACATGCTGAGCATTTGACAGTTGTGCTGCAAACCCTTAAGGACAAGCAATTGTATGCTAAGTTGTCCAAGTGTGAGTTCTAGTTAGATGAGGTTAGCTTTTTAGGACATGTCATATCTAGAGGAAGGATAGCTGTAGACCCATCTAAGATAGAAGTTGTGTTAAGGTAGGAAGCCCCTAAGTCAGTTTTTGAGATTAGGAGTTTCTTGGGCTTAACAGGATACTATAGGAGGTTTATAGAGGGGTTTTCTAAGATAGCCATGCCTTTAACTCAGTTGACACGTAAGGGTCAAGCCTTTGTGTAGGATACCCAGTGTGAGAATAGTTTCCAAGAGCTTAAGAGGAAGTTGACATCCACACCTGTTTTAGTTTTGCCCAACCCGAGTGAGCCTTTTGTAGTGTATTGTGATGCATCTAAGATGGGCTTAGGTGGTGTGCTTATGTAGAGGGGGCAAGTGGTAGCTTATGCATCTAGGCAGCTTAAGACCCATGAGAGAAATTACCCTACCCATGATTTAGAGTTGGCAGCGGTAGTATTTGTGCTTAAGTTGTGGAGGCATTACCTATATGGTTCTAGGTTTGAAGTCTTTAGTGATCATAAGAGCCTTAAGTACCTATTTGATCAAAAAGAATTGAACATGAGACAAAGGAGGTGGTTAGAGTTTCTTAAGGACTATGATTTTGAGCTTAATTACCACCTAGGTAAAGCCAACGTAGTGGCTGATGCCTTGAGTAGAAAGTCCATACACATGTCCGCGTTGATGGTAAGAGAGTTGGACCTCATAGAGCAGTTTAGAGACATGAGCCTAGTATGTGAGGTTACCCCTATGAGTGTAAGGCTAGGTATGCTGAGAGTGGCTAGTGGATTGATAGATGAGATTAGAAAAGGTCATAAATTCGATCCATTTTTGCTAGCCCAGTTAGAGTCCATAGCCCAAGGTAAGGAGAGTAACTTTAAAGTAGGAACGGATGGAGTCATTAGATTTCAGGATAGGATCTGTGTACCTAGAGTGTTAGAGCTTAAAAAGATGATCTTAGAGGAAGGCCATAAGAGTGGTCTGAGCATCCACCCAAGAGCCATAAAGATGTATCAGGACCTTAAAAAAATGTTTTGGTGGCCGGGTATGAAGAGAGAGGTATCTGAGTTTGTGTATGCTTGTCTAGTGTGTCAGAAAGCTAAGGTTGAGCACCAAAAGCCATCAAGTATGTTGCAACCCTTGGACATTCCTGAATGGAAGTAGGATAGTATATCCATGGACTTTGTGGTGGGTTTGCCTAGAACCCCCAAAAGGTTGGATGCGATTTGGGTAATAGTGGACAGGCTAACCAAATCTGCTCACTTTATTCCAATTAACATTAGATACCCTTTAGAGAAGTTAACTACCTTATACATTAGTGAGATTGTGAGGTTACATGGTGTGCCTTCAAGCATAGTTTCTAATAGAGACCCTAGGTTCACCTCTAGATTTTGGGAGAGTTTGCATAGAGCCCTAGGGACTAAGCTTAGATTGAGTTCAGCTTACCATCCACAGACGGATGATCAGACTGAGCGAACCATCCAATCCCTAGAAGACCTTTTGAGGGCTTGTGTGTTAGAGCAAAGTGGTAGTTGGGATAGTTTCTTAGCTCTTATAGAGTTCACCTATAACAACAGTTACCATTCTAGTATTGGGATGGCACCTTATGAAGCCTTGTATGGGAAGAGATGTAGAACACCTTTATGTTGGTTAGAACCAAGTGAGAACCTCATTTTAGGACCTGAGGTAGTGCAACAGACTACTGAAAAAGTTAGGATGATCCAAGATAAGATGAAGACAGCTCAAAGTAGGCAGAAGAGTTACCATGATAAGAGAAGAAAAGCTCTTGAATTTCAGGAGGGTGATCATGTGTTCTTGAAAGTCACTCCGTGGATTGGGGTTGGTCGGGCATTGAAGTCTCGTAAACTTACTCCGCATTTCATTGGTCCCTTCCAAATCCTAAAGAGAGTCGATGAAGTCGCCTATCAAATTGCTTTACCTCCGTCTCTTTCAAACCTTCATAGTGTCTTTCATGTTTCCCAACTCAGAAAATATGTTCATGATCCGTCACATATAATTGGGTTGGATAATATCCAAGTGAAGGAGAACCTGACTTTTGAGGCATTGCCATTGCGAATTGAGGACCGAAGGGTGAAACAGCTAAAAGGAAAGGAAATTCCCTTGGTCAAGGTTGTTTGGGGAGGAGCCACAGAAGATAGTGCAACTTGGGAGTTAGAGAGCCAGATGAAGAAGTCTTATCTAGTGTTGTTTGCTTCAGGTAAATTTCGAGGACGAAATTTCTTTTAAGGAGGGGGGAATTGTAACACCCCAATGTTTTCCTTTAATTATTATTATTATTATTATTCGTTTGCCTTGTTTTCAATAAAATGATATTTTGAGAAAAAGAAATATTGGGCTTTTAAACTGGGGTTTTATAATTAGAATGTTTTTAAAAGTTTTAAAACCCTTTTATTGGGCTTAGTTTTATGAGTCCAAAGTTAGCTTTAAGTATTCCTTAGGTTTCTTGAAAACCTAATCATTTTTCCTTATTCTTTCACTTGTGCCTCCTTGGAGATATTGTGCCGTCAGAGCCTTTGCAGTCAAGAAGTAAGGAACCTTAGAAAGACGCTACTGCACCGTTCGCATCCTCTTACTGGAGATCGCCTCTTTCAAGGTAAGGGGGAGTGAGTTATCTCGCTCATGGGTATGACTTTGGTCGTGGGTAGAGGGGTTGGCCCTAGACCCCAATTGTTTGTGAATTATATGGTTGTGTACGTGCAAAGGGGAATGTGATTTTTCCCAAATTATTAATATGCTTTATGAAAATTCTATGTTTAATTTATATGGATTATCATGGATTGTCTTTTTAAAATCTGTAACTTGGATCTACCCGGCAGGGTTAGATAGCCGCTAGGCGACCTTTCGTTGAAAACTACACTCCGCGTTGGCGCCGGGCGGGATGAACAATCCGCTGGGCGGGTTGGGTCCTAACGTGAACCCGCTGGGTGGGTTG
This sequence comes from Spatholobus suberectus, assembly GCA_004329165.1. Classification (NCBI taxonomy): domain Eukaryota; kingdom Viridiplantae; phylum Streptophyta; class Magnoliopsida; order Fabales; family Fabaceae; genus Spatholobus; species Spatholobus suberectus. The sequence continues at coordinate 30,447,438 of CM014729.1, read as the reverse complement.
GTTGCGGCACAGACCCGCCAGGCGGGATATATAGCCTGCCAAGCGGATTCGTTGCTGGCACAACAAGTGGATACGATTTCGGCTATTTCGTTCTTTGTGCCTATAAACTCCTTTTTTTGCAGTTTTAAACTCATTGTTGTTTCTTTTTATGCCTTGTTAAGTTTATATTGTGCGACTGTTGTTTACTTTGAGAAAATTGAGTATAATATGAAATTGTGTTAATGTTTCATGATGAAAGCTTGTGAAAAGTTGTAAGTATTGTATGTGACCATGCATCATAACATTTGAGTTATGTGATGAGGAAAGTATGTAGGAATCTGGCTGGTGGAGGTTGTGATGGGTTGTCTAACTCTAGCCTTGGGGGTTATCCGGTTAGGAAAACTCCAATGGTCCATGCTGATCCCATGGAGCCGGGGCATACTAGCAAAACTGGGTAACCCTGACTAGTCGCCGGAGGATATCAAACTAGTTGAGGGTGCGAAAGCCGAAGGCATCGGTACCAATGACACTTCTTATGGCCGTGCATTTACTCTTAGTCTACTTTCCAACAATTTTAAGTTGGTACCACATGTGCATAAGAAGTAGAAGCTAGGCATTGCATTACATATGTTTGTGTGCGTTCTAGTTTTTGCAAATTACTGTTAATTGATTATGTATGTGATGTGTATTCTACCTGTCTCCACTGTCATACTTTAAGCATGATGTGAGATGTATCTCACCCCCTTGTTTTTTGGTGTTTTCTGTATGTGTCTGTGATATACAGGTGACGTCCAGCAAGACCTTGAGGAGGAGTCTTAGAGTAGGGGCATTGGCCTCATTGCAGTTTATTTTACAGTTTCTTTACGGTTTTGTCAACTTTGATAGTAATGTAACATCAGGGTCTTAGTTATTTATTATTTTAGCTTTTAAACTTTAGACTAATAGTTTTACTTTTAAATTGGTTTATTTTATTTTATTTTATTTTATTTGGACTTGTATGGTCAACTATGGGCCACCATCATTTGGTTAATCAGTAAAGCATCTTATGGAGTTTTAGTAAATGTGAGTTATGCATGTGATGTCCTTTATCGTGTGAAGAAAAGATTATAAACTATCGTTTATTTCACAAATGAAAAACATGTTATATTTTCATAATATTTATTTAATAATTAGTTTTGGGGTAAAGGGTGTCACAGGGTTGCCCCTAGGTTTCTGAGGCATCCTTTGCTTTTGCTTAGCCGTGACAATTGATACTATGTGTACATTTGTCATTGGAAAGGGGTCAGTATCAATCTTCATTTCTCTCTTTTTTTCGACCAACTTAAGCCTGCCCTCCTTCAGAGCTCTCTAAATTGTATTTTTGAACACCAGGCAGTTAATCATAGAGTGACTATAAGCATTTTGCCACTTACAGTTCCTTTTATTCTCAACTCCTCTAGCGAAGGTATCTTCTTCCACTCCGGGTGCTTGATCTGTTGATCCTTCACAAAATAGTCAAAGACCTAGTCAACCCTTGAAATGTCGAACAAGTACAGCTCTTTACCCTCAACCTCCTTACTCTTGGATGGCCTTAAAGTAGGACAAGTGTAAGGCTTCCCTTTTGAGTAATTTGGCTGCCATATGCTCAGCCAATAAGTCTTCTTATGATGACTCCTCCACCTCCTTGCAATCATAGATGTAGCCTAAGGATTTTTGATGCCTTTTTACACCCTACATTATTTCCTTTCCTTGATAAACTACTCGACCCTAAGTGCTTTGGCGGCTAATTGTGCCAAGTCTACACAATCTTGGGTAATCAACTTTTCCTTCAACTAGGGATGCATATTTCCAATGGCTATATTTGCATATTTAACTTTAGAGAACTAAATGATACACTTACTTCTCACCCTTCTAAAGCGCTCTAAATATTTCACAATCGTCTCATTAGCCTGTTGTCGTGTATTCATCAAGTCAGTAACTGACACATCTGGCTAGGGTGAGCAAAATTTGTCGTGGAAACACCATTCCATGTTTGCCCAATTTTGGACCGAGCTCAATAACAAAGTCAAATACCATGTAAAAGCGGTATCAATTAAAGACAAAGGAAATAGCTGTAATCTATAAAAGTCATTCTAATTAACTTCCCTACATTGAGCCGTGAATCGACTAACGTACTCCATGGTTGACTTACTGTCCTTGCTAGAGAATGTTGCAAAGTCAGGGACTTTGAAATCCCTTAGTAAAGTTACGGTCTTATCCACCCATTCAGGATAAGGTTTCCTATATATTGGCCTGTTGATAAGCTTTAGTTGAACCCCAAAATGCTTTCTAATCGCCTCTACAATCACGTTAGGGTCTATGATAGAAAAGGCAGTGGGCCTAGGTTCTGCCCAAACTGGGTTAGGAGTTCTTGGTGCAACCATAGCATTCGACTATCTGCCTGTTGCTTGGACAATTGACTGAAATGCCTGAGACTTGTAGAAGGGCTAGTAGCCGACTTACCCCCTAGGGGGTAACTAGTAACCCATCAGCTGCATATTTTCACCTTCTCCAACTATACTACCATACCCCATGCTAATTCCTTGGCCTAAAAACTTGAGGTTTGGTGCCATCACTACAACATAAGGCAAATCAATAGTTCTAACAATATTTGGAGGCCTTCGAGCCATCTATACTGTGCCAACCTGCAAAGGCAGTGGCCCAACGGCTTCTGCTAAAGGCCAACGGTTGTCCAAACTGGTTCCTATGAACCGAGGTAGTCGATGCTTCCTAGTATGTTGTTGATGTTCTTCTTCACAAGCATTTTGTATCTCATTCAACACCATTGGCATAACAATGCCTCCCAATTGCCTAGAGATTTGTAGCGTTATATCATGCATTCCCATCTCCATCTGCTATTGAATAAAAGAAGGAATCACTGCTGGTTTCAAATCCTCCGTCGACATACCATAAGGATAACTAGTAGTGACACGCACCAACAGGTCAATCTCTTTATTGCTAGTTGTGTCTTCCTCTAAAATCACATTTGGGGGAAGTTGAGATGGCCCTCCGTGCACAGCCACTGTGTGGGCAACAGTAGTGGTGCCTACAGCCATTACCAACATCGTTGCAACCATAGTTGTGGGATTTGGCTGCCCCCATGCTTAGCTGACGGCTTCCTTCCAAAAGTTAAATCCATTGATGCAAGGTCTCACCCTGAATGCATATGCCAGGGATGATTTAGAGGATGCGAAGGAAGCCTTAGTTGTTGTGAAATTAGGGTCCCACTAGGCTTGCCAAGAATATGTTGGTGTGAGAAATTCGCTTGGTTATCCGTGGGAACAAGTAATCACCAACGAATGATTCCCTTTATCAAGTAATTGGCTCGAGGAAGGGATTTTGTTCCTCAATTGGGCTCCTAGTCCACTCTAAAGAACTTCCTAGTAGTTATGTGATTGAGGTTTCTACGCTAACACTACTCCTATTTGAAACACGATAAAGAAAGGTTGTAAAAGACTAAAATGTAAAGGAAAGCAATAAAGAAAGCGATAAATAAAGTTGTAAACTGCGAAAAGGTAAATAACTAGAAGGATAAATTTGATTGATTGGTCGAGGACCTGTTTTACATCGCTTTTTTTACAATTTATAATGTTTTCCAAATAGTACAAGCATCAACCATTTTCTAGTGACTACCCACATATGGTAGTTATGGGTGCATGCTTCCATCACGGGCAATTGTCTAAAAAACTGTCTTTGAACATTTTCCCACATTTTGACCTTTGTTTGCTTCTAATTATGCATTTCACGTGCAAAGAAATAACAGTTATCTTCCATTATCCACTTCTCATATTTTTTAGGAAATCATGGTTTCATATACATTCAACCCTGGAAAACTGCCTCCAATTGCCTTCCACATTCGTCTTTCCTTTCTAGCTTGGTCTTCCTCAAAGTAAGCCTGATTATGGACTGTTTCTAAGCCCAATTCTGTTAAGCTTGCACCAGCTGTCAGAAAATAGCTATTTTAGCCATTAGCTAGTAGAAACAGCTATTTTAGCCATTAGTCATTAGAAAACAACTACTTTAATCGTTAGTAGTAAAAACGGCTAATTGAGTCATCATCCATTTTTAGCGCCAACATAAGGCCCACATCAGTTGATGAGCATAAATTGAATCAGCCGTCAGCCGATGGTAAACAGATGTTCTTGATATTAAACATTTTTAGCACTAACAACAATAAACCAACATGGGTGGAATAGTTGACAAATAACCTTACCTCTTAAGCATGAGGTCAATGGTTTGATATTTAGGCACATGTGTATAAGAAAAGAGAAATGCTAGAAGCACATTCTCTAACACACTCTCTTAAACACATTCTTTTTTATTGATTGAAATTTATTGGAAATTACAAAATCATGAGAAAGATTAGTTAAATAAGATGTGGAACCCACAAAATTTTGTGATTTCTAATAAATTTCAACCAATATGAGAGAAAGTATTCAAAAGAATGTGTCAAAGTGTGTTGCTAGCATTTCTCATAAAAAAAATATCTGTTGAAATATGCCAATCCCTTATATAAATGTCAGTACCTCCAGAGATTAGTCATTGACTCTCGACCAAGAGATACCTAAGATTAAAATAAAAAAAAAAAAAAGAGAGAGACATGGATGCAATAAAAATATGTAGCATTTAATTTTATTTTTCTTTTTGTGATTATTAAAGCATTGAATGATTTAGAGTGTATGATAACAAAATCGATAGTATTCAACATGGAGATAAAATTTATTACCAAATTTTTTTCATTTATTACCAAAAATTAAACAACAATATATCAAAAGCCAATAAATGAAAGGTCAAGCATGTCAGAGTTCACTACCATGCACCAACAAAAACTAAAGTAGAAATCATCAAAAGAATTCATGTATATACCTGATAAATCTACATTTTATATAGATTTACAGAACAAATTCATATGATTTTTGCATTAGCTTATAGGAAATTTGTGAGAAAATAGACTATTAATGAATGATTTCATGTGATGTACGTTTTTAAGCTTTCTATTTTAAATTGCATGAATTACCTTAATTTTTGTTAAATTTTGTGAACGGAAGTTAGATGTGTAGAGAAAGAAAATACATTTCATATGCATGAAGGAATATTGTGCTAGTCAAAGAGGACTTAAAAGAAGTAAGGACCAAAGTGAAGATCGCAAAAGAGACCCACAAGCACAAGTACATGCCAAAAAGGAGATTAGAAATGCAAAATGGAGTATACAAAATCGTAACCACCTGACAAGCTCGGTGGGCTGCTCGGCAACTCAGCACGCCTAGTGGGTAATGAAGCCACCCGGCGCCAGCACAAAGGCTAGTTTCTAAAAAAAGCCACCTAGTAGGTTTCTAACCACGCCAAGCGGATCAGAGGCTTTCTATTTTGTAGGCTACTTTAGTTTACAGCCCATTTAGCCCAAATTCACCATAAAAAGGAGAAAATATACATTTGAGGGCATTCTTTGACTCATCTAAGGGCCGGGAGCGAGAAGAGCTTGAAGATTCATCTCCGGCTTTGGATCTTGAATAATTGTGGTTTGATTCTCAAGATTCATGGCTTCTTTTCTATCTTATTTTATTTTCTTTGTGTTTACTTTTTCTATGAGTTTCTAAACCCCTTTGGGGTTAGGTAAGGATGAACCTTGATTTGAAATTAATGTAATCGATTTCTTTTCTAAATCCTTTTCTTGTTTTTGTTAATTTAGTTGTTGAATTTGCGCTTAATGCTTTTTCATGATTGACACTCATTAAGAAATTAATTAGTAATCTAAATGTTGCAATAACCATACAACTCTTAAGCTTAAGGATAAGGATAGATTGTATGTCTTCGTGCAAATTTCCTTCTCTTAATGATTATGACTGATTTTGCTTGCCTAAAGGATTAGGGATTATCGCCTAAGGAATTAGGGTTAAACTAAGTTAGAGAAATTGAAGGTAAATTGCTTAATAAGAAAGGGTTTGGGAAAGAAAGAAATTATTTTAAGAGAAAATCAAGGGGATTTCAATACCTAACCGTCTTTATTCATAAATTTTCTAAACATATTTAAATTGCGTTCTTTTTTATTTATTTTTATTAATCCAAATAAAATCCAAAAATCTCTAATTCTTTCTTTAATTCTTAAATTCACAAGTAATTAATTGGTTGCATTATTATTAAACCACAATCTCTGTGAAGATAATAACTCGTACTTTTTCCTTTATTATTTGTATGATGGGCACACTTGCCGTGATCCTAACAATACCTAAAAGGAAGAATTAATATATAATAACCAAAAAAGGAATAATGACAAGTCAATACAATGAAGTATCCCGATTACTAGAAAATACAATGAAGGTGGACAAGTAGCCCATGATTACTAGAAAATGAAATTAAAGTATCACGAAATACTAAACGCTGAAAAGTGACAAATGGTGGAATGGCTTCCCTTTGCGGGTGCTATAAATTCACAGCCATTGGTACGCATTTTCCACAAACGCAAACAACATGGCATCATCACCAACTCTCTCCAAAATCTCTCTGTCTCTTGTGTTGCTCTTCTTTGTGTCGCTTTCTTCCTCCAATGCAACTTCTCGCCTTACCCATTCCGTAGCCTATTCACCACAATCACAAGCAGAAAAGCTCATAAGAAGCCTTAACCTATTCCCAAAGGACCCAGTTAACATTGTTAAAGGTGACCTTGCTGGTTTTGTCCCAGGGAAGATCGTGGAGAAGAAGTTCTCGTTTCTTGGAGATTCTGGGCCTTCTATTGAAGACCTTGGTCACCATGCAGGCTACTATTCACTTCCTAGTTCCAAAGCTGCAAGGTAAATATCCTTCTCATGTAATATCATTATTCCACTTCCTCATCATTCCAATGAGAAGTCTGGAATGGCGAAGTGCTATATGAGATTCAAAGTAAATGTCATGTGAAAAGTCAAAGTGCTTTGCAACAAAAAAAGACAAGAACTCTTTTTCTTCATAATGATTAATTAAGGTCAACGATTGTTGCACCACTTTATTCCTTTTTCCAAGTTGCTACTATTATATATACTGACTTATTCACCATTGGTTTTTTGGACCCTTTAATTTATTCGATACATCGTGATATATTCAAAGTGAGTACAGATCTTTAGGAATCATATATAAATTGTCCTACAAGCAATATGCTTGTGGTTAAAATTTAATTTCCTTAATACACGCAATATCATTATTATATCACAGCATTTTATAAGGTTTAATTTAAGTTAAATTAATAAGTAGGTCTTTAAACTATTTAAAAAATTTTAATTAAGTTCTTAAACTAAAAAAATTTGTAATTAGGTTTTTTATCTTATAAAAAAAATTTAATTGGGTTTCTAGTATTAGTTTCTAGCAGATTGAAATTGTTAGAAAAGGATAATTTATAGCAATTTTAAACACCTTACAAACCTAGTTACAAAAATTTTACAAAATTAAGGACTCAATTACAAATTATTTTAATTTATGGACTTAATTAAAAAAATTTAAATAATTTAGAAACTTATTGATTAATTTAACCTTTAATTTATTATTGTATTTATCCGTGAATTTGGATAATTCTAAGTTTAATATATGATCACACATCTATTATTGGTTTAAAATTGGTTAATTAATTCAAGTGCTGTATTTCCATTTTAATTAATTAATTAGTTTAAATTTTGTGCATTTAATTACTAGCTAATATGTGATCCTGTTGTCATATTTTTATTTTTATTTTCTACGACAAGCAGGATGTTCTACTTTTTCTTTGAATCACGAAACAGCAAGGATGATCCGGTTGTCATATGGTTAACTGGAGGACCAGGGTGTGGCAGTGAATTGGCTTTGTTTTACGAGAATGGTCCTTTTCACATTGCCAATAACTTGTCTCTTATATGGAATGATTACGGTTGGGACCAGGTAATGATCAATTTCCAATCATGTTTCCTTTATGGAAAGAGTGTGCCACTGGTGGTTCAACCATAAAACTCAAATAGTCATACAATTGGTTAAATTAGAGAGTCTAGTTGTTACACCAAAATTTTTACTTATTTGCATCAACAAGTTGTTTTCTCATTTTACAGGCATCAAATATTTTATTTGTTGACCAACCTACGGGGACAGGTTTTAGTTATTCTTCTGATGATAGTGACATTCGTCATGATGAAGCAGGCATTAGCAATGATTTATATGACTTCTTGCAGGTAATAAATATAAAGTCCTTTCTTTCATCGCATTTATTCGAATACAAGATAATCTTGTTGTGTAGAAATAAGATCCACTAAATCAATTTTACTATATAATGACAGGAGTTTTTCAAGGCTCATCATGAGTTCGTTAAAAATGACTTTTATATTACTGGAGAATCATATGCTGGACACTATATTCCGGCTCTTGCATCCCGGGTTAACAAAGGAAATAAAGAAAATCAAGGAATTCATATAAACCTCAAGGTCTTACACTATTTCTATATAACATAGTTTATATTATGACCGAGTATGGTTAATTAATTAATTACTTTGTCTTGCTTTTGCTTGTATTATTGATTCATTTGATATAACTAACAACAGGGTTTTGCTATTGGTAATGGGTTAACAAATCCTGCAATTCAATACCAAGCATACCCAGATTTTGCATTAGACAACGGAATAATTACAAAGGCTGAGTACGATGATATCAGCAAGTCAATCCCAGACTGTGGGCAAGTTAATACTTGCGGTACAACCACCCTCGAGTTCTTTTCCCTTAACACACATCCCTTTTTACAAACGTACATTGTTTCACTTTGTGATGTTTCTGTTTGATTTTTCAGAAACTCAAGGTGGACAAAGTTGCGAGATTGCAATTAATAATTGTGAAGAAATATTCGATAGAATCTTGGCCATTGCCGGTGACATTAACGTAAGTAATCATGAAAGAACAATGCCTGTTTTCCCCTACTCAATTCAATTTGCTTATACTGCATTGTGCTGATATGCAAATTGCAGTACTACGACATCAGAAAGAAATGTGTGGGAGATTTGTGCTATGACTTCAAAAACTTGGAGACATTGTTAAACCTGCAGAAAGTGAAGAGTGCTTTAGGTGTGCGGGATGACTTGAAGTTTGTTTCATGCAGTAAAACAGTGTATGATGCTATGACCCAAGATTGGATGAGAAACCTGGAAGTGGGGATTCCTGCTCTTCTTGAGGATGGAATCAAGTTGCTTGTGTATGCAGGAGAAGAAGATCTCATATGCAATTGGCTTGGTGAGCCGACTTTATTCATTTGGAACAAATTTGTTTTTGCATTGATGTTGGACATCTCAAATTGATTATTAATATGGCTAAAATAACATATATAAGTAGGAGGTAATCCTCACCACTTCATGATCTAGTTTTTCGGATTGAGCTAGGTCTAAATATAAATTCACGCTCAAAATGTTCAATTCTTGGTGTGAAGGATATGTGTTGGAGATCTCTACATGGACTAGTGATATAGTTAAAATAATGCATATAAGTAGAGGGAAATCTTTACCTCATGAGCTAGATTTTGAGTTAGGTCCAAACCTAAATTCTAAGAGTTGAAAAGCTATGTATATGTCAGATTGAGTTCTTGATGTGATTCTCATTTGGCAGGGAATTATAGGTGGGTTCATGCCATGGAGTGGTCAGGCCAAAAGGCGTTTGGAACATCTCCTACAGTGAAATTTGTTGTTGATGGTGCAGAAGCAGGGTCTCTGAATAGCTATGGACCTCTCTCTTTCCTCAAGGTTTGTGTTCAGGGTTGTATCTTAAGTGTGACAGTGTGACACTGATAATTTCACATTTGGTAACTTCTTTTATGTGATACTACAACAGGTACATGGGGCTGGGCACATGGTCCCTATGGATCAACCAAAAGCTGCACTTCAGATGTTGAAAAGCTGGATGGGTGGAAAACTGACTTTAACAGAAGGAGAGAATTAATGTCCCTCACAATTTATACACTCCCCTCAAAACCAAAACCAAACATACATGGATAGTGATCACAGTTATTTTGTGTACATGATTTCGCCGTGTGTAATATTTGGAGGGTTAAATTTATATTTTTTCTGAACCTTTCTGAAATTCCTAATTTCTATATTCTAGAACGGGAGCAGCTAGAGAGCATGAAATTGCAAGGTTCTAGGGTTATGAGCTGAGATCAGCAATTGCTTTTTCTAGTGTATTTTATTTTATGGTTGATATTCATCATATAGTATATATGTTGGCATCACTGGTTTTACAACTGTAGAACTCAGTAACAATGGTTAACCACGAACTCTAATACCATTGTTTATACACTGCAATAAGTTACACGCGGTTGTAGTTTCATAGCCCACTTACTCCTACTGTTCTTTATACATGCGAATTAAACCTTCCTAGCCACATTCATTGTATACAATCACGAACAAAATTGGCATTGATATCTCTTAATGCCTAAAAGACAATTGGAGCTTTAAAACATAAAAGCTGAAATTACGCTAAAATCTTGATAAGATCAACATATGAAATTAATGTCCTTACACCACAAGTTAGCACCAAACATGTGAAAATGCTCGTTGCACTGACTCTGTGCCATGGTTCAATTTTATTTTTCTTTCTGACATTTTATACAGTAGAGAAATACTAGCAACATTATCTTTAACGTAATTTGTTAACTGAAATTTATTTAGACTAACGAAATCATGTGGACTCAACTCTTCTTTTAACAAGTCTCACATAATTTTGCAAGTTTTAATGAAGTTTAGCCAATAGTAACAAATGTGTTGAAAATAACATGTTAAAGAGTATGTTACTAGAGAAATATATTGTAGATGCTATCACGCTGTGCTCTTGGTTTATCTCCTTCAAAAATGAACTGGAATTTAATGTGAGTAGTCCTCTCTAATTTTTTTAACAAGGTCGCACAGCATGTGAATCTTAAACAAGTTTACTGGTTGAAGAATAATCATCTCCACTTGGAGAGATACGGAGGAGTCCAACCCATGGCCCATCTTCTGATTTGTATCTTTGCTCCACACTTTTTTGTGAGTATGCAGAAGAAACAAGAGTTTGGCTATCTTGTGATGGCAACTCAAAGGCTTTAAATCTTGCCTCTTGGCTGCTCTCACTGTGCTTGATTATCGGTGCTTGGATTGGAGTTTTTCCTTCAAGCATGCTCAGTACATATGACATGGTAGGTCTAAGAGTGGGAGATGAATTGGCGCATGAGAGTGCCAAGCTCACCATTCTCATGGCCTCCCCTCGGGAGTACTTTGAACCAAGACTTGGATCCATCTATTCCAGAAGGTTTCCTTGCTCTTGAACATAGGCCCATGTAGTAAATCGAAATTTAACCAAACCATAAATATCATAGAAACACAAGATCAATTGTAAAAGAAAAAAAAATAGAGCAAAGAGTAATTTATCCTTTAATTTAATAAATAACATTTTTCTTATCTCTCATTTTGTTTTTCTATATTTCTGTTTGATTTTGAAAATGAACTTTTGTAGCCAAAGTTATATTTGACATATAGTCATCTAGAAAAAGGCCCTGTTTGGATACACTTTTCCTTACACTTATAGAAAAAAATAAAAAAAAAATAAACTTCTTCCACAAACTAAAATTAGCTTGTGCATTAGCTAATCTGTAAAAGCTCTCATTTAGCTTCTTTAAAAGTTGATTTTAACTTTGAGATTATTTCATTTTTGGTTCTTTTTTTTTTTTTCCTCCTATAAGTACTTGTAAAGAAGTTTATCCAAACATGACAAAAATATTGAACCCAAATGCTCCACACTGCTTCAGGTTATCACAAATTTACAAAACCACAAAAGTTCAACGTTCCCAATCTAGAAGATATACAAACTTCTCGTTTGGCCTGTAATTTGTGTTGCTTTTTCACTAACAATCTATAAAGCTACAACTCCAAAGCTATATATATCTGTTTTATCAGTCAAATAACCCCGCGTTGCATATTCTAAAGCCATGTAACCACTATTAAGACATGTAGTAACCTACAGTCAGTGATTTCACAAAACAATGAAACATAAGTATTCCTAGGACTATTTAATTGATTACAACTTCATGGAGACAAATTTTGGACAGCAATGCAAGCCAATTGTTTATGCTAATAAAATTAATAATGAAATATCAACTAATTACGAACCAAGTGTTGGACTCTTGGTTGTTTATGCTACTAATAAAAGATCAGCTAATTATGATCTAAATCTTGGATGCAAGCGAATGGATGTGGCACACTACTAACATTGTTCCAGCTATCCGTGTATTAATATGAGTATTCTCTTTTTCCTCATCAAGCTTAGCTAAACCACTGTTAGAGATCACGGCATTCAGATCCTTGTCAAGTAAGACTTTGATTGCCTTAATGTCCCCGTGTACTATTTTCAACCTTGATTCCTCATGAAGATAAGCCAATCCCCTTGCTATCCTCACGGCCCACACAGATCTTCATTCTTGTGGGCCAGTCCAAAGTGCAGCTTCTGTTCTTGTTGACCTACTGGCAATGTGGGGGGCGGGGGGCGAAGGAAAGAAGTTTTTGTCAGTTAGATCTAAATTTTGAAGTAGAACCATACACACAAACACAAGGTATTCGTTGCCCATAAAGCATTTACCCAAAAGTGCACGAGCAAGGCTGTTGTTCTCCAAGTATTCATATATTAGTAGCAACTGGTGTCCTTCAAATTTCAATGCAACAGCCATAAAGCTTCACCAGATTTGGATGCTGCAAAGCAGATATCATTCCAATTTCATTGACAAATTCACGGTTCCCTTGCGTCAATTTGGAGGAGAGCTGCTTTACAGCAATCACATCACCATCTGACAGCACACCCTTTGATTAAACCATGACTTCAGTGTCATGTTTTTATGTACAATAGTATTGTGAGATAAGTGGCACGCCCCAATGTTTTGAAATCGTATACTAATTAAGTCAGATGATTATGTTAGTTACCTTGTATACAGGCCCAAAACCTCCTTCACCTATCTTATTTGCGGGGTCAAAGTTATTAGTAGCTGCTTCAATTTGTCTTTAAGAAGAAGGGCGGGGGGGGTGGAGAAAGGCATTTTCTTTTAAATTTGTCATCATTTTGGATCTTTATAATAAATTTAATGTCTTAAAATAATATACATGGATATATTATACACTGTACATGCATATTCTTTTATTAACATAAGGCAATTTACAAGAGCAGCAACTAAGAACTTCTAATTTGGATTTGAGTCTTACCTTTGTCTGTTGTATCTTTCCCACCAATGAAACCCATCTTCCAACCAGTATCGATATGACAAGCCCCCATGATGCAGCAACAATTCCAACAATAGCTCCAGTAGACAGCCCTTTTGAAGGATTTTCAAAGTCTATACAACAAAGTAGAAATGCTTGTAGAACATGACAAAAAATGGTAGTTGAAAGAACAAACAATAATAAAAAAGCTTACTTGGTATCACCTCAATAGCCGATATAGGAGGTCCATATATTCCTCTCTCAGGAGTGGCAGTAGTTCCTTCCCTGCCCAGTATAAGTGGATTTCCAAGGTGCCATCATCAACATCATTATCAAATTCCTTACTGATGCTCTTTCCAACTCCACCAGCCGCTTCCTTAATATTAAAATCTTTCAAATATCTAATACCCTGTGAAGATGAAGCATATGCAATTTCTCTATGAAAGTCAGGCACGGTTTACTCACATCAAAGATCATCCTTGAACAATACCTTAGAAACTGAGCCACTTTGTTGACTCCCATCAGCCAGGCCATTGTCATCATATGAACCCCTTGACCATGGGCTTGAACACTTATTTCCTGTCATTGGGGTCTCACATACGGTGCCATAGCTTGCCCTTTTTCGCTCCTTCCTTTTTGGCACCCTTTGAAGCAGATCTGTCTTGGTTTTCATACCCTTCTGCTTTGGGGCCCAAACTCTGCAAAACAGGCATCCAAGTTGTAAAAGATGAAAATCTTCGTGCTCTCTCTCTCTTCTCCTTAGCTTCAATTAGTTTTTTATCACGGTTACGATCTACAGTCCTTTGGAATCTTCCACTGCCATCCTGCAACTGAAAGGGCTCGTTTTCTACTGAAACAGGTTGGTTATTGACATCATTTTCGCCTACCTCATCTCTGTATGCTTTTTGTTCAAGGATTTGTTGATGTCCTCACTGTTGAGTAAACTATTTGGGGCTTCATCCTCATTGGCAAACAGCAGCAGGTCCATTTTATTGTAGATTTTCTGAACAACATCTTCAAGAGCGAGAGAATACCTGAATTAGGGATTTCACTATCATAAGTCAACAAGATTTCTCTATTTCATGCAATGCAAACTTAATTCCATTGTTTCCATGCAAAAAGATAAACAGACGAAAAGAAACTCAACAAATTTTTTCTTATTTCTGGTTTGGAGTTCGGACAAATAAAAGTGGGGATAGGATGAAACGTATTTTGCAATAACTCAGAGTAGAGATATTTTCATATAGAAGTAACGTTTTAGGGAAATCAGTTTTTCAACTCCATCTCTGGTACATAGCAAACCGGCAAGCAAGCATAAAAAATGCTATATATTAGCACAATTGCAGCAAATAAAAATAAATTGAGTTATTGTTCACACTCTAAATAAAAGCTACTAATTCCACAAAACTCCATAAATTGTGCTTAAGCACATTATACCTTTTCAGAAGAAACATCAATCAACATCTAGTCTAAAACATCTCAGTTACGGAGTATAAACTTGTACCTGTTTTTGATGATCTTTGTCACATAATTAGGGTCCAATCACCAAAGAATCCCACTTCCATGTGACGCTGCATGTTCTCTAAAAGCAGGCATATTTGTTTTACAAACCTCTGTTTGCAGGAATCTTCAACTCCACTTCCAACCTCTGATTGTAAAATCTCCATCCGAAAAAAAATCTGCAGTTCATATCTAATGCTCACTAAGGAAAAACCAAAAACATGGAACAAAAGTTCCCATAATTACAGCTGATTAGAACAAAAATTGCATCAAATGCAAAATTTAAGGGAAACTTTATCGAAGGATACTCTCTAACTACATGCAATTGTAAAGTTTCCAAAAGCCTAAACGACAGACTCAAAATAAATCAGCATCAAATATAATTAAAATGTAGAGTTTCATTTGGTAAACATTAAAAAAGAAAATATGTAGAGCACGCTTTCTACTTCTTCTATTACTTCAGACAAATAGCAAGTATGAGAAGCAACAAATACTGATTTTCTGTATTCCATATTTATTTCTCCAATGACCTGACTTTTAGAAACCTTATTGTGGATTTTGTTTTACGATTATTTTCTGGTGAACAAAACTTTCTGTTCAATCTATGTCTGACCATCCATTTTCAGTACATATGTTTCCTTAATTTGTAAATTTCCTGCTTGCATCAGTTATCATCATAAACTTCAATGTTTTCTGGTTATAATAAGTTTTAAAAACTTAAATTGTCCAAAAATACAGTTATAACATCTACTTTATATCATGTATTCATCTGCTGTTAAACAATAGCATTGTGTGATCAAATGTTAAGAACTTCTCAAATTAATTAAAATTTAACCAACACCAAATCATTGTTGCAACGTAATTCAAAGAATTTGTTCATAATCTGCAAGCGAATTGCAAAACAAATAGTTGGTATGGAGACAAACAAGACTTGTCAAGTAACAACTGCTAATACTGCAAGATTAGCACAACAATTCATAATAGCACCCACAGCAAAAAAGAAGGGCACATGAGACATCAAGATTGACTATGCTGAGATCTGAGGAGACCTAAACATGGAATAACAACCAAAACATTACTACTTTCATTCATTTTATTTCATTGCAAGGAACAAAGAACTGTTTTAACATGCTAACCTTACTAAGTATGCATCCCAATGGAGTGGAATCATAAAACGACATGGGTTCACAAAAAAAAAAAAAAGTTCAGTTGAGAAACAGGGGCAATATCAATTAAAACCTGAATGTTAATTACATCCCCAAACAGGGACAATGATATGAAATCAGGAGCACTAGCGAACCAATTGACCATGTTAGTATAATACAAGTAACGAGAACACTGGGAAAGCAAATTTACGTCCTAATCCAGTCATTTACATTCCCTCATTTGAGGTCAAACACTGAAACACCTGTCGAGAGTTATTCATCTCTGCAAGTTTGCACGTACAATTTCTCTATGAAAGTCAGGCATGGTTTACTCACATCAAAGATCATCCTTGAACAATGCCTTAGAAACTGAGCCACTTGGTTGACTCCCATCAGCCAGGCCATTGTCATCATCCGAACCCCTTGTCCATGGGCTTGAACGCTTATTTCCTGTCATTGGGGTCTCACATACAGTGCCATAGCTTGCCCTTTTTCGCTCCTTCCTTTTTGGCACCCTTTGAAGCAGATCTGTCTTGGGTTTCATACCCTTCTGCTTTGGGGCCCAAACTCTTTGCAAAACAGGCATCCAAGTTGTAAAAGATGAAAATCTTCGTGCTCTCTCTCTCTTCTCCTTAGCTTCAATTAGTTTTTTATCACGGTTACGATCTACAGTCCTTTGGAATCTTCCACTGCCATCCTGCAACTGAAAGGGCTCGTTTTCTGCTGAAACAGGTTGGTTACTGACATCATTTTCGCCTACCTCATCTCTGTATGCTTTTTTGTTCAAGGATTTGTTGTTGTCCTCACTGTTGAATAAACTATTTGGGGCTTCATCCTCATTGGCAAATAGCAGCAAGTCCATTTTGTTGTAGATTTTCTGAACGACATGTTCAAGAGTGAGAGAATACCTGAATTTTAGGGATTTCACTATCGTAAGTCAACAAGCTTTCTCTATTTCATGCAATGCGAACTTAATTCCATTGTTTCCATGCAAAAAGATAAAAAGATGAAAAGAAACTCAACAATCAACAATTTATTTATTTTTTCTGGTTTGGAGTTTGGACAAATAAAAGTGGGGATAAGATGAAAGGTATTTTGCAGTAACTCAGAAAGAGTAGAGTTATTTTCATATAGAAGTAATGTTCTAGGGAAATCACATTTTTAACTCCATCCCTGGTACATAGCAAACTGTCAAAGGCATAAAAATGCTAAATATTAGCACAATTGCAGCAAATGAAAATAAATTGAGTTATTGTTCACACTCTAAATAAAAACTACTAATTCCACAAAACATAATTTGTGCTAAAGCACATTATTATAGCTTTCCAGAAGAAACATCAATCAACAACTAATCTAAAACATCTCAGTTATGGTGTATAAACTTGCACCTGTTTTTGATGATCTTTGTCACATAATTTTCAAGAGTCCAATCACCAAAGAATCCCACCTCCATGTGACACTGAATATTCTCTAAAAGCAGGCATATTTGTTTTACAAACTTCTGTTTGCAGGAATCCGCAACTCCACTTCCAAACTCTGATTGTAAAATCTCCATCCGAAATAAAATCTGCAGTTCATATCTAATGCTCACTAAGGTAAAACCAAAAACAAGGAACAAAAGTTCCCATTGTTACAGCTGATTAGAATACAAAACAAAAACTGCATCACATGCAAAATTAAGGGAAATTTTATCAAAGGATACTCTCTAACTACGTGTTCTGTAATAGGTGTAGCAGGTCCTGAATCAAATGCCTGAAGCTGAGAGAATGGATTTTGGCTTTTATGCTTTGCGGCTATCTCCTTGGGCTCCCTTAATAGAAATTTTATCAGCTCAGATGCAATCACGCTACCACAAGCATTATTATCTTTCAAAGGAGACTGACTCTGAGAAATATTTTCCCTACCAACCTTCTGAGATAGCCAGTATATAGATGAATTTACAAGCCGCTCTGCCAAGGCCCCCATGTCTACGACTTCAGATTCAATTCCCCGATTGATCCTGTCGGCAAGATTACTGAAAAATGTTTCAGATGTTTCTGACCTAAAGTCTAGCACAGCATCCTCCTGGAATCTCAAAGCCTCCGGGTCAGGGTTAATTTCAGCTGAGGCAAATGAGGAGATTGGCTGTTCACCATTTTGAGGTAAGTCATTCAATTTACTGTTAGCCTCTTCTGCAACTATTGAACTTGGCTTGGGTTTTTCCAACAAACTTAGATCCGAACAGCCAGATTTCTTCATCTGTTTCATCCAGCATCTCAAAAATTTCAATTTTTTAGACTTGTTACCTTCCATGGCATAATAAACCTCAAGCAAATCCATCTCAAATTGATCATACACTGACTTACAGAACGAGCTCCACGTGAAGTTTCGAAGCGTGTTCAAATCTATCATTTTCTTTCTCTGATGACCCTCAACCGCCACAGCACTCTTCTTACCTTGAGATTCCAACAAATCCTCCTTGTTAAATTTGCAATCAGATTCGCAAATCTCATCATCCACCATCCTAAAATATTGTCCCACGTTTGCTTCACCAAAACTACAAGCCTCATGTGGATCCCCTAGCACAGACAAGAGAGCAGCAAACACAGTAAAAGGTCTCAGAACACCAATACACGAACCACCTTTGCCATTGGCAACAGACACCAACGCCCAGCAACCTTCCCTATAAAGAAAACTCAACAGCATTTCCCAAACCGGCACCGGTTTTCGCTGCCACTGACAACCAAACTCACTTGCAACAAGCTCAAGAACCCTATCAGCAAAAAAACTATCCAAACCGCCGCCCTTCTCTTTCCTCTTCGATCCCCCGAAAACCTCACGCACTAGAACCGAATCAGACAACCACTCCCCTAACTCCTCAACAAACACGTCACACCTCCGCACAACCTTAACCTCCAACTTCACACCTCCTTCCAAACACAGCTTCCAAAACCTCTCCCTCCTTTCACAACCTCCTCCACCTTGCAAATTCGCCGACTCCCCCGAATTAACCACCTTCACATCAACAAACTCAAGATCACAACAGTTGTACTCAATTGGACTCCCATTCACATCCAAGATCCCAAGACTCAACTGCGCGCTAACACCAACATCCCTAGAGGAACAACAAATAGAACCCCAAGAAAGCCCAATTTTGGGATAAACTAAGCCAAACGGAACAAGAGCCGAACCGAGAAGAACCGAATCCAAAGAGCAAAAGCCCCACCCTAGTCTCCCCACCCCAGCCTCAAACAAACGACACACTTCTCTAACCTCATCATTCTCAATTCTCTCAATCCCGCTGTCAACGCTAATCCAACTACAATGAATTCCCCTGGAGCGAAACGCGCGACTTACATTGCCGAAAAGCGAGGAGAGCCTCCGGCTGAAGGAGGTGTTGTCCGCGGCGAGGCTGGGGTCGGCGTCGAGGAACGACACGAGAGAGGCGAAAGAGGTGAACGAGGGGGAGAAGAGGAGGACGAGATTGGGGGGGACGGGGTTGGGGGTGCGGTCGGGGTGTTCCCAGGGGTGGTCGTGGAGGAGTTGGGAGAGGGAGGCGACGAGGTGGGTGGCGTTGGGGCCGGTGTGGAGGGGGCGGAAAGAGGTTGGGAGGGAGAAGAGGGTGTGGGAGAGGTGTACGAGTGTGGAGGAAGGGAGGTCGAAGGAGAGGGAGGGGCTGGTGCGGAGCTTGGAGGAGGAGAGGAGAGGGGAGAGCGAGGAGAAGAAGAGTTTGAAGGCGAAGAGGGAGGAGGAAAGTGGAGGGAAAGAAAGGAGGGTTTCGAAAAAGGACAGGAGGCGCTTCGTGTAGTGGTGCTCGTGGTGGAGTTGGAGTGGGGCAACATCGATGAGGAGGACGACGCGGTGGGTGTGGGAGTAGCGTGTCATTGGATCTGACGCCATTGCCATGTGTGAGTGAGAGTGAGGGAAAAGGGAAAGAAAACAAGGGGGGTGAAAAGGGACCGGGAGAGGAAACCGACACAAACGGTGGCGTTTTGGAGGATATTGGATTTGGAGGGAAAATTTTGTGGCGGGAAACCGAAAGCGAGCGTGTGAGGGGAAAAGGTGTTTGAATAGAAAGGGGACGAGCCGAGGCCAGAACAAGATACGATGCGTTTAAGGTGTCATCCGTTTGACTCCGTGGGTGGTGGGGTAGACTGCTGATAGCTTTATTTGCGATGAAATAATAAATATGAATAACAGGCTTAAAATAAGATTTTTATATTTCTTAAAAACTAAAAATAATCAATAAATGAAAAAAAAATTAATATTTATCGAGTTGAGTAGAGAATATGTGTATGAGGTTTATTGATGCGGATCAAGATTGGCAAAGAGAGACAAGGAATAGGGAAAAGGGGAGAGAAATATTGCCAAGAAAAATGTAAATGTTGAAATTTTAAGTGAGTGGTTAGTCTCATATTAGTTAGGAAAAAAAGACTCATACACATAATGTTTTTAAGGTTTGAATTTCTTGATTGTGTTTGCAAACGTAGGTCTCATTGGTCGAATTATGTTAATTTTCTATGTGTTTCTTTTCTCTATTTATTTTTTTATTTTTGTCTGTGCCATAACAGTAAATGATGGACTTATGCTAATTTTCTATATGTTTCTTCTCTCTATTTACTTTTTTATTTTTGTTTGTGCCAAAACAGTAAATGATGGACTCTTTAATATACTCTTTTAAACACATTATTATTGATTTAAATTTATTAATGATTCCATATGTGGTCCAATATGCTAGGTGAATCTAATATGCCTAACTCACACCCAAATGTGGATAATTCTACAACTAATAGCTATTCCAAAGGCAACAAAACAAGTCTTCACATAATGGATAAAGGTGATGACATCTGTAGAGACTCCAATGCTGAAGTCACTAAAAATTCCATCAAAGTTATAATATAATAGAATGAAGAATAAGGACATGATTGTGAGAGGAAATTTGATATGTATAGACAAATGTGGTTGATCTTAAGGCTAATGACAGTTACTAACCCAAGTGGGTTGATACCAATCAATGGTTGCATCTTGACGTAAGGTGTGAGGAGCTATAGGATGTTTGTTACTTTACCCAATCACGGTAGATTTGTTATCCTCTTAGGATACTTGGTGTGACAAGACACAAAAGGATGTGACAAGTAAAGTGCTTAAGACCTTCTAAGAGGACAATACCTCCTAAATGCGATTAGAATGTCCTCATAATGTGTGTCCATGTTGAGCTTACCAAGTGGATCAAGGCTGTCTTGAGACATCTCAAAACTAATATAAGGTGCATTAATTGATCCAAGATGCAATTTGAGATGCATTAATTAATTCAATGTGGATCTGAAATGCTAGAGACCTTCAATGGATTAACATATATCGGTTGTGGTAGAAGAGTTCATTTGATCATATAATAATGTGCATATTGGTGGTGCTAGTCACCATGATCTAAAGTACAATTCTAGATGACCAATTAACCTGAGGTAGATCCAAGATGTTAAAGGCCTTTAATGGATGTAGGTCAAAATTAGTAACTTGTAGTTTTGAGGAGGCATCATGCCCTCTAGATTAAGCCTTTTTCTGAACCAATTCTAGAACAAATAGGATTCACAAAATAATATAAATGTCATTCCTTATTTAACTTTGACACATAATTTTTTAAAATTCCAATAAATACCAAATAATAACTTTTATTATTAATGAAAGCTAAAAAAAATCTAATTGTCCCCCATTTTACATCTCATGATATCAAAGCTATTTAATACTTTATCACTTTGTTTTCCATGCAAAAGGTAGTAGCGAAAGAAATTGTTACAAGAGAAAACACATATCACCCTGCATTTTCTTCAGTTTGAAACAACACAATAATTAAAGAACAAAGAAAAGTAATTGTGGGATCCATGCTAAAATTAATTTTGTAGGCATAATTCTAAGTAAAAAGCTTGCAACCATATACATGTACATGTGCTCCTTCCATTCCATTTTGAATGACCCTTCAAGAAATTTCATTTTTTCTAATTCTATTGTCCTTTTAAAAAATAATACATAATCATTTTTTTCCTATTCTACACTTTATCAAGTAATCAATGAGTGATTTTTTATGACTATAATTTTTTTTATCCACTATTATTTCATCCCCTATTAAGAATTATATTAAATAAAATTATTTTACTCATATTTATATCTATTTACAAATCCTAAAACGTAAGTCATATAATGAATATGTCAACATGAACATTTTTTATTATTAAGTTACATCATGAATATTCTCTATTAAGAAGTCACATCATCCATTTTGGACCATCAATAGCTTTCCTTACCTTTAATTCTTTCATTCTCATTCCAATATATTTCTCTATAATGTAACTCCTATCTCATTTTCCAATGTACAAACCTCTTAATTATACATCACCATCCAACAAATGAATGATAATGTTATTGAATTGAAGAGTCATGTATTCACTTTAGTTTCAAAATACAATTTAGTAGAGAAGGAAGGAGCAAAGAAAGACAGAGAAGATAGAAGTTGTTCATAACAATGAATCGAGATGGACAATTCAGTGGTAAAGATAATTTTTGGTGGGCTACAAGGGAGAAATCGAGGTGCCAGCACGACGAAAGGAGGGAGGATCTCGGTGGTCGCCACTAGCAAGGACTTTGATAATTAAGTTAATGAGTGTAAGAAGTAAACGAGAATGAAATGTTAGATTGCAAACCTAAGGCGTAGGACACCTTATATATGATTGAATGTGTGAGAAATGTTGTTAGGTTGTTACCGAGAATGTGGGACATGTGGTAGGTTAGTTATAGTTAGTTGTCCTATGTAGGAAGCACATTGGCCTTAATCTAACGTCGATATGCCTTTCAAGACTTAGACAGCCAAACAATGCAAGTATGATGCATGATGGTGCAAATTCCACCCTTCGGCCAACCTGCAAGGCAGTAGAGCAGTGAAAGCTAACCAAGGTGGATGCAAGTCCATAACGGTTGCCCCCTAGATGGTATCGTTTCATAAGCGATTGGTGCTAGCTTATAACTTCTCATGTCGATAAAATTCCCAAGCTAAGAATAACGAATAATTGGCAAACTGACAATAATCCTTTCCAACCGAGCTCCCACTAGACACGTGTCATGATGTGTATGGAGAGCTCTTTGCCTGCCCTGACACCGATGCACGGGGCTTAAGAAGGCACAATCATTTCAAATTTTAAATGCGTTGGGTACATTCCTAACACTATATAAAGGCTTTGCAAAAAGCTATTTTCTCTTTCTCTTTTTTGGGATCTTCTTCTTTGGTGAACTGCTTCTTTCTTTGGCAAATTTTCAAGCTTTTTCGGTGCACTTCCAACCAGTTTTCCTAGACTTCCACTGATTAAACTCCTAAAGGTACCCTTTTGACCCTTTCTTCTAGTGTTTTGACCATTTATTTCTACCAATTTCATTCCATTTTTTATTTTGAATGATGGGTCGATAGATTGTTACCCCGAGGCACGGTGGCTGGGGGCGACACAATTCCTTGGTTGCCCACACCACCAAAGGCTCAGGCCAAAAGCCCAACAATCATGGTGGACGTAGGCCTTTCACCACCAAATGAAGGGCTTCGACCATGGTGGTTATGCCTACGCATGGCTGTGCGAAGGAGATAGGCCTATCGATGTCAAGATGATAGCAATCTCAAGGTCAAGCTGGACAAAGAAAGTCGACCTTGCAAATCTTCAAAACACCTGGGTTAAATGAAGTAGTCAAAAAGCTTAAAATGTCCAACATTTCTTTAAGCAGGTTCATGATGGATATCTTAATTCTCGAGAGGCAATTGAAGAATCTCTAAGCCGGGTGGAGGGCCATTAGCTAGGATGCCAGTTGAGAATGTGCCCTTAAGTTAGCTTAGGTTCTGGTCTTGTTTTTGACGGCAAATGGTTGTTCGAACAGAATAGAAGGAAAAGGAACGAGGGTAGGGGAGGTGAGCGAGAAGAAAAAATGATGGCATTTAAGGTGTCATCTGTTTGACTTTATGTGTGTTAGGAAATTGTTGATAGTTTTTTATGATGGAAAGTTTAGGTGAGTTGAGTTTTGGGGGCTCAGTAAGGTCAAAGCAGACCTCACAACTTAAATAGTTTTTATAAAGATATTTACATATCATTTATTAACAAAATCTTTACATCAACAATGAGATTCAAACTCTCATCTTTATGGGCTGATTAATTAAATTGGGGCAATTTTAAAAATAAATTATTAAATTGGGTCTCTTTTGAAACATATTATCGGTATGGGTCTGTTTTGACTATTAATCGGTCAAAGTCATCACTCTGACTAACGAAAATGAGTCCACGTCAACCTTTTTTTTTAAAAAAATTACACGTTGGAGTCCTCCGTGGAACGTAAAACGCAAGATCGAAGAGCGAAAATAACAGGATTACGACACGTGGCCACATCCAGCTATTTTTGCAGTTCAGACTAGCGGAAATCACCCCCACGTGCCACGTGTCCAAGCCCGATCACCACATGACAAAATTGTGGCATTTCCACAATTCAGACCAGCAGAAATCACCACACAGTGCCACATGTCCCAGCCAGCCAGCCCAATTGCCACACGTGTCGCCTCCTAGGTATTTTCGCTATTCAAAATACCACAATTGTCGGGGTTACGCCACGTGGCTGCATCGGAGGGGACCGATCAGCTTGCCAACGAGAGAAGGACACGTGTCGGCTCCCCCTTGTTTCCGCAATTGAGAATAGCGACAATGCTCCTGTGGAGCCACATGTTGCAACGCAATTTGTGCCCGCTCTCTGCCAACCAATGCGTGACACGTGGCGTGCTTGTGGCTGTTTTGGTGCTTCGAATAGTGGAAATCGAGTCACCCACCCTCCCTTTATATATCCTACACGAGCCCCACTCAAACCCCACATGAAAGCGACCGCCGACAACTGTAAATAATTTTTTTATTTATCTTATTTTATTTGAGAAGTGTATTTATCTGGTTTTTTTTTATATTTAAATAATTGTAGGTAATTTTTTTTTTGTATTTACAGTTTTTTAGTTAAATTGCTTATTTTTTTATTTTTTTTTGTGATACAATTTATTTGGTATTGGATTAGTTTATATATTATGTAATATATTGCAATTATTTTATTAATTATATGTTTTATTGTATGCTAAAGTAGTGATTTTTTTTAAATGAAAATTTTAATTTTTTCAATTATTAATTTTATTATATTTTTTTTAATTTTGATAATTGTTTATGTTTAGTGTAATTTAATTTTAATTTAATTTTTCTTTTGTATTAATTTTAATAATTGACTTTGTTAATTTATGTTTAATTTTTATAATATAATTGTTTATATTTTATATTTAAATATATATGTAATTATTATTATGCATTAGGATATTAAATGGGAATTTGTATTTTTACATACGTAAAGACTGAACATACTAATGAACATTAATTTTTTTTATTCTTTTGGTATATAATTTATGAAAATTAGTGTTTATTTAATTTATTCTCCAAAATTTTATTTACATAGTAAATAATTTATAAAATGGTTACTTATTTATTTATTTATTTCAAATATTTTTCTTGATATTGTGTAAATTTTATATTTTAAGGTATTTATTGTAATAATTTAATTGATTACATTTATTATCGTATTTTTAAGTGATTAATGTGATTTTTATTAAATTATTTAATTTGTTAAATGAAAATTTCTATTGTTTAAGCATATATGATGTTATTTAAATTCTTGGTTAATTATATTGAAAGTAAGTAGTGTTATTTAGATTTTAAATAATATTTTATTCATGTTGATTGATATGTTTATATTTTTACTAATATTTAGTCTTTTAATAAAAATAATATAGCGATTGATTGACAGATTACATATTTATTTTGTTGATTGATTTAAGCAGTATTTTTTACGGATCTTCACAAAATGGCATCTTCCTCATCTTCTGGTACAAGCAGCATTCATTATGGACCAATTGATAATGACATATTATGGATGTAAAGTATGCATGTCTCGCAACACGTGTGGAATGGTGAACCGGAACGCAAATTAATTGTTAGATAGGCTCTTCCTACACATAATGGAGTAGAAGGTGTTCCGGAAGCAATTATTGAATTTCTTACTCAATCTGGCTTCTATTGGGTTGCCAGAATGGGTTTTTGAAGGGTCAACGACGGTTTGGTGAATGCTTTAGTGGAAAGGTGGAGACTTGAAACACATACATTCCATATGAGATTTGGAGAGTGTACAATTACTCTTCAAGATGTTGCAAGTTTGTTAGGTCTTCCCGTTGATGGTCTGCCTCTTATTGGGGCAACACAGCTTGATTAGGGGGCTTTGTGTGAGGAGTTGTTGGGTATTTGACCAACGCACCTACATGGTAGTTTTGTCAAATTAAGTTGGTTGGCTGAGCATTTTGATGACATTGGTCAACATGTCATCAATGAGGAACAGTTGCGGAGATATGCTCGGGCATGGATCATTCGATTCATTGGTGGTGCACTGTTAGTAGACAAATCATGTAGTAAAGTCTCGTTATGATACCTTCAATTTTTGCGAGACTTTAACAAGACTAGGACCTATGCATGGGGAGCTGTTGTACTTGGTTGCTTATATCGCGAGTTATGTTTGGCCACTAATTATCAAATGCAATCCATTGGTGGCATGTGCTTATTACTACAGCTTTGGGCATGGGAAAGATTTCAACGTATTGCTCCAAAAAGAACACCCGACTTCATTATTGGTCAACCTCTAGGAATGAGGTAACATTAATGTTGTTAACATGCACTTGCTACAATTTGCACATTTGGCTTAAATTCTTAATGAGTCGATATTTTTATAGGTGGCTTCGACATGGACATAGCCACATAGGGAACGACAATTTAACATCACACAGACGAGTATTTAACATCATGAGGAGGCATGATGTAAGTATTTATTTTTTGTATATCGTATAATTGTAATTGCAATATGTGTGCATGGTATTACCTTAATTATTCTTTGCAGATTGTTTGGGAGCCATACATTGAGGCTATTATGCAAGCAATGCCTCCAATATGCGGAGATGGACATACTGTCTGGAAATCAGTTGTGCCATTAATGTGTTTTAATGTATGTGAATGGCATCAACCTGGTAGAGTGATGAGACAATTTGGTCTTCGTCAACCAATTCCGCATCCTCCGCTTCAACCACAGGAGTTACATGCGTTGACTTTACGTGGAAAGTATAGTGAAAATTGGCAGAACATATTGGCGCCAGCCATCAACGCATGGAATCAGAGGCATGAACTACAAGTTGACGATACAGGTCCACAAGTAGGAAATTTGGGTCACAATTCCAAGTACATGGTGTGGTACAGATGGAAAATGAATATGTTTGTTGACCCCAAAAATGCTAGGGCAGCAACTCTGGTATCATAACTTATGTAAATTGACTTGTACAATTTGTGTTGTTATTAAAGTCGTTATGTCTCTAATTTAGTTTTCTTACAGGGAGAGGTAAGGGAAACATTGACGTACATGGTCTTTGAGGAAGGTAGAGGTATGTGGACGGTGGAAGATTTGGTGCCTTGCATGGACAAAATCATGATTTTAGCCAACGCAGAGGATTGCGTAACTGAGGCTGCTGCGCCTGCTCCACCTCTTTCGCCAGTATTCGAGGCACAACAATTTCATATTCCTTAGCATCGTGTTGAATCACAGGGGCTTGGAAGAAAGAGGGTTGTTAAGGCTGAAACATATGATTTTCTAACGATGCCTCAACATCAACATAGGATGTACTATACACCTACACAGTTTGTACATTATCCTAGTTCACAACCCATGTACTATTATCCTTCCCAGCCACAGGGTCATGCTGGAACTTCGCAACAACACCCTCATCATGGTCATTCGCCCACACCAAATTTCACAATGGATCAAATATTTGGGACTTCGTACTCGACACCAACACCAAACATTCCTTCGCCATATGCAACTCTAGGGGCACCACTATATGACATACCTGGATCTCCATGGTTACAGGGGATGGATCAAATGATGGGTGTAGATCTACGTGCCCAATTTTCCTCAGAGGCAGATAATGCTAGCCAACTGTCTGCCACAAGCATTGCTGCTACAGCGGATGATGTACGACCAGGAAGAAGAAATCCTACACGACTTGCAAGAAACTGGTCTCGTCCTTGTGTTCTAACACTTCCTAATGAAGGTCACAAACATTCAGCAGATGATACTTGAATTTTTTTAATGTTCTATGGTCACTGTATCATGTATTGTACATAATGTTTAATGTTTTATGGTCATTATACGCATGATGTTGTCATCTATGTTGATTTACTCGATGTTTATAATTATGTTAACAAAGAAAAAAACACATTTACAACCAAGTTTAAAAATGCTAACAAAATATATAATATAAAGGCACACTTTAAAAAGTTCATTTTATTAACTTTATCAACAATGTTATGAACTATATGTTTTCTTCATTATTTTGCTCAGAGTTATCTGTCTGCGCTTGTAGGGGACAATTGTGCCTGTTGTGACCTTCGCGTCCACATCTACGACATCTTTGTCTGGGTTGTGATTCAACCCAGTCCATTTCATTTCTGATTCTTGTTGATTTTGGTCATCCTTTTCCACGAACAGTTGTTGGGTTTGGGACAAGTACCCATTGCTCATCATCGGGTGCCATAGCTTCTTCATTACCCAGCAGCCACCACTGTCCTGAATATGCGTGCAGTATGTACTCGTTTGTGTACACTGGGTTTATATATTGATTGTAGTCAATACTAACTACATCGCACGCAGCAATAACATAGGAACATGGATAATGAAATGCAGTGAAGTGTCCACATTGACAATAACGTTCATTCAGGTTAACTATCCATTTCTGACCACCACACTGAGTCAAAGGATTAAATGCCTCCTCAACCTCAAACCGCATTGACTGGATATCATATCTACGTACCTAATGGGAAGATGCGTCCTTTATATTTTTTCGCATCGCCTCAACTAACTTGGCACAATATATATTGCCTACTGACAACTCTGCTCTCACCTGAGACCTTCATTGTACAAAGTACTCAACACATCAATTGTATGTTGATTTCACCAAGGCAGTTATTGGAATGTTCCGACAATCCTTTAGTACCTTATTTACGCATTCTGACAAGTTTGTGGTCATGTGTCTGAATCTACGTCCCTGCACATCATATGCCATACTCCATTTATCAACAGAAATGGCACTTATCCACCGATCGACATTTGCGCTACACTCGCAAAATGTGTGTAGTTTTCTGTCAAAAATGTGTTTGCATAGAGTGTATCCTATAATAATAAAAAAACAAAATTAGTACAATTAAAAATATGATCATGTAAAAAATAAATCTGTGAGATTAAAAGTTATATTCTCATAACATACCTAGATTGACCAACATTTTTTTTTTGTTTTCCATTTTTGAAACGATGATTAAAATTGCTTGCAATATGTCGAATACAATACATGTGATAAGCATATGGAGGTTGCCATCCAAGGGCCTCATTCTGTACAACTGACTTTATGCTACGATGTCGATCAGAAATCAAACATGTGCCCTGTTTATCGGTGACATGTAAACGTAAATGTGATAAGAACCACGACCACGCTTGTAAAGTCTCGCCCTCAACCACAGCAAATGCAAGGCGAAGGACATTACTGTTGCCATCTTGTGTTGTGGCGATTAACAAAGTCCTACGGTACTTGCCATATAAGTGTGTTCCATCTATTTGTATCAGTGGCTTACAGTAACGGAAGGCATCGCCACATTACTTGAATGTCCAAAAGACTCGGTGAAATTGCCGCTAACCGCGAATTACTTGATTACCAATGAAAAATTCATCGTTGCAAAGTTGGTAATATGTACCTAGCGCATTTTGTTGCATATACTTTAGCCATCTTGGAAGCATGGCATAGGACTGGTCCCAATCTCTAAATTCATGGACTATTGCTTTCTGTTTGGCCTTCCATGCCTTTCTGTATGTCAATTTATAACCAGTCATAACTGTTATTCTCTCTTGAATCAAACTTATTTTTAAGGATGGATCTTTGGAGATCATTCCTGCACACAAAAAAAGATTTTCA
The DNA here is from genome assembly GCA_004329165.1 of Spatholobus suberectus. NCBI lineage: Eukaryota > Viridiplantae > Streptophyta > Magnoliopsida > Fabales > Fabaceae > Spatholobus > Spatholobus suberectus. Next base: position 30,417,532 of record CM014729.1, on the reverse strand, counting down.
AATATATTTATAATAATATTTTCATATTGATTAACAAAGTCAAATATGTAAACTTGCAATAAACCTTGTATGCATGAACAAATGAATTTGGAATCTAACTTGTCATGATCTTGTGTTAGTGACAAATTCAAGCACATATGTGGCCCACCCCATTGGGTGACAACCCAAGTATCAATCTTTTTTGATAAAATTGCCCTCATATACCACGCACAACCATCGTCCTTATTTGGACATTTGCAAATCAACTTCGTGGGTTTGGACTCAACAACAACAAACGTTTGATGCAACTTCATCGCATAATGTTTTAATGCATTATGTACAGCTTGTTTGGTCTCAAACTATAACCTGACATATAATTCTTCCCCAACACTCCAACCAGCGGAAACATCTAATGATGACATCTCCTCCTGATCAAGGTGACTCCAATTAATGTTTGTATAGTGGGAATAATCATTCCAAAATGGACGTTGACTTACACCTACATAACATTATTTAATTATTCATTAATAAGATAAAATATGTAAAAACATCCACTTTGTGAAATAAGATTCTAATTCTGAAAAATAAATATAGGAAAAAAACTGAAGAAAAAAATAAAGTTATATAAAAAAGTAAAATAAAATAAAATAAACTTAATGAAAATTTGACATCAAATATATAATAAAATAAAATAAATATAAATAATTAGTACTCTATAAATATAATAACTATTCAACAAACGATACCATTATTTTACTTTTTGTTTGTTAAATTTTATTTACTAGTATTTTGCTACATTTTAATTTTATATAAGTTTATAACAGGTTTTTTTTTAATAGTTTATCTTTCAAAACTAATGTCTTACTCAATGATAACATACTAATTTTGAAAAACATATGTATGATTGTTTTATGTAGTAATTTTTAACTGTCTATTTGTAATTAACTTCATGAATAAACATTAACTACTTATGCAATAATATAATAGTATTATGTAAGGTAAAAACATACCTTCCTCAGATTGATATATTGACAATAGTTCAATCATATGACTTACTTCAATGGACGCTGTCTCACCATCTGTGTTAAATGATTCATCATCAGGAATATCATCCTCGGATGATTCCTCAACATATGATTGCGACACATAATAGTCGTCGTCATCATCATCATTGTCATCTGCTTCTACCTGTCTATACATCCCAGATTGTGCCAATGACTGATTAGAAGACAAATTTTGATTACCAGACATGCGAGAATTTATTCCACCACCTTCTAATGGAATCATAGAACTACCAACAACCTATATTTCAACATACATTTCTATTACTGACATTTCATTTTGTTGCTGAAATGTATAAATCATGCATTCTATGTCTTCATCATCACATATTTCTAATGCATTGTATTTACCTTCATTTTTTGAAATTAAAAACCTACATGTAACGGAAGATATAACTTGGTTTGCCTGCAATTTAAATTTATCATGAATTTTTCTTTTTAAAACATTAAAACTAATGCCGTGTCTAATTTGTATTGCTTTCTTTGTCCCTTCGAACATTACTCCTTCGACACCTTCATACATCCTTCCATTTATATACACAAATGCTATAATCGAATTCATGATTCTGTTCGATGTACCTACAAAAAAAAGTAATATTTTACTGAGTAACAATTAAAACATAAAATAAGTATGAGATTACAAATATAAAAATTTATAAATAAATAATTGCTAAGTTAAATACGTAATAAATTCATATACAATAAAAAATTTATTTATCTATTAATTACTTATTAAAAACATGTAATGTAAATGCATATATATTATGAGACTTATGTGAAAACAACATAAAAATATATTTATTTTTTTACATATAAAAGAAAACATTATTATATATATTCTTCAAATAATATAATATAAATATTGTTCAAATAATATAAATATTATATTGCACAGAAAATATGATAATGTTACATAAATTTAAATTGATTCAAAAAACACAAACAAAAATGATACATAACTACAATGCAAACGTTGTATTGTGAGGGAAAGGTGGAAAATGAGTTTTATAGCCACCTAAAACGCTATTTAGACTAACGGAAATAACCGGATGATGCCATGTGGCGCAACTCTCTCAATTTAGCAATTCACAATAGCGGAAATGCAGACGAACTGACACGTGGCATGACGTGGTCATTTCCGCTAGTCTAAACAGCGAAAATGCCACGATTTAGACATTTGGCGATCAGGCTGGGACATGTGGTGCTGCGTGATGATTTTTGCTGGTCTAAATTGTGGAAATGCCACGATTTTACCACGTGGCGATCGGGCTTGGACACGTGGCGCTGCGTGGTGATTTCCACTAGTCTGAATTGCGGAAATGCCACGATTTTTCCACGTGGTGATCGGGCTTGGACACGTGGTGCGTGGGGGTGATTTTCGCTAGTCTAAACTGCGAAAATAGTTGGATGTGGCCACGTGTCGCAATCTTGTTATTTTCGCTATTCGGTCTTGCGTTTTACGTTCCACGTAGGACTTCGACGTGTAATTTAAAAAAAAATCAAACAAAAAAGATGACGTGGACCCATTTTCGCTAGTCAGAGTGATGACTTTGACCAGTCAACGGTCAAAACAGACCCATGCCGGTAATATGTTTCAAAAGGGACCCAATTTGGTAATTTGTTTTTAAAATTGCCCCAGTTTGGTTAATCAGCCCATATTTATGAGATATGAGACCTATTCTTACCAACTGGACTAACTTTGTCAGCAAATAGTTGATAGCCTTGTTTATGATAAAATCAATTATATTATAAATAAAGTTTTTCTACATGATAACACCATATTTGTTCTTTTCTTGCTGAAATGTTACTAAAATTTTTATTTTATTTTTTAATTCATAAAAATAGATAATTATAATAATTAAATCATTAAATCATAAATGGATTTTGATTTTATATAATACGATAATCATTTTATTAAATTTTATGAAATGACTTATGTAATTACAGTAATTAATTACCAAGTGATCAAAATAATGAATAAAATAATTTATTTAAGGGATAATACATTCATAGGTCCTTGAACATTTTGGGTTTTTTAATTTAAATAGGTCTCTAAACTATAAAAATTGTAATTAAGTCCTTAATCTTTTCCAATTTTTGTAATCAGATCCCTGGAGTTTACAAATTGTTAACTTAAACAGAATATTCTTTTTTCCTTCCTGACCCTAGGGACCTAATTACAAAAATTGAAAACGATTAAGGACTCAATTACAAATTTTATAGTTTAGGGACCTATTTAAAAAAACCGAAAAAGTTATGGGATTTGCGGATATGTTGTCCTTAAATAAAATTTAGTAATGAGAGACATGTCCTGTAATTTGCACACCTTATAAATCTACTTCTAGGGTTCCTATTTGTCCTATAATTTAAAAGAACCATTGAGCCACCCTATATAATAATGCATATATATAGCAAATTATATAAGAAAGATTAACTGGCATTCAAAGACGAAGCTATGATTTTAGTAGAGTTATGAAAATGGGTTGCTCGGACCTTACCGACCTGACAAGCCAAATTTTGAAAAACAAGCTAGGCAAGGCTGATTTTCCTGTAAGCCACGGTTTTTTGGATAGGCCAGCCAAATAAACCCTTTTTTTTTGCACAAATTTATATATATTTTTTATAAGAAAAAAAAACTTGGTCAAATAGGCTCGATAACTTTCGGGTCAACATTTTTATAGCCCAACCAGACCGTTTGGCCCATCAAGCCACGCTAAATAGGCCTTGTTCTTTTTAGGCCTCAAAATAAAAAACCCAACTCAGTCTGGCTTGACCCACTAAACCATCTGGCTAGGCAATTTTGACAACTCTAGTTTTTAGAAGGGGTTATAACTTTTCTTTTTTTATTTTTCTACATGTAATTATTTTAGAAAATAGGCTAATATAGAATCTTGGTCCCTTATCTACATTTTAGGTTTCAGTTTGGTCCCTTAAGTTTTAAAAGTTTTCCTTTTGTCCCTTATAATATCTATGTTAGACTAAATTGGTCCTTTTGTCAGCTTTTAGCAACACTAACGGTGTCAATTTTGGTTGACGTGACATCTCTCACAGTTTGTCACGTGTCAAAGGTTGACCAAATTGGTGTGATAAACTAATAGAAAGACCAATTTGATCTAACAGAAAAACTTTAAGAGACCAAAGTGAAACCTTTTAAATTTAAGGGACCAAACTAAAACCTAAAATGTAAATAAGGAATCAAAATTTTATTTTAGCCTAGAAAATATTATTCCCTATGTTTCAAAATCAAAAAGTTTTAACACACAAAATTTTCATATTAAATAATTTTTATGTCTTTCTTAACTAGGTCTCTAATCTTTTCAAATTTTTTTAATTAGGTCCCTAGGCATAATTTAACAATTTGTAAACAAACCATTAATCCCAAGGACCTGATTTCAAAAATTGGAAAAGATTAGGGACTCAATTACAAATTTTTATAGTTTAGAGACCTATTTAAAAAAAATTCAAAAAGTTTAGCAACCTATGGATATATTATTCCTTTATTTAATTAATTGTGATATATTCAAAATATTGAAATTATGCAATATTAATTACAAGATTAAATATGAAAAATATATACATGTTATATATAACATCAAAATAAATTTAATCAAGCTCATCTTTATTTTTTTCATTCTCTATATTATTGATATCTCATATTCATTAGTTTTTATAATACATATGCATTAGAGTTGCATCATTTTTAAATTAAATGTAATTATTTTATAAAACTAAATATATGTACTATTAATCATATATATATATATATATATATATATAAATTATGACCAATACACACACACATACATATATTAATTAAGGAATTGAGTACTTTTTTAATTCATTAAAATACATAAAAATTAAGAATATTTTAAATAAAGATAAATAATGTACTTTTGATTATTCGTAAACAAATTTTGTGTTTTTTTACTATATCATTAAACAAAGTTTACTCTTTCCTTTATTTCTTTTTTATAATTTCCCTTATACATCTTTTTTCTCCTTTATTAGAGGTATTTTTTTCTTTGTTTTTCTTCAAATCTTTAATCTTTTCATCATTTTCATTTTATTTATCTTTTTCTTTTAAGGTACACTTATATCTTTTTTTTTATTAATTTTTAATATATTTTTTCTCCAATATATGACATTTGAAGTCTACTTGCTAACTTTTATATATATATATATATATATATATATATATATATATATATATATATATATATATATATATATATTGTACCTTTTTGAGATGACGCAAAAGGATTAAAAAGAAATTTCAAAAAAGAATAGGAATTATATTGTAATGGACCTTACTTAGTTTATGGATCCTAAATCAAGTGTTGTCATTATTATATCATTTGTTTTTCTCTAAAATAATTTATTATTTATTGTACAAGATAAATTTTTTACTAATAGGCTAATATCACCTCACAAACACTAAATTCATGCATTTTCCTTCCTTAACTATTTTTTATTTTAAAATTTTTAACAATTTTAATTTAAGTATGTTAGTTAATATATAAAATCAAGTATCGACTTGAATCAATTTACAAATTGTTAGTTATGTTATTAATAATTATTTAAATCAAACTAATTAATCATACCTATAACATTATTAAATCATTCTAGAAGTAGTAGAAGAAAGCAAAACTTGGATGTAATATCTTAGATATTTTTTGCATTGTTCTTCAATATGAAATTCGTTTATTTTTAACCTAAATATATTTTTAATTACACTTTTCATTAATTTAAATTTTAACATTTTATAAATATCAATTCTATACATAAATAATATTTTGACTTAAATCAAATCAAATTCCTATTAAAATAATTCATACCCAAAATATCAAATTAAATTGTAAAGCTTACATAAATAAAGTAATAAATTAAAAATAATAAATAATTTATATGTAAATCATCAAAAAAATTTACTTATAATTTATCTATTTTAATCTAATTTAAATCTAAATCTAAATCTAAATTAGCTTAAATAATACAAAAAATTTAAAAATAACATTAATATTAAATCAAATTACAACTACAAAGGATTTGAAGAGGATTTACTTACAATTTATTTGAGAATCTGACATGAATGAGAGAATCTGACTTACAATTTATTTATTATATTTAATTTATTAATTATTACTTTGTATAAGTTTTATAATTAAATTATGATATTTTGGGTATGAATCATTCTAATTAGGATTTGATTTGATTTAAATCAAAATATTAATTATTTATAGATTTGGTTTTCCAATAATCATCATGCTTTTAATGTTTTGGACCGCAAAGTGTAGTTATAATTTAAAACTATCAACTTTCATTTTAATATAATAATTGAGGACATGTAGTGAAATCTAAAGTCTAGAAAATTGCTATGGAATTTTGACGCTGGAATTTTACGCTTAAAGTTTTTTCTATCTTATTATTACTTGAATATTATTATTTTGAAATTTTAAGCTTGAATTTTGTTATATCTTGTTATTGCTTGAACATTGTTTTGATTTTTTTTAAAAAAAATTCTTTGAATCATGCTAAGTAGAAAGGAAAAAATGTCGGAGTGAATAACCAACACTTTTCCCATCATAATTTAAGCCTCCATTTTAAGAAGTTTTTAATCAAACAAAATCTCCTATTGAAACACTCCCTTTTTAGGAGTTGGAGTGTGAGCTAAGAGAAAACTACCTAGCAAGGTTTCTCTCTTCCCAATGTAAGCCTCTCTTTGGGTAGGTTTTTAATTAAGTAAGGATCCTACACGTTGTCTCTTCTGATTGGCATCGTCTAGAGCTTTTTCATCCTGTGCTTCAAGGCTTGTTACCTCTTTGTCATCGTTCTATCCATCATCGCATCCTACAAGTTCCGCCACTCAAACCACCCACCCAACTCAAATCTTATGTCCTATCTTTGAATCTCCGTCTATGCTCCCTATTTTGGATTTGTCACTTTTGAAAGTAAAAGTTGTGTAGGTACATCACGTAACCATGGTCGAAGAAAATGAAAAAAAGAATAAAGTAATCAACCTTTTCTGGCAATTCTAATTTTGTTATGAATCAGTGAACACAAATCCTTATAAATGCTTGTTAAAATAGCAAGTGCAAGAGCTATTTTAATCACTCTAGATAGATGTATGACAATAGAGAAAATACTTTTCAAAATGGCTTTGTGTGATCTAGTAGGAAAAACAAACATCGACAATCATTGCGAGAAGAACTCCCCATGCTCTGCATAACTCTCATTCCTTATGAAATGCTACATTCATGGAGTACGGTCTATTCTTTTGACCAAATATTTAAAACAATCTAAACATTGCAATCAAATCTTGCTTTATTTCTTTTTCCCTACACAAAAGCTTTCCCTTAATTAAATGACCATGCTGATACAAAAATATTCCATAGTTTGCTCATTCCCATTCTAATTGACTGAATCCTAGAATTAATTCAATATACTTTTCAAATATCTCATCAATTTCAATAATTGTTTTGTCTTTGCTCAGGTTAAAAGTCAACTACTAACAACTTTTCTGACTCAAATTATTGCCATTAAAACTGGAGTTAAACCAGATTTGAAAGATCATAAATATTGCTACTAAATATCTATTATAAGATTTTTCAAATCTAGTTTGACTTCAATTTTAGTGGCATCAATTTAAGTTAGAAATTTTTCTACTGGTTGACTTTTAACTTGAGCAAGATAAAACAATTATTGAAATTGATGAGATATTTGAAAAGCTTGTTGAATTAATTCTAGGATTCAGTCAACTAGAATGAAAGTGAGCAAACTATGAAATATTTTTGTATTAGCATGGTCATTTAATTGAGAAAAAAAGTTAGTGTAGGAAAAAAGAAATAAAATAAGAATTGATTGTAGTGTTTAGATTGTTTCAAATATTTTGCCAAAAAGGCAGACCATACTCCATGGATGAAGCATGTCATGAGGAATGGGAGTCATGTGGATCATGAGGGATTCTTCTCGAAATATTTGTCACGATTTGTTTTCCTTACTAGATTGCATAAAGTCATTTTGAAAATGTTTTTTGTATTGAAATACATCAACCTTGAGAGATAATAATATATATTGCACATGCTCATTTAGTAAAAATTTATAAGGATGTGTTTACTGATTCACTACAAAATCAAAACTGCTATGAAGGTTGATTATTTTCTTATCTTTTTTTATTTTTTTCGACCATGGCTATGTCATTTACTTGTATGTCTTATACTTTCAAAAATAACAGTTTAGGAATGGTTAGTGGGGATTGAGATTCGAGTTAAGCGAAGGATTTGAGTTGGGTGGGTGGTTTGAGTGGTGTCTAAAGTAGTGTTGACCTAAAAACCAACGTAAACTAGCGTCAGCCTACAACTGACGTTAGTCTGCATCAGCCATGTAGCCAATGCAAATTGCGTCAGTTTTTGTGTCCATCCCATGGATGCTAGGCATTAGTGTCAGCCATTTTTTTTTATTAGATGTCCAACTTAGCACCTACTTTTGGCAGACATTAATTAGTGTTAGCCAAAATGTTGGACACAAATGCTTAGCTTTGAGCTTTAGAGCATCGAACCACTAATTGATGCAAAGCCAATGTTAAAAGAGATTTAGCATCGATTTTCACGTTTTAGCATTGGCTAGAAGCTGATGCTAAAATGCAAAATTCTTGTAGTGGTTCATGGTGTTGACACACATAAACACCTTCAATTCAATTGTATCATTTGTACAGGTTTTGTTCCATAACATTCAGCAATTTCATGCCTTATGCCTTATTTAAGGGCATGGCAGGGTGTTATGTTTTGCACAAAATCAATATAAAATAGTTTTGGGATGGAGTATTATATGTCAGAGGAGGTTTTCACTTTTTGGCTATTTGGGAAGGGAATTTTAAAGTTGATGATATTGCATTCTATTTCTTTACTTTATAATTTGTATTATTTTATTAAGTGAGCATTTTTTGTGCTATATTTAGTCATTTAATAAAATATTTGGCTTATAAAAAAAACATGAAAATCATTCAAAACCAATTCATGAGCATTTTGAAGTTTAGTGACTTTTGAAATTGCCTCAACTTCCTCACCATGTGAATGTAATTATGGTTCTATATCTCATAAAATTGATATGTACAACTTTATATGCTTCTTCATCACTGTTGGATTAGATATTGTCAAAGTCTTTTCAAGTAGTCATTCAGTTTTCAAACCGTGAAAACAAAAGTGTGGTTTAAAGCAAAAAATGTTGTAGTGTTTACACTTTAAACAATGCCAAACACATTAACAATTGGAAAACTATTGCCTAAAGATAAAATAGATGACAATTTTATAAATTTTGACAATAATACCCATTGTCTTATAATATTAGGCAACACTTTAAATTATCCTTTTTGTCCTTCTTTATGTTGGGGCATTTTGTTTTGAAATGCCTATGTTTCTTGCACTCGAAACAAATTACCTTAGGACTCGTTTGAGGTAGTTGAGTTTTTTATTTTCAAAATAAAACGTGTTTGGCTAAAATGGTTTTTAACTCAATTTCAAAATACTTTTACTTTCATTTTCAAAACCAAAAAAAAAAAAATTTGTAAATTTGGTTTTTAGTTTAAAAAAAATACACTCTCGCTACATTTGACAAGGACCCTTCCCATCAACACCACCATCACTAGCATTGCCACCACCATCACTAGTATCACCACCACCAATTGGCACAACCACCACTACAACCAGCATCACCACCATTGCTGTTGTTGTCACTGCTACCGTTACCACTACCATGACTGCCACCACTAGACAAACACACCCTTAAACTAATTTTAACAAGATAGAAAACTTTCAAAGTGAGTTTATTTTGAAACTAAAAATTAGGAAAAAAAAAACTAAAATTAATTTTGAAAAACTAAAAATTGTTTGTAGTTTTTGAAACTTTCAAATAAAAACATCTTAAAGCCCTTAGAGATTCTATCTTTCGTAATTTTTCTTTTATCTTTTTTAAATATTTCTTAAACCCCTAATTATTTGAGGAAAAAAATAAAAATATAAAATGTTATACAAAAGGAAATATGGCAAACAAAAATCTTGATTTTAATAATTAAAAATTAAGATAACTATTTTTTTTTAAATTAATAGGTCACAATCACACATTACAAAAACACTATTAAGTCCCAATTACTTTTTGAAGCATAAAATTGGAGACAACAAAACTCATAGAATGGATATCATTGTCTTTAAACGCAACACAAGGAGCTTTTCTTCGTTTTTTTCCTCGATAACACATAAGGAGCTCTTCAATTTGTTCCCATAGGCGAAGCATGGATTTATTCGTTCAAACTTAGACAACTCTTTTATAGCTTCACGACCAGTTCTTACCCATCCTTTACAGCAATAATCACAAGAACTATATATGTTGGCACGCTAACCATACCTGTTGGTTTTGTTTTATTCATCCAACTGACAACAATGATGAGAAAGCCAAGTGAAATCTCTTTTTCATAAGCACTGAGTCATAATTAATAAAAGCAAAGAAATTTATTCGATATAACCAGACAGTATACATTATAGTGGCCTTGTACATATAAGGCAAATACTATTAATTTTAACATGTATATGACCACCACTTACACATTGAAATTATGAGTATTAGATCCTCATTACCCAACTTTACTAAATAAAAATATTATTAATAACTTCCAATTTTATTGGCGAGTGGGCGAGCTTTACACATAGCCTCCAATGGAATTAACCTTGACAAGGTAATTCAACTATTCTTCGTCATATTAAGCTTTTCCTCACTTACTCGTTTCTAGTCAAAACATTATCAGCAACCCCAAAATGAAGCTGACGTTTTGCATCGTCATGGCTTCTCCTAGGCAAGCCCTTCTTCCCAACCCATATGCTACTAACTTTTTTTTCCTCACCTTCTTCATCAAACCTCTCAAGTTTAAAGCTTGTGGCATCATTCCACAACTGAGGATCGCTTCGCATGGCCCAACCATTAATTATCACTATTGTGTCTTGTGGAACATTGAATCCTCCAATATGATTTCTTCTGAAGACGTGCGGTATTAGCATTGGAGCCAGGGGATACAACCTAAGTGTCTCTCGGATGATCTTCCTAAGATAAGGAAGTTTTGGAAGGTCTGACTCATTTATCAACTAGTCTTGCCCTACTTGGGTGTCCAATTCATCTCCACTCTAAAGTTCCAATTGATGAATTTGATCCACCAAAAGGACATAGCCTGCAATGCAAATTAGTCCACCATATGAAGTGAGAAAAACATTTAGTTTCTATATTAGTAGAGCGTAACATATTATTATACAACAACAACAAAAACCTTATCTCACTATAACATATGGTTTTAAATTACCAAAAAAAGTAAAATCACACTCTTTGAAGTAAAAAATAAAAATAAGAGAAAGGAGAAAAAGTGATAAAAGTAATGAATCATTTGATGAGAAAAGAAAAGATGTATAACATCAATTTAAAAAGTTAGGTGTAAAAAAAATTAAAATTATTTAAATTGATACTCTCAAACCATTAATTTCTCATGTATTTTTATCATACACTTCATTTTAATTATTAGCTTCCAAATAATATATTTATTTGAATGATTAATTGCAATAAAGTGATGTCATTGGCGTTTAATTTATGTATTATATGTTAGTTTGATTCAGAATAAAATTACCAAAAATATAATACAAATTAAATTGATCAGTTTCTCAATTTTAAATTATAAAAAAACAATTATTATTTTTATAAAAGATAAATAAAAATTTTAAAAATATTAAAAATCCCATATGTGGGACGGGTGACCAACTAATATTAATATAAGGCAAATGTTAACCAATGTCTTTAGTGCATTGGTTAAGAAATAAAAAGTGAAAAGTTTTTATTAAAAAGAGTCATTAATGCATATTTACTATGATTTTCAATACATTCTTAATGTAAATTTCGATAAAAACTTTTATTTTAAATATCTTAATCAGTAGACACTAGTTAGTAGGACCCTTAATAAGTTAATATAATAACGGATTGCAACACGAGTCCTGAAAAGAAACAGCATGTGGTGCCTAATAAAGCAACTGAATTGTCAATAATGTGAATGTGGTCCTGTTTGCCGAATAATTAATAAAACAGCATGCTTCAATATTCTAGCTATACCCGTATTTGATTCGGTTTTTTTTTTTTTTAAGTTTAATGGTCATGCATTATCAGTGTAAAAAATTTTACACTATCAACCAATCAAAAATAATTATTAATATGACTTTTAAAGTATTTATTATAAAAATTAACAAACTTATAATAAATAATGGTTTGTGATTGAATGACAATGTAAAACTACTTTACATTATCAGTACATGATCACAAAACTTTTTTTTTAAATTGTAATCATTTATTTTTCTTCGTATCCTGAAAAACCTTTTAAAAAACAATTACTTATCCAAGTTTCAAGATAGACATGTTATAAAACCGATGTGCATTTGTAGCGACCTTTATACAACAAGAGCCACAGCATGGCGCGAATTTGTTGCAGAGAAATTAAATTGACTAAAACAATATTACAATACAACGCCGAGCCGTCATACCTGCTATTTTCATACAATATTTTGCTTTTGTCCAGCACATCTTAGTATACTATGTAGCAGCCGTCTTATAATATTCATATACTTTTACAATATTCATATACTTCTGTCTAGAAGTCACCTTATTATAATATACGTAATCATATATATTTTTTATAATATTTTCCAAGAAAATAATCTATCCACGGATATTGTAAAAAAAATTACACTATTATCTAATCATAAATCGTTATGTATAATAAGTTTATTAACTTTTATAATAATTGTTTTAAAAACAATACCTATTATGATTTTTGATTGATTAATAGTATAAATTTTTTTACATTGACAATAAATAGAATTTAAACTCATTTTTTATGAGATTAACCTCCTCTAAAGTGAGAAAAATGTACTTCAAAAGACAAAGTACAATAATAATTATTAATTGAAAAAATCAACTATTAAGATTGTAATTAATTTTAAATTTTATTATATGTATTTTTTATTTTATCATAATTCTTATCTGATGATTTTCTAATCAATTGATGTGAGTGCGCTTTATACTCTAAAGTGCAAGAGGAGTTGAATTGTTTTTTATAATATTGTCTTTTGAGCTTAATTTTAATATAATATTGGTGTAAAAAAGTTTATGCTATCAACTAATTAAAAATCATTCTAAATATAATTTTTAAAATAATTATTATAAAAATTACTAATCTTATAACGTATAACAATTAATAATTAAATAATTATAAACAATTATACTATCAATATATTTTAATTATATTTAATTATATCTATTTATCACATTAGCTATCTCATTTTATATTTTTTAGCATTTTTATAATATTAGATTTTTTATAATATTACTTATTTTTAATTTCCTTGCAACTCACGTGGAGTAAGGTAGGGGATTCGTTTCACCCAACCGTCAACCGTTGCTCCAAAATCAAAGTCAAAGACCGCTTCCTTAAAATTAATTAAGTTGAAAATTAAACAAATAAATATTATAAATGTTCAATCATTTTCTTTTTCATCGTATTTCTATTCTTTTTTTATGAGTGATGTTATGTAAAAATGTTTATATATCATATATTTCATTAACATCTATTTTTTTTTATCTCTTTCCTTTTTTCATATAGTATCACTTATGATACCCATGATTTTCTCTCTTCTTCTCTCTTTCCCCCTCTAAGTATTGAGCAAAAGAAATGCTACTGTCTCTGAAAAGTTTAGCTGAAAGATCAGCTGACCCACTTAAAAAGTGACATTTGTCAATCCATTTAAATAGAAAATTTAATTGATTTTAATCGCTTACTATTTTTTTTGTCTTGGATAAAGTTCATAGTAAACTGGCTTCATGGAAAGCGAGGCTATTAAATAGAGCTGGACTTCTTTGTTTACTTAAATTTGTGCTTTCATCCCTTCCTATATATACTATGCAGGTGTTTTGGCTTCCAAAAACTTCATGTGAGGAAATTGATACAATTTCTCGCAACTTTCTCTGGTCTTTCTCTTGAGAAAGAAAAAGGCTAAAATCTTATTAATAGGAATACAATTGTCTCTCACAAGCATGAGGGTGGTCTTAGGGTCAGAGATTCCCACCTTACAAATGTTTCCCTTATAGGAAAATTGGTGTGGAGTCTAGATACAAAGGATGCACTTCGGGTAAAAATTTTGTCTCGTAAATATCTATCTCACGACACTGTTTTGAGCACCTCTTGTACTGTAAAGGATTCTTACATCTGGCACGGCATTGTGAAAGCCAAAGATGAGGTATTGGATGGTTCTATATTTAGATTCGGGGAGTGGTGAAACGTCCATTTGGTATGGGGATTGGTCTGTTACAGGATATTGGTCTCATTCGTTCATGTTTTGGACAACATTCTCATTCTTCGTGATACCATCCTAGATGGAACATGGTGTTTGAACTGAATTTGATCTTTTTGCCAACTAACTGCCACGCTCTTATCAATAAAGTGGAGTGCAATTTAGCTCAAAATTTTTTAGATAAATGGGTTTCATGTCAATCTCCTAATGAGATTTATTCACCATCATCTGCCTCTAAATGGTTAACGTCAAATGTGCCTGTTCTAGAAGTCAATCTCACCTCTTTTAAATGGCTTTGGAAGCTACACATCCAAGAGAAGGTCCGCATTTTATTTTAGCTTATCCTCCATGACTCACTACCAACGAACTCGGTTAGGCATCACCAACATCTCGCTCAATCTTCCTCCTGCCAAGAATGATTTGAGAGCACTATTGTCTTAGGATTGTCCGCAGGCTAGAGAAATATGGCTACGTCTTCAGTTCCTTTCCCAGCCTAGCTTTCTCTCTACAAATCATATCATTTGGGTGAAGAACCAACTCAAGATAGCAAAGGGTTTTTTATTTGCTTATGCAGTTTGGTGGATTTGGCGTGGAGGAATAATAGGATTTTTTAGGATGATAAGTGGAACATTCATTATGTTATGAAACAAATCTTTTTGTTGCATGATGACATTACGCTTTCGTTGAGGGATCAAGGTAAGGTGGTGAAATCCCTTCTCATTATCCGTGATGGTTACCTCCCTATTGGGAGTTTGTAGATTAAAGGTAAATGGTAGCTATCTTTATCCTTCAAATCATTTTGGTTCGGGAGGAGTACTTAGAGACCATTTGTTTAAGTTGATCATAGGATTTTCTTCCTTTGATGGAAGCAGCAATCCAACTAAAGCGAAGCTCTTGGCCTTGCTTTATGTTTTGCACATGGTATGGGAGAGAAACTTTAGGCATATGGGCTGTGAAATGGATAATCCTCACAGTCATTGAGTTGTTGAACTCTAGGCTTGTCCTTCTTACTACCACCATGCAACTACTTTATCTTTGGTGCTTGAGTACATGAACCATAATTGGTCCATCTCCTTCTCTTATATAAATAGAAAAGCCAATACCGTTGCTCATTCTCTTGCAAATTCTGGGGTCCATCAATCCCAATCTTTATATATTTGGAATGATCCTCTGATGAATGTCAGAACCTTTCTATTAAAGGATAGCTTAGGTTGATTTTCCTTGTGTTTCTTTTCCAATGAGTAAAAAAAAAGATAACTCAAAAGAAAAAAAAAACTCCTTCTTTGAATTATATTGGCACTCTTACTATGCCTAGTGATTTTGTTTTATTCATCCAAGCAACAACAATAATGAGAAACCAAAGGAAAAAATCTTTTTCATAAGCACTGAGTTATAATTAGTAAAAGCAAAGAAATTTATTCGATATAACCAGGCAGTACACAATATTGATATATGTTAATGCACACCCACTTTTTCATAGCGGGCTTCCACATATACGACAAATACCATTAATTTTAACATGTATATAGCCACCACTTACACACTGAAATTATGAATATTAGATCCTCACCCATAATTAAAAACTTTCAATTTTGTTAGCGAGTGGGCGGGCTTTACACATAGCCTCCAGTGGAATTAACCTTGACAAGGTAATCCAATTATTCTCTGTCATATCAAGTTTTTCATCACTTACTCGTTTCCAGTCAAAACATTGAATCAACAATCCCAAAGTGAAGCTGACGCTTTGCATAGCCATGGCTTCTCCTGGGCAAGCCCTTCTTCCCATCCCAAATGCTACTAACTTTTTTTCCTCACCTTCTTCATCAAACCTCTCAGGTTTAAAGCTTGTGGCATCATTCCACAATTGAGGATCTCTTTGCATGGCCCAACCGTTAATTATCACTATTGTGTCTCGTGGGACATTGAATCCTCCAATAGTGATATCTTCCGAAGACACGTGCGGTATTAGCACTGGAGCTGGTGGATACAACCTCAGTGTCTCCAGGATGATCTTCCTAAGATACGGAAGTTTTGGAAGGTCTGACTCATTTAATAACCGGCCTTGCCCTACTTGAGTGTCCAATTCATCTCTTGCCTTCTTCAAAACCTCTGGGTGGTTCAATAAATTAGATAATGACCATTCTAAAGTTCCGGTTGATGAATCTGTTCCACCAAAGAGCATGGCCTGCGCAATATGAAGTGAGAGAAACATTTAGTTTCCATTTTGGTGAAGCAAAATATGATTTTACGTCAACAATATAATAAAACCGTTACCAAAGCTAGGCCCTTGATGATTTGGTCAGTGTAATACTCAGGCTGCGTCTCTTGCAGTTTGAGGAGGTGGTCAATCATGGAATTCTCCCGCTGCTTCTTGCTACGGTTCTCATGAATGATCGCATTCAAGATCGCATCATACCTCTTACTAATACTCTTCAACCGCTTCTCCACGTTCTGAAAATCGAACCATCTCAGGAAAGGCAAGTAATCAGCCTTATTAGACAAGCCCATGAGTTGCAGCATCTCCGCCACCGTCTCTCTGAACTCCCTCGCTTCCGCCACATCCTTCATCTCACTCTCTTCCCCGTAAAACCGCTTCCCCGATATCATCCTCATGATGTTGTTATACGTTAGGTCGTTGAACATGGAAGTCATCTCCACGCGCGCAAACTCCACGCTCGAGTTCCTCGCCAGTCTGTGTATCAGGCGCTTCGTCTCGTCGCTTCGGATTCCCGAGAACGAGTGGACGCGCTGCGTAGAGAGAACGTCGAGGGAGGTGATGCGGCGGAGGTTGCGCCAGTGCTCGCCGTGGGAGCACGACCCTACGGTGGAGTTGTCGTAGAAGATGTATTTTCCCGACAGAGAGCGTGGCCGGTTGGCTAGGGCTATGTCGTGTTTGGTGAAACATTCTTGGAATGCGGAGGGTGAGGAGATAACGACCGCGAGACGGGACCCGAACCAGAGGGAAATTATGTTGCCGTATTTTTGGGAAATGCGGTGGAAGCTGCGGTGGATTGGTTTTTCGAGGAGGTTGAGGTTGCCGATTATGGAAAGGGGAGGGGGACCTGGTGGCAGGTTTCGGAGTTTCCTGCTTTGGAAAAGGTACTTGAGAGTGAGGAGTAAAACGAGGGAGAGGAGAGAGTAAGACAAGAAGGGAGATATTGCCATGGTTGATTTGATTGTTGCAGTGCAGAGATGTAAACTGGGGAAGGGTTTGTTACAGTGGATCAGGATCACTGTGTGTGCATCTGCTTTTGAGTGATGCAACATGTGGCAAGCGAAGCGACCTTTATAGAACGCGAGTTATAACATGGCGCGAATTTGTTGCGGAGGAATTAAATTAAGATAAACTGTATTCGAATTTTCATGGCCGGGCGGTCAAACCCACCCGTTATTTTCTTACAATATTTTACTTTTGTTTATACTACTACGTAGTTAGCAGCCGCCTTGTCAATAGTCGTATACTTTAAGAATATTTTACTCTTCTTTTGTCTTGAAGCCCTCTTATAATATTTAA
The DNA here is from genome assembly GCA_004329165.1 of Spatholobus suberectus. Taxonomy (NCBI): domain Eukaryota; kingdom Viridiplantae; phylum Streptophyta; class Magnoliopsida; order Fabales; family Fabaceae; genus Spatholobus; species Spatholobus suberectus. The sequence goes on along the minus strand of CM014729.1, from coordinate 30,399,614 downwards.
ATATATTTTGGTTCCTGTAAATATAAGAATTTCTTATTTTAGTCCGTGTAAATGAAAAATTTCTATATAATCTCTAACATTTTTTAGTCTCTGTCATTATTCTTTATTTATTTTGTAGTGACATGGTTAAAAAAAGGCTAAGTGATTTATGCCATGTCAATTAAGTGAGGCTAAATATGTACACAAATCTTCTTCTTCTCAAAAAAAGCCTTCATGCAAATCTTAATTGAATTTTCCTACAAAACACTCTATATAAAAGGCTCCACACCTATCAAGTACTCATGCTCTCTCATTCTTACTCACTCTTGCACCCTTACTGACTAAAGTATCAAAGTCTTTGCAGGTGCCACCACCGGAGATGCTAACAACCATTGTGGGAACTTATCGGGGATCCTTTCTCGTGCTCACCACACAACAGTCCCTCTTAGTGTTTCATAATGGGTTAATTGTTCAAAGATTAGATGACCTTATATGATGTAAAATTTTTTGGACATTGCTTGAATCATGAATTATAAATTGAGATTCAAGTTATTATTGAGTGTGTTTGACAAGTAACTCTATTGACTCTAGAAGCTTATAAGTTAGATTGATCAAGATAAACTTGTTTGATACACAAGTTTATTTTAATAGTTTCTAACTTATTTTCATAAGCTACTTCAACTAGCTTATAACTTATAAGCTCATAGCTTTTTTTTCCCCTCATTAAGTTTACTTGAAATCTCTTTTACCCCCCTTTTGTTTTATTTTAGAAACCCTTTTTTATTTTAGACCGCCATACTTGGATAGGATCAAACAAAATAGTCAAATTTTCATCATTTCTTTACAATATCAAATTTAAAAATTATTGTCCTAATTTTTAAGATGATATGTTATTAGAAATAAATTTAAATATTGAAAGTGCTACACACACACACACACACACATATATGCTCTTTTAGGTCATTTAATATTTATCAATTAGCTTATTAGTTAATCTCACTAAACACTTTTAATTCAATTAGCTAAGTTTTAAGTTTTCAATTTTCAACTCCTAACTTATAACTTAGGGTTAAATATGTTTTTGGTCCTCCCAAAATATAATAGAATTGGTTTGGTCCCCATAAATTTTTGTTTCTTGAGTAACGTTTCTCAAATATTAAAAATACTCTAATTAAATCCTTGTGCTAAACTCTGTTTAACTTTTTTGTTAAATGATGATCGCATCAGTTTCCAAGTAAAGTATTTTATTACCTGAAGTGTCCAGTGATAATTTTTAATAAAAAATCATGTAATTACTTTTGCTTTAGGGTTAAAAAAATTTGTGGTTTAGGGTTAAACTTGTAACAAATTTTATTTAAAAAGTATGTTGTTAATCTGACTTGGATATAACAGTTGATATGGACGACCACATCGGCAATATAATGTGACTGTGATGTTGATGTGCCTATCATTTAATAGAAAAGTTAAACAAAGTTTAGCACATGGATCTAATTAGAGTATTTGTAATATTTGAGGGACTTATTTAAGGAAAAAATTTTCTAGGGACTAAAACCAATTTTGTAGTATTTTTGAGGACCTAAAACATATTTAACCCTATAACTTATATGCTTTTAGTTATCTTACAAGCTAGTTTTGTCAAACACACCCATTACAAGGCTTCAAAATCAAATTATCAAATTTATTCGGAAGGTTCTCATAGAACACGAAGTTTAGCTACATCTTCAAATATAACCAATCTTGTTGAGTGTATATGCATTTGAGTTTGTAGTAGTTCATTATATGTGTGTATGTGCATTTGAGTGATGCAATACGTGGCATGCGAAGCGACATTTATATAACACCGAGTCATAAGATGGCGCGAATCTGTTGCGGCAATTAAATTGACAAAAACTGTATTACAAGGCCGTGCCGTCAAACCCGCTATTATTTTAGTGCAATATTTTACTTAACTTTTGTCTAGCAGCCCTCATTAAATATTTATATTCTTCTTACAATATTTTTTATTATATTATTTTTGGAGTTTAATTTTAGGTTTAATTACTGATTTGATCTCTTAATTTATGTATTTTATTTAATTTGGTCCTTTGTTTATTAAAATGTTTAATTAGATCCCATTATTTTCAAAAACGCTGCAATGTTATCATTTCCGCCCAAAATGACGTCATTTTTTATTGCATTTTTTATGTCATTTAGTGTAAAATTAGATAGAAAACGACGTCGCATTTTAGATGAAAAAGACAACATTGTAGCATTTTTAAAAATAATGGGACCTAGTTGAACCTTTTAATAAAAGAAAGGCCTAATTGAATAAAATAAATAAATTAAAAGACCAAATTAGTAATTAAACCTTAATTTTAATATAACGTTGACGTAAAGTTTTTACATTATTTGACTAAAAATCAATCTAAATATTATAAAAAATTAATAATTTTATTATATAATAAATAAAAAATTATAATATCAATATTTTTTAATTAAATTCTTTTCTTTTTTCTATTTCTTATATTAATTAAAAAATGGGACGGGGTGAGTTGACCTACACGGAAGGAGTGGGTTGAAAGTTTTAGCCTGCCCCACTAACTGCTGAAATATTAACAAAAAAATATTTTATCTTAATTAATTTTATTTTGTCTCTAATGAATATTTGATAATAAATTATTATCGAAAAAATTAAATTTATTAACTTAAACTCTAAATAATAATTCGTTTAAGAAAAATAAATTAAATAAACATAATTCAATAAAAAAATTAACGTGAACGTGTTTCATAATTGAATAATTAACGTGAATGTGTTTCGTAATATTTAATTATTATTTGGATTGACTGTGTTTCATAATAAATTAAATAAACATATTTCAATAAAAATCACATAATATAATAATAATAATTACTATTATTTTTAAAAACTAGATTGACAGGTTGATCCATCTGAAACACCCTCAGTTCACTTTCTTGGTGCGTCAGATCAAAGTGAGTGGTGGTTAGGAACTCTTCCCTACAAAAAAATAAAAAAAAGAGGTCATAACAGGTTGGCTTGACGAGTCTAACTCATTTTGTCACCCTTAATTTTTATGACTTCACCTCTTTATTTTTTTTATCAAATTAATTATTTTATCTAATATTTTTCTCCCAATTCATATGGAGTAAGGTTGAGAATAAAATATTTCAAACCAAACCAAACAATTTTAAATTGCTAAACTGATAAAAAAAAAAATAGAAAAACGAACAAACCAAAAACAAAAAAAAAAACAACAACTGAAAACCCAAAAATTACAGTTTTTTTGTTACAGTTTGTTTTAGTTTTCGATTATATTATAGAAATCGAACCAAACTGAGTTGAACATTATACTTATATTGATTTTTCTTTTATATAATTCATATAAAATGCCATTATCCTAATTTAAGTTACGGCTCAAATTTGATAATGACAATATGTGATTCCAAGTGTTGTATGTCAAATTATGAATTTATATACAAAATTGACAACATGACTAATTTACTCTAAGTGATTTGTAATGTAGTTCGTTATATAAGAAGTTTTGTAGTGTAATTTTTATCATGTAATTATGTTGTTTTTGCTCTATTACTTATATTTATGTAAATATCATTTAAGTTTTATCATAACTCAATTACTTATTAGATTTTAAATTATGTCAATTTATTTTATTAGTTGTCAAATTAAAAAAATAAAAAAGAATATAAAAATAAACATAAAAAATTAAAAGCATCAAATTCATTCTAATTGAATCACAAAATATCAATTTGATTTATTTTAGATCTGATATTAAATTTAAACCAAACTAAATCAGGACAACATATTATTTTTATATTTATTTTTGGTGACTTTTTGTTAAAAAAAGTGAACAAACTACACCAAGAATAGGGGTAAGACCAGGCCAATCCAGACTTTGATAGGTTTGAGTCTGACCTAATACATAATTAGTACAAAGTTTGAATCTGACTATTTATCTGTTACAGGCTAATTTTTAAGGTTTGACCTAAGTTAAGTAGGCCTATAAGACTAAATAGGTCTTTAAAAAATTATTATTAATAATTATATGGCTTTATATTATTATTAGGTGTGAATGTAGTATAATTATTATTTATTATTTGTATATATAATATAATATTATATATGTATATAGACAGTTTGATCTATCAGACTTAATAAGCTTTCTTTTTAACACCGAGTCATAAGATGGCGCGAATCTGTTGCGGCAATTAAATTGACAAAAACTGTATTACAAGGCCGTGCCGTCAAACCCGCTATTATTTTAGTGAAATATTTTGCTTAACTTTTGTCTAGCAGCCCTCATTAAATATTTATATTCTTCTTACAATATTTTTTATGATATTATTTTTGGAGTTTAACTTTAGGTTTAGTTACTGATTTGATCTCTTAATTTCTTTATTTTATTTAATTTGGTCCTTCTTTTATTAAAAGGTTCAATTAGATCCCATTATTTTCAAAAACGCTGCAATGTTGTCATTTCCGTCCAAGATGATGTCGTATTATTACGTTTTTTATGCAATTTAGTGTAAAATTATATGGAAAACGACGTCACATTTTAGATGAAAAGGACAACATTGTAGCATTTTTGAATATAATGAAACCTAATTGAACCTTTTAATAAAGAAAGACCTAATTGAATAAAATAAATAAATTAAATAAAAAATTAGTAATTAAACCTTAATTTTAATATAATGTTGACATAAAGTTTTTATATTATTTGACTAAAAATCAATCTAAATATTATAAAAAATTAATAATTTTATTACATAACAAATAAAAAATTATAATATCAATATTTTTTAATTAATTTTTTTTCTATTTCGTATATTAATTAAAAATGGGACTGGGTGAGTTGACCTACATGAAAGGAGTGGGTTGAAAGTTTTAGCCTGCCCCACTAACGCTGAAATATTAACAAAAAAATATTTTACTTTAATTTATTTTATTTTGTCTTTAATGAATATTCAATAATAAATTATTATTGAAAAAAATTAAATTTATTAACTTAAACTCTAAATCATAATTCGTTTAAGCACAATAAATTAAATCAACATAATTCAATAAAAAAAATTAACGTGAACGTGTTTCATAATTGAATAATTAACGTGAATGTGTTTCATAATATTTAATTATTATTTGGATTAACTGTGTTTCATGATAAATTAAATAAACATATTTCAATAAAAATCACATAATATAATAATTTTTTTTATTATTTAAAAAAATAGATTGACGGGTTGATCGCTCCGACCCACCCTCAGTTCATTTTCTTGGTGCCTTAGGTAGAGTGGATCAAAGCGAGTTGGTGGGTCAGGAATTCTTCCCTACAAAAAATTAAAAAAGGTCAGAACAGGTTGGCTTGACGAGTCTAATTCATTTGGCCACCCCTAATTTTTATGACATCACCTCTTTATTTTTCTTTTATCACATTAATTATTTTATTTAATATTTTTCTCCCAATTCATATGGAGTAAGGTTGAGAATAAAAATATTTCAAACCAAACCAAACAATTTTAAATTACTAAACTGATAAAAAAAAATAGAAAATCGAACAAACCAAAAACAAAAAAAAAAATTGAAACCCCAAAAATTACTTTTTTTTTATTACAGTTTGTTTTAGTTTTGGATTATATTATAGAAATTGAACCAAACTGAATTGAACATTATACTTATATTGATTTTTCTTTTATATAATTCATATAAAATGCCATTATCCTAATTTAAGTTACGGCTCAAATTTGATAATGACAATATGTGATTCCAAGTGTTGTATGTCAAATTATGAATTTATATACAAAATTGACAACATGACTAATTCACTCTAAGTGGTTTGTTATGTAGTTCGTTATATAAGAAGTTTTGTTGTGTAATTTTTATCATGTAATTTTGTTATTTTGTTGCTCTAATACTTATATTTATGTAAATATCATTTAAGTTTTATCATAACTCAATTACTTATTAGATTTTAAATTATGTCAATTTATTTTATTAGTTGTCAAATTAAAAAAATAAAAAAAGCATATAAAAATAAATTAAAAAAATTAAAAGCATCAAATCGATTCTAATTGAATCACAAAATATCAATTTGATTTATTTTAGATTTGATATTACATTTAAACCAAACTAAATCAGACAACATATTATTTTTATATTTATTTTTGGTGACTTTTTGTTAAAAAAAGTGAACAAGCTACACCAAGAATAGGGGTAAGACCAGGCCAATCCAAACTTTCATAGGTTTGAGTTTGGCCTGATACATAATTACTACAAAGTTTGAATCTGATTATTTATCTGTTACAAGCTAATTTTTAAGGTTTGACCTAAGTTAAGTAGGCCTCTAAGACTAAATAGGTCTTTAAAAAATTATTATTAATAATTATATGGCTTTATATTATTTAGGTGTGAATTGTAGTATAATTATTATTTATTATTTGTATATATAATATAATATTATATATGTATATAAACAGTTCGATCTATCAGACCTAATAAGCTTTCTTTCTAAGCCTGAAGTATGACATTTTACTTAAACATGCTTTTAGAAAGTTTAAACTTAACATTTTTAATAAATAAGTCAGGCCTTATGTAAACCAAGCGTGTGCCCCTAACAGATTGCTTGACTTATTTTCACTCGTAATGAGTAAGGGTATGAATGACTCGTCTTGTCTCACTAACTTGATCCGATGTTGATTTTGATAGGTTTAGGTTTTAGAAATAAAATCGGTGTATTTTGATGATGACTTCATGTTAAGTTTTGGGTCATTCCCACCTAATCCAATGTCTTATATTCTTTTAAAAAGTATAAGTTTTTTAACAATTATATATTAATATTAAAACTTTTTTTATTTAATAGACAATAATTTATATAACATGATATTGTATTTATAAAGATATTATTTAGTTTGAAATATATATTGTAAAATATACTTTAATATTTTTTTCATATACAAAATATACCTTGATTTAAGTTTTTTACTTATTTCATTATACAATTTAACTATACATAATCTTAATATTGATACATTATATTACTAAATCAGGTCCTACCAGATCTTGATTGAGTTAAATTAAGATTCACATAATTAAATAAACCTTACAAAAATTTCAAGTAAGGTGAAAACAAAATAAACTCATCTCACACTCAACCCTACTAATGAATAACATGCATGGTTGCGGATTCGTTTTGAAAATGGCTCCAGATTCAAAGTCAAAGACTCATGCTGTCGTACGTCATTTGGTATAAGCAGACATACATTTTTTTTTTCCGGATAATTAAAGAGACATCAAATTACAACTTACACTAAACTATATTATATCATTAATAATATTATATGAGATTAATTTCATTTATTTATGTTAAATTTTATTAAAATTAAATAATTATCAATATATAATAAAATAATTTTTATTTTTATATATTTTAAAAATATAGAGTATATCAATTTTGCTATATATTAATAGAGTGTTGAATAATTTTAAATTAATATAAAACATCTTAAATATAATTTATATAATAAAAACTTATAATTTAATAAAAAATTTTAAGATAAAAATAATTAATAAAAATTATTAATCTACCCCTATATTACAAATTTGAATTTTGTCTTAAATAATAAGAGTGTTTTTAGGAGTCATCTTTAAATGAGAATGTTTTTAAGAGTTATTTTCACTCCTATTAAGCTACATAACTTATCTAATATATTCAATGTTTATTTTTTTTATCTCTTTCAAATATATTTCTTAATGTTAATTTCAACTTTTTTAGGCAAATTTCAAATTTAATTTGATTTTAATTTAAATCTTAATATATTGTATCAAATTGAAAATATTTTTCTTGCAATAAAAATTACAATAACATGAAAATAGGTTTAAAATATTATTCAAAAAAATATCATTAACGTAAAAAAACTCATATTGATAAAATAATATTATCGTAATGAAATGTAAAATGAAAATTCAATCAAAATATTAAAGAAAAAAAAACCATGAATTGACATATTGACATTGTTAATAAATATACTTCTAATTAATATCTACTCTTATTTTATAAATTAGAATATTAATACACAATTAGAAAGGGAGACTCTCACTATCTCTCACTTTTTTCACTCTTTCAATTAAACATTCTCAATTTTTTTTCTCATCTCCTTTGAATTTGCATTTTTATATACTACTCCCACATTAGTCAAATAAATTATGTCTCAATCATCTCAAACTATTATTATTTTTTATCTTTATTTATATATTTGATCTTCATAACCATGCATTTCTTTCAATTATCATCTTTTATCTGTATTTCTGAATTAAATTTCAATAATTTTTTTTAAAGAAATTGTCAATATAGTTTTGTTTTGAGAGTGTCAATATAGTTAAAAAATACCTTTATATGACAATTTAAATTATTCATTTTATACCCAAAAGTATAATTTATATATTTAAAGATATTTATTTATTATGAATTTTAATTTTATAAAATTAAACATTTATCTTATGCGATATGCAAACCAAAATATTAGTAATTTAATAATTTGATATAAATTATGACAGTGTGATTTTATAATCAAACTCCGTCCCGCTGTTCTTGCATATAAAATCAAATTATACTTTATTTAGGAAAACACATTTGACTATAGTCCTGAATTCCGGTTCCACGTGCTTTCGCCGTTTGTGGTAGATGGGAATCCCATTCAAATCAATTGCTTATCCGTCAAAATTATACGTAATAAATAAAATATTTTTCTGTCAAATGACTTTGAATTCAAATATATAATTTTTAATCAGGGAGGGATCAAATTATACTGGTGTAACTCTTACTAATTATTACACCATGAATAACTTTATATAAAAAGTGAATTTTGTCGATTTAATCGTTAAATTATAACTTTATATTATCCTTCTTGTTTGTGTCAGATTTTATCAAAATTGAAAAACAATAAGAAGGTGATCAAATGATTTATGTTAGTATTTTTGAAAATTATATACGTTGATTTTGATTTATATGAATGATGTATCAAATAATTTTGGATTAATATAAAATTTTGTATATATGATCTATGTGAAAAAACTTTCAATCTAATAGTAAGTTTGGATAAACATCATATAACGTAACCCTCGTCGGTTGAATTCATATATATATATATATGAGAAATCTAGTGAGAAATATCTAGTGAGAGGGTCTTTTTTACGCGAAAGTGAGATGAATAAATATTGACTATTAGATTTTATCATAGATGGTTAAGATTAAAACATACAAAACCATGTCAGTTATTTAAAAAGTCACAAGACTTTTGAAGTGGCCACATGACATTAAATCATGACCATTCATGTATAGTTATATGACTCATATTTACTCTTCTCACTTTCATATAAAAATAACTCTCTCATTAGATATGTCCTATATATATATATATATATTCATAAAAGTTTACATATATAAGAATTGTATAATCAAACTATATCTATATCATATAATATATTTATTATATTTTATGTTTAAAATTTAAAAGTTTTTAAAATTATTTTTAATTAAATCAAAGATCTTATTTGTAATACTTTATATTATAAATTAAATTATCTTTAAATATTTTCTTCATTTAAGATCACATATTTTACTTTTAATTAAAGCTCTTTTTATTGATTTTTTTTTATCATTGATATTACTATTATAATAATATTCGTATTTATTATTAGTTTGTTAAATAAATACAACACAAGAGACTATAGTTACCTAAAATGTGAATAATAAATTTAGGTTTGAGTATATAGATATTTAACAAGTAAGGATACAAGTGTTTTGCTATCTACGTGAGTATGAGTTTGCGTGTGATCTTTTTTTTTTTTGGTTACTAGTGAGTTTTTTTTTCAAATACAAATATAAGATTAATGAAAATTATAATACCTTACCTAAATCCTACTTATTACCATCTTTAAGCTTTTTAAAAGTTTGGATGGAGGAACCACTCACATTAGTCACACTTCTTTTATTTAAAATTACGACATATTTGACTTTAAAACTACTAATAATTATTGTTCTAGAATGATTTCAGACCTCTTTTCCCTTGCCTTCACTAGACATGCGAACTGATCTCATACATTGGTCCTTGACCTCAAATAACTCGGCCATCCAAGCAACATAATGACCACAACTCGAGACTCTTGTGCATCGTCTCATATCAGAACTGTTGCATCCTAGCCTATTTCTTTAGGACGATTTGTTGACATCTAGCCTGCATAACTGGCATGCCAACCTCACTTGCCACATCAGCCACGTGTGGTGTGACTAACTGCCAAAACATCCACATGCACCTCAAATTGCTTCATAGTTTTTCCTGTTTAAACAAAGATTATTTAAGGCCAATTCGCTCGTCAGGTATGTCTTAGAACCTCATTTTTCACTCCCCCTTGTTTCTTGACTACCTTGAGCATTGGAGTATTTGCATGTGGCCACCACTGGCGCATCTCCTGGTGGCATTCCTTATTGTGTTTAGCTAATCTTCACTAATAAAAAACTGTCTCTACAATGCTTAAGTTTTCTTCTTGACTTTTGCTTGAACATTAGCACTGTCTGTGGGAAACTTCTCTTGTTCTCCTGATTGTGTCGTCGCTCTGCCACTGCAACACCCTCCCCGTGACGGATTGAAGGCTTCACCTATCGTAACCAATCCTTTACTCCTACAAGTCCCGATAGTTGGTGCTACTCTTAATGTCATCGGCTCATGACGGCCGCCTCCTTCACCAAGCTTGTTGGCCTCCTCCAATAGTAGGGAACACTTTAGAGCAACAACAATGTTTGATCGTAGAGCTACATGCCGAGCGCAATTGTAAGTGTTTCCATAGCAATTGTGATGGTAGTCCCAATCATCGCACACACTTAGAGGCTTCTGACTTTCATCTTGGTCAAACACACCAATCTTTGCCATTAGTTCCAACTACCATTCACAACATAACTAAATCTTAACACCAACCATCACATCTGTTGCTGTTGGCTCTACAATAAGAAGCCAACATCGTTGACCAATACAACGATGAGGTAATCCTATTCAACCTGCCTTTTTCTAATAAGGTGTTAGTTTTTTAGGTATTGAAGCAGCTTCAACAACTGCCCACCATAGAGTTGGACGATGGGCTCATCACTTTCGAGTCTGGACTTTCCTTCAAAGAAGCGACCAAACCCCTGTTGTGCATGGCATTTCCACTTTCGCTAAAGCATTTTGCCTTAAAGTGTTTCCAATCTTTGTTCACTCCCTTGACAAACTCTGGGGTAGATTTGAGGGAAAGATTTCGTGTCACCTTCACTACAAACAAAGCGAGGCATAAGACCGAAGCTGACTTGAAAAAGGATTCGTCAGGGACTTGGCAAACTTCTTTATGACTGCATCATCCATTTTAACCAACAGGCCAAGATGGCGGAGGCTCTCTTGCCAAGGGTTATGCTGATGTTAGCCAAAGACGAAGTGAGGGAATGGTCCCTTTTTCTATATCTTCATCTCTAAGATAGCCCCGATTAGTATGGAGGAATTTTTGTAGAAAGTAGAAAAATACATAAACTACAAAAACACTGTTGAGGCCAACAAGATAAAAGTCGTTAACAATGACCAAAAGAAATTCGAACCCAAGTCGGATAAGCGCTCCCAACTTAAAGGTAAAGCAGGCCCACTGTCATCAAAGTATGAAGATTACACCTCATTAAATACCTCTTGAAGTCAAATCTTGAATGAGGTACTCAATGTCAAGTTTAGAGACAAAGGTGTGGACCTACTAAAACCTCTGAAGATGAGACCGCAAATGGAAAAGTCAAAGTATTGCACATTTCACAAATCTGCAGGTAATGAGATGGACGACTACATTCAATTGAAGGACGCCATAGAGGCATTAATTTGACGTGATAGGTTAGCCTGATTCGTGAAAGGATTTGGAGATCGACATTAGGAGGACAGGGGTCGAAGCCAAAGCCGTGGTCACAGTTCTTGATGGAACAGGTCTCAGAGCCCTCGTGAGCCCCGGTGTTCTCTGAGTCCACCTCCTCACTCCCCCCGGCAGCAAAGTCCTTCTAGACATCGTTCCCCTCCTCGTGAAGCTCTTGTTGTAGCCAAGGTTTAGGTTGTGCAAAATGCTTCACCTCAGCACTTATTTTATTATTTCCTATGTCGTTCTTCTAGAAGCTCCCCTGATGAAGTCATATTGTCGTTTATGCCACCGCTGTAGGCTTTGCAAGTGGTGGACCATTAAATAATGCGAGGATAAGGCATGTGAAGGAAGTTATGTCGGCCTCTTTTTCCTTCAGATCCATTAAGCTGCCAAAGAGGAGATGCCCACTTTCTCTTTTGATGATTTTAACCTACAAAATGTAGTACCTGGGCATGACGATCCCCTCTTTGTTTCTGCCTCCATTGCAAATAAGAAGGTTCATCGACTGCCAGACAATAACAAAAGATTGGTTGATATTATGTACTATGATCTCTTTAGACAACTAAAAATGCCTTAGACTGACTTAATCCCATACAATGAGGATCTTATCAGTTTTTCAAGCCATCACATAAGCCCGGTTTGGTATGTTAAGTTGCTCATCACCATTAAGGAACCTCCACTTATTAAGACTATGGTTGTACACTTCTTGGTGGTAAAGTGTAAGTTGGCGTATAATACCATCTTAGGCAGATCGACTTTGAATGCTTTGGCTGCAGTGATTTCAATGTCACAAATAACGATAAAGTCCTTAAGTGATGACTTAAAAGTAATTACACTGCATGGAGACTAGAAGAGGGGTAGAGAATGTTATTAGGAGTCACTGAAGATTGTCGTGACCCCGACACCCCCCATTGAAGCATTGCCTCCAAGGTTTTGGTGATAATGTAACGACCCAAATTCTTAATAATAGCAAAAGTTATAAGGAAACTCTTTTATGACCCTATCATTATACTATTTGATTAAGAGTACCTTAGGTATTATTATTATTACTCTTATTATGATGATGATGGTGGTGGTGATTGTTATTAATATCTTAGTATTAGAAATTAGTAGTAATGAGATAATAGGACCCAAGAGAGCATCTAACGCCAAATAAGGGACTAAGCCCACAAAGCCACACACCCACCCATATTTCATAAGATGGGAAGATAGAGAAAGATTCGGGTTAGTCATCAAAAAATAGAAAAAGGAAAAGAGAGAAAAAATAAAAAGGAAGGGAGAGAAGGAGATTTGAGACCCAAGCTTCGAAGCTTATCTTCGTGGTTTTCCCCGTGTGAGTGCTTCCCCTTTACCCTCCCCCAGCCCTTGCGTCTATGGTTTATGTCGTTCGCCGTTGCTTTCCCACTCTAATTATATTATTTAAGGCTATGATTCTAAATGTTTATTGAGACTGTAGATTGCTTGAAGGTAGATTGAGGTTGTTGTGAGGGTTTAGGATAGTTTAGGTTTTGCCTCTTTTGGGAGAAAGGTTAGACAAGTGGATTATCACGAGAATGGTTTAGATTGATAGGAATTATTGTGTATGGGAGAAGATATGTTTTAATGTATGATTGTTTAGTTAAAGTTAAGGGTTTTGTTGCTTATAAGTACCAATGTTCACGTATTTTGTAATTTGGGGTCTTAGGAAGCTATGGATTTTCTCTTGAGGGTGGAAGTTCGAAATTTTGTGCCTATTGCGAGTCATGGGCGTGACTCACTGGTCACTGGCATGACCAACTTTGTTTTGAAACTTGGAATGTATGTCTATCATGAGTCACAGGCATGATTCACTGGTTACAGGCATGATCGACTCTATTTTGAAATGTGTACGTTTATCACGAGTCACGGGCGCAATCCACCAATCACGGGCATGACTCTTTTCTGTTAATAAATTGGATAGATTGTGAACTCCTCTAGTAGAGAGATTTGTGAATTGTATTAGGCTTAGTCGTTTTCACATGAATTGTAACCTTGGATGTTAGCTAATTAATGGCTTTAGAATCACCTAAAAGTAATGTCCATAACTTAAAATATCATTAAATTAGTGAGCAAAGGTCAAATTGTTAGGAATTAAGTAGTGACCCCATGTTCTTTGTAACTTTAGACATAGTAGATGACCGAACTAGATTTCGAGATCAACATAGAAGTTGTAGATAATTTTCTTAACTTTCAAATCAGATAAGGATCAACTTGGTAGGATTAGTATAACTCCAGATATTGTGTTTATACTCTATGGCGGCCATACGAATATGAGAAGAAAGAAATGTTTGAGAATGAATTATATTTCATTTGTGTTCAGGAAATGTTTAAATGTGATATTAAGCTATGAGATGTATGATGCATTTAACATGTGATGTTATGCTATGAGATGTATGACAAGAATTGATGAATATTGATATAAGGGGCCTAGCCTAAGAGAGGTAGGGCCCTATTTGTGAAATGTCTAATGGAATCATGAGCATTGTGCGTAAGAATCATGCATTATATCATTTAAGTAATGTGGTGAAGGAAAGTATATGGGAATTTGGCTAGTGGAGGCCGTGAAAAGTTGTTTAACTTGGCTTTAGGAGTAATGATACCTGGTGTGGAAAATCCAATAACCCATGCTGATTCCATGGAGTCAGAGCGTACTAGCAAAGCTGGATAACCTTAACCAGTCATCGAAGAATATCATTGTAGTTGAGAATGAAAAAGCTGAGGGCATCATTATGTTGATGGCGCCTCTTATGGTCATTCATGTACTCCTAGACTACTTTCAATGAGCTTAAATTGGTACCACATGTGCATGAGTAGAGATTGAGGAACATGACATGCATATACATCCTATTGTAATGTGATGTGTTGATTCGTGCTATATTGTAATTATGTGAAGTTTTATGCCTTTATTCACAACTGATTGCTATGATGTACATATATGTGAAAATTGTACTGTGTCCTGTGATATGAATTAATGAAGTGTCAAGGTTATGGGTATGTGATCATGTTAGGTATGTATGTTGTTCCTTTTTGATAAAAAAATGATATGTATGTTTGTAATTAGGAATGTCTTTTGCTACCTTAAGGATATGTGAGGGGTTAGACCCTAGAATAGGGTTATGAGGGTTTTAATTGGGTAAGAATAGTTGTGAAGAAAAAAGAGAAGGTGTAAGTTCCTACCCGATGTTGTAGGAAACATGAAGAGAGAATAAAGTAGTGTGTATTAAGATAAACGTTAAGGGAATGTTAAGAGTATCATAGAGTATTAGTAGTCCTAGACTTGACCTAGTGGATAACTTTAAGTATCACAAGGAAGAATGGTAGAATCTAACTAAGAATGGTTTAAACACCAAAGAGAGTTATGGTAAAAAGGTACTAATCATAAGGGTGAATTCTTAGGATGAGAATGAGAGTAAACTAGCATAACAGTTGTGAGAATGAGTGAGGAGTTAATGGGATGTTTTGATAATTGAAAGGTGTATATTCGACCATAGGTGTGAAGATTTGTTAGAAACCTAGTGAGGGTAAAGCCACGAGAGATAAGTCTTAAAGGTTGTTCGGGTAGAAGAGTCTAACCCAGCTGTAGAGTCCTTAGAGTACTCACTAAGACTTTTGTCTCATTCATTTAAGTTTCCCTTTTTTTCAAGAACCAAATGAAGACGGGTGTTAATGGAGCTTGGAGTCACGTGCAAGAAAATGTAACCTAGTTTAAGTTGTTTCCTTGTATTTTCCTTTATGTTTTGTATACCACCTTCGAGTGATAGATGAATTGTATTAGAGATGTATGGTATTTTATGTATTATCTTGTATAAAAATCCATTTATTTTTATAAGTAACTTTTGCATGATGTTTTTGTGTTTTAAAGTTTTCACGTTCTTAAAAACCTAAGCTTAGTTACGGTAACACCCTTTAAGGTGTTACAGATAGAGTTGGATTGTAGGGTGGATGATCTCCGTGACATGGAAATTCACCCCTAACCTGAAGGAAAATTATTTTCTTTGCAGATCAGGGTTGAAAGCTCTTAGGTGGTCAAGGTTGGGACAAAACTTTTTGAGCTAGTCAGAGAAGACCTCTTTCGTTCCTCAAGGAGAATTCTAGTATATTTGCCTAGATAGTAGCATATATGTGGAGTATAGACCCAAGGTTTTTTTGCTATTGCTTTGTGGTTGACCTTTTTGTTAAGTCAGATTGTTAGTGATGCCAAAAAAAAAAGAATTGAGTGACTTGAAATTGAGAAGCAAGTCAAGGAACTCCTTAATGTCAACTTCATCAGGGAAATCAACTATACTTCTTGGTTGGCCAATGTGGTCCTGATTAGGAAGTAGTCAGGGAAGTGAAGGATGTGTGTGGATTACACTAACCTCAACAAACACTATCCTAACGACTCATACTCGTTGTGGAACCTTGATAGGCTGGTCAACAACTTATCTAGCTTCCAACTAGTGTCTTTCTCAGATGCTTACTCTAGATATAACCAAATTCTGATTCAATCATATGATTAGGAAAAGACTGCCTTTATGATTGAAAAGGCAAATTATTGCTATAAGGTCATGTCTTTCGGCCTCAAAAATGTCAGTGCCACTTACTAAAGGATGATGAACTAGGTGTTTGAGAAGTAGACCAGGCAAAACTTAGATGTGTATGTGGACGACATGATCATTAAAAGTATGACAGCAAAATCCCACTTGTCTGATTTAACATGGGTATTTGACCAACTTAAAAGGTACAATATGCGTTTGAATACAACCAAAGGTATCTTTGGAGTTAAGGCAGGAAAGTTTCTAGGGTATATGCTATCTGAGAGGGGCACCAAGGTCAATCCTAACAAATGTCAGGCAATATTAGAACTGCAAAGTCCATAGGATGTCAAGGGAATTCAACAATAGATTGGGCAACTGGGCGCTTTAGCCCGCTTTATCACAAAGTCAGCTTAGCATTCTTGACCATTTTTCTAGCTCCTAAGGAAAGATAGACCATTTATTTGGTCTGAAGAGCAAAGTTGTCTTTTAGTAAATGAAGGAATCCTTAGTCGTTGCCAATAAGGCTGTGCGGCCTTAGTTCGAGGGACACCAGAATGGCAAAAAATGGTGTACTTTATGAGCTGAGCTCTGTAGGGTGCTACTATGCGCTACCCGAATATAGAGAATATTGCCTTTGCTTTGGTCACAGTGGCACACCGCCTCTAACCCTATTTCCAATCCCATCAAGTGGTTGTGTGCATCGACCAACTAGGGATGACAATAGGTAAGGTCTAAGTAGGGTATTATAATACTCATTCCCATACTTGCAGGTGAAAAAATCACTCATACCTAACCATATATGCGCGTGGGTAGCAATTTTAATCCCTATCCCTGTATTTGCTAGGTACCTATATACCTAGACCTGCACTTGCTACTTGTATTTTACTTAAATATATAACTAATAAATCAATAAAAATATTAATTAAAAATTTGCTACAACTAAATTAAAAAATCATTCCTAAATCATCCAATCATAACCATAAAATAATATTAGGAACATAATCACTTAGCATAATTATTCTTAAATGTAATGTTCTAATACTTAAAATTGATAACAAGAGGGAAGTAGTAAGAAACTTAAGGTTAAGATTTATTTTAATAATTAATAATATATATAATTATATATTTATTTAAGTAAATAATTATATATATATATATATATATATATATATATATATATGGGACATATTTACTAAGAGTGCCATTTTATATGAGAGTGGGAGGAGTTAATCTTGGCCATACAACCATACATAAAGGGTTAAGATTTAATGTCATGTGACCACTTAAAAATTTATATGAATTTTTAAAAAACTCATATGACTTTGTAGGTTTTAATCTTGACCATTCATGAAAGATCTAATGGTTAATATTCATTTCCCTTCACTTTCAATAAAAAAGATCCTCTCCCTTGTTACATTCTCTCTCTCTCTCTCTCTCTCTCTCTCTCTCTCTCTCCTTCTCATCTCTCGTATATATATACATACATGTATGTATATATATGTATACATATATACCATATATACATATATACATACATACATGTATGTATATATGTATACATACATGTATATGTTGTATATACATACATGTATATGTATGTATATACATACATGTATATGTATGTATATACATACATATACATACATGTATGTATGTATACATATACATATATGCATATATGTATACATATACATATACATATACATATGTATGCATATATACATGTATGTATACATATATATGTATATGTATATGATATGTATACATACATGTATGTATGTATATACATAGATACATAGATACATGTATGTATACATATATACAACTACATGTATGTATGTATATATATATGGTATACATATATACATCTATACATATATGTATACATATATGCATATATGTATATGGTATACATATATACATATATGTATACTATATGCATATATGTATATGGTATACTATATCATATATGTATACATATACATATACATATACATATATACATATATTATATATGGTGCAGGTGATGCGAGGTAGGTACTATATTACCCATACCCATCCTTTTCCATTAAATTTTGCGAGTAAATCCTCAACCCAACCCTATCTCCATTATGTTGGTATTTACCTATCCCTTGTGGGTATTTTTTTACGGGTACCCATAAGGTTTGGGTAAAAAATTCATCCTTTGACCAACCAATTCATTAGATCCTACACCTGCCTAACCTTGCCGATTGCATGGTCATGTGGGCTATCGAGTTTTTCAAGCACGACATTGTTTATGACCTGCGGCAAACTTGATGGCCCAACCTTTGCAAATTTCATCGTAGAGTTGAAACCCTAGCCTCTCGTGGACAATCCTGCTTAAACCTTGTATGTGGACGAGTTTGTGAATGAAAGGAGAAACGACATAAGGATCTTGTTGGAGTTGCCTGATGGGGTTGTTGTTGAGGAAGCCCTAACCTTCACCTTCCCGACTTTCAACAACCAGGATGAGTATCAGACTTGCATCGTCAGGCTTATATTAGCAGCCGACCTGGGCACCAAAGCAGTTGACGTGTGTAGTGATTCTCAACTAGTCATATCCCAGGTCAATGGGGTGTACCAGGGCGAGGAGCCTTTGTTGCAAAAGTATTTAGCGAAGGTTAAATCTCTTATGGATGGTTCTGATTAGGTAGTGTTCCAACACATGCCTTGAGAGCGCAACGTAAGAGTAAGCATTTTGTCAAAGTTGACCAACACAAAGTCTTCAGGGAATAACAGGTCGGTCATTCAACAAATGCTTTATGACCCTAATTTTGTTTTGGTAATTGATAGTAGTCGGACTTGGATGACTCTTATTATGCAATATATGCAGGACAACATCACATCGATTGATAAGAAGGAGGCTAGACGGTTGGAAAGGTTGATAGCCAATTTCTGCTTGGTTGGTGAAGCCTTATACTATCACAGGTTTTTAGAACCCCTCTTGAAGTGTTTAAGTCTGGTGAAAGAAGAATAAGCCTTGACCGAGGTCCATGAGGGAAGTTGTGGTCAACACTTATGGGACAGGGCATTGGTGAAAGAAAGTACTCTGTGCCAGTTATCACTGGCCAATGTTGGAGATGGATGCTATGAAATTCGTGAAGAATCGCTACCAGTGTCAGCGGTGTACTGACATACACATCACTCCTCCAGAAGCGTTGAACACGATTACTTCTTCGTTGTCTTTTGTTCAGTCGGGAATGAATGTTTTAGGCCTCTTTCCTTAGGCCCTGGGTTAGGTAAAGTACTTAGTGGTAGCAAAATATTTTTTAATACAATTATTTAAAAACAAAAAATAAAGTAAAGTGGTACTTCTATTATTAATAATAAAATTTGAAATAAAAATGAAATATTTTCTCAAACTAAATATCAAAATCTCATTTTTCGATTTATGCATTATTTTTTTTTATTTTGATCTCATGCATTATTCTTGTACTTTGACAAAGTTTTTTTTTATTTGTGTATTTATATTTTATATTCCATATTATATGCCCCATTTGTAAATTATTTTCCTTTTAAAATAATAAAATAAGGAAGATAAGTGTAAAAATGTGGCTAACTCCAAAGGAAATCAGCATATAATTACACAAAATTTTAATACGTACAAAGTAGTACATTTAATTAATGACATTTATATATTAAGAATGGAGGTTTATATTTATTTGCACTCATGCACACACATAGTGTAGATTATTTTTCACATAGATTGTTGAATGACTTGTTATATAATTATCACTAGAGCGTGAACCCGTGCAATACATGAGTGAATTTTTGGTTTTTTTGTATGTATAAAAAATATATTGATAATTTTTGTTAATTTCTTATTTTGCTAATTTCTTATTTTGTTGAAAAAGATCTAAAATAAATTAAAATTTTCGTAATAACGGACTTAATTTACTACATTATGATAGAATAATAGCATATCAATTAGATATGAACTTATTCCTTAATTAATAAGAAAAAATAGAAGATAACTTAATGTGTTTATTTTCCAATATGGAATAATAGATATTTTACATTCTACTACTACTACTATTACTTCTACTACTATATATTAATCTATTATATATTATTTTATATTAATTAAAAAAATTATTATTTGTTTAAGACTATTCTTATTTATTTAAGAGTATTTGATATAAAATAAAATATCACCGAATCTAATAAATATCGCCAATAAATTTGTAGACCAATTTATTTTTGAAAACAATTGAATATTGTTAAAATATAACCAAATATAATAAATATTGTCAACTAATTTTTTAATTTATTGAATATATCTTTATATATTTATAAGTGAAATAAGCTCTTATAAGGGTAGATAAAGATGGATGTCACCTGCTATGATGAGGACCCAAGACTTTATTTATGAAACGCATTATTTTTAAATATCATAATTTATAATTTATAACTAAGGACTATTATTTTAATTATATATCTTTATTAATTAAATTAATTAATTTAATTTTATATTTAAAATAATATACTCAAACTAACATGATTTTTAATTTGTTAATTAAAAATTTGGGAATTAATTACTCACATTTAAGTTTCACCAAAAATCAAGGGCAATTACTTTAATTATATACATTTATTAATTTGAATGAAAAAATAATTGATTGAAATAATAGTTGACGATAAATATATATATATATATATATATATATATATATATATATATATATATATATGTAAACTTTCCATCATTTATACTTTTACTTTTTTTTTAAATGTTATTAAACATCTAATTATTTGTGAAAAAAATAAAGATTTGAGATGTTGTACAAAAGAAAAAAATGACAAAAAAGAATCTTGATTTTAACAATTAAAAAAATACACATTAAAAACAGTATTAAGTCCTAATTATTTATTGAAGCATGAAAATGGAGACAACAAAAACTCATAGAGTGGAGATCATCATCTTTAAATGTAAGTCAAAAGAACTGCTTTGATTTCGCTGGTGACAAAAGAAGAAGTGAGGAGAGCTTTGATAAGTATGAAATCCTATAAAGCGTTGGGCTCGAATGGTTTTCAACCTTTCTTTTGCAAAAAATATTGGGATGTTGTCTAGAATGATGTTTGGGGCCTAGTCAGGAATGCCTTTAGAAATGGATTCTCTAATGAAAGGATTGTTGAGACCCTTATTATCTTAATCCCTAAAATTGGCCACCCAAAGAAATTCAAGGAATTTAGATCCATTAGCCTATGTAATGTAGTCTACAAAATCGTTTCTAAAGTTCTTGTCTAGTACTTTTACCCGTTCTTGGAGGATATTATTAGCCTTTCCAAGGTAGCTTTGTTGCACAAGATGTGGTCCATTATATGCATCGGTCTACAATGAAGAATGGTTTTGTTGCTCTAAAGGTTAAGTTAAAGAAAGCATATGATAGAGTGAGATGGGATTTTCTTAAGGGTATTTTGAAAGACTTCAATTTTCCTCAAATTACTATATCCCTCATTATGTAATGTAGCAAATGCAAATATTCATCCCTATTTGTTGTTTACAATGATTTAATATCTAAGAATTTTGCTCTTACCCGTGTCCTCAGACAATGGGATCTACTTTCTCCTTATTTGTTTGTCTTGTGGATGGAAAAACTCTCTCTATATTCAACAGTTATTGGATTATGGGACAGGACAATCTATATCTACATAATGAGGGATTTGCTTTCTCCTTATTTGTTTGTTTGTCATCTTTTGTTTGCAGATGATATTTTGTTATTTTGCAGGGCAAAGGATTCTCATGCTTGTCTCATTTCTTTTAGTTTAGATATGTTTTGCATGGAAATGGGGCTAAAGGTGAACCTTTCCAAATCTAACTTCATGCGTTCCTTAGGGGTCAAAAGAGTGATCAAGCAAAGATTCCGATGTCTTTGTTCCATAAAAGAGGTGCGAGATTTGGGTAATTACCTTAAATTTCCCTTACCAAAAGGGAGGTTCATTTGGAGATTGTTCAATTTTCTCTTAGATAAAGTTCATAATAGACCGACTTCATGGAAAGGGAGGCTATTAAATAGAGTTGGACATTTTTGGTTACTTAAATCTGTGCTTTCATCTCTTCCTATATATACTATGCAAGTGTTTTGGCTTCCAAAGACTTTATGTGAGGATATCGATAAAGTTTCTTGCAACTTTCTCTGGTTTCCTCCTGAGAAAGAAAAAGGCTGAAATCTTGTTAATTGGAATACAATTGTCTTTCACAAGCGTGAGGGTGGTCTTGGGGTCAGAGATTCCCACATTACAAATGTTTCCCTTATAGGCAAATTGGTGTGGAATCTAGTTACAAAGAAGGATGTGCTTTGGGTAAAAATTTTGTCTCATAAATATATATCTCACAACACTGTTTTGGGCGCCTCTTGTACTGTAAAGGATTCTTACATCTGGAATAGCATTGTGAAAGCCAAAGATAAGGTATTGGATGGTTTTATATTTAGATTGGGGAGTGGCGAAACGTCCTATTCGGTATGGGGATTTGTCAGTTACAGGATATTGGTCTCGTTCGTTCATGTTTCGGACAACATTGTCATTCTTTGTGATATCATCCTAGATGGCACATGGTGTTTGAACAGGAATTTGCTCTTTTGCCAACTAACTAGGCTCTTATCAATAAAGTGGAGTGCAATTTAACTCAAAACTTTTTAGATAAATGGGTTTCGTGTCAATCTCCTAATGAGATTTATTCACCATCATTTGCCTATAAATGGTTAACGTCAAATATGCCTATTCTAGAAGTCAATCTCACCTCTTTTAAATGGCTTTGGAAGCTACACATCCTAGAGAAAATCTGCATTTTATTTTGGCTTATCCTCCATGACTAGCTACCAACGAACTCAGTTAGGCATCACCAACTATTAGTTTTAGAAAAATATGTGTAAAGGTGTTGAATGTTATAGTAGTTGATAGTGAATGATAGTAAGGCTTTATTTGATATTTGGAAGTGCTTACTACAATGATACAATTGCCTATTTATAGGCATGCAAGGATAGTTCTAGAAATATCTAGACTTTATTGTTCTAGAGTTATCTCACTTTTCTCTTAACTTTTCTACTTTTTTCTAAAGCTACATTTCTATAAGTTTCTAGATTTTCTAATAATTGAATTTTAAGAGTATTCTAGAATATTCTTTACTTTTTCATATACATATATTACTACTACAATCTTCTTAAAATTTGTAGCAATTTCATCACCAACATCTCGCTCAATCTTCCTCCTACCAAGCGTGCTCTAATGATTTTAAGAGCACCTAATTTGCATTGTCTTAAGGATTGTTCACAGGCTAGAGAAATATGGCTTTGTCTTCAAGTTCCTTTCCCAGCCTAGCTTTCTCTCTACAAATCATATCATTTGGGTGAAGAACCAACTCAAGATAGCAAAGGGTTTTTTATTTGCTTATGCAGTTTGGTGGATTTGGCGGTGGAGGAATAATAGGATTTTTTAGGATGATAAGTGGAACATTCATTATGTTATGAAACAAATCTTTTTGTTGCATGATGACATTACGCTTTCGTTGAGGGATCAAGGTAAGGTGGTGAAATCCCTTCTCATTATCCCGGATTGGTTACCTCCCTTATTGGGAGTTTGTAGATTAAAGGTAGATGGTAGCTATCTTTATCCTTCAAATCATTTTGGTTCGGGAGGAGTACTTAGAGACCATTTGTCTAAGTTGATCATAGGATTTTCTTCCTTTGATGGCAGCGGCGATCCAACTAAAGCGAAGCTCTTGGCCTTGCTTTATGTTTTGCACATGGTATGGGAGAGAAACTTTAGGCATATGGGCTATGAAATGGATAATCCTCACATCATTGAGTTATTGAACTCTAGGGCTTGTCCTTCTTACTACCACCATGCAACTTCTTTATCTTTGGTGCTTGAGTACATGAACCATGATTGGTCCATCTCCTTCTCTTATGTAAATAGAGAAGCCAATACCGCTACTCATTCTCTTGCAAATTCTGGGATCCGTCAATCCCAATCTTTATATATTTGGAATGATTCTCTGGTGAATGTAAGAACCTTTCTATTAAAGGATAGCTTAGGTTGATCTTCCTTGTGTTTCTTCTCCAATGAGTAAAAAAAAAAAAATAACTCAAAAGAAAAAAAAATTCCTTCTTTTTGAATTATATTGGCACTCTTACTATGCCTAACGATTTTGTTTTATTCATCCAAGCAACAACAATAATGAGAAACCAAAGGAAAAATCTCTTTTTCATAAGCACTGAGTCATAATTAGTAAAAGCAAAGAAATTTATTCGATATAACCAGGTAGTACACAATATTGATATATGTTAATGCACATCCACTTCTTCATAGTGGGCTTGCACACATACGACAAATACCATTAATTTTGACATGTATACAGCCACCACTTACACACTGAAATTATGAATATTAGATCCTCACCCATAATTAAAAACTTTCAATTTTATTGGCGAGTGGGCGGGCTTTACACATAGCCTCCAGTGGAATTAACCTTGACAAGGTAATCCAATTATTCTCTGTCATATCAAGTTTTTCATCACTTACTCGTTTCCAGTCAAAACATTGAATCAACAATCCCAAAGTGAAGCTGACGCTTTGCATAGCCATGGCTTCTCCTGGGCAAGCCCTTCTTCCCATCCCAAATGCTACTAACTTTTTTTCCTCACCTTCTTCATCAAACCTCTCAGGTTTAAAGCTTGTGGCATCATTCCACAATTGAGGATCTCTTTGCATGGCCCAACCGTTAATTATCACTATTGTGTCTCGTGGGACATTGAATCCTCCAATAGTGATATCTTCCGAAGACACGTGCGGTATTAGCACTGGAGCTGGTGGATACAACCTCAGTGTCTCCAGGATGATCTTCCTAAGATACGGAAGTTTTGGAAGGTCTGACTCATTTAATAACCGGCCTTGCCCTACTTGAGTGTCCAATTCATCTCTTGCCTTCTTCAAAACCTCTGGGTGGTTCAATAAATTAGATAATGACCATTCTAAAGTTCCGGTTGATGAATCTGTTCCACCAAAGAGCATGGCCTGCGCAATATGAAGGGAGAGAAACATTTAGTTTCCATTTTGGTGAAGCAAAATATGATTTTACGTCAACAATATAATAAAACCGTTACCAAAGCTAGGCCCTTGATGATTTGGTCAGTGTAATACTCAGGCTGCGTCTCTTGCAGTTTGAGGAGGTGGTCAATCATGGAATTCTCCCGCTGCTTCTTGCTACGGTTCTCATGAATGATCGCATTCAAGATCGCATCGTACCTCTTACTAATACTCTTCAACCGCTTCTCCACGTTCTGAAAATCGAACCATCTCAGGAAAGGCAAGTAATCAGCCTTATTAGACAAGCCCATGAGTTGCAGCATCTCCGCCACCGTCTCTCTGAACTCCCTCGCTTCCGCCACATCCTTCATCTCACTCTCTTCCCCGTAAAACCGCTTCCCCGATATCATCCTCATGATGTTGTTATACGTTAGGTCGTTGAACATGGAAGTCATCTCCACGCGCGCAAACTCCACGCTCGAGTTCCTCGCCAGTCTGTGTATCAGGCGCTTCGTCTCGTCGCTTCGGATTCCCGAGAACGAGTGGACGCGCTGCGTAGAGAGAACGTCGAGGGAGGTGATGCGGCGGAGGTTGCGCCAGTGCTCGCCGTGGGAGCACGACCCTACGGTGGAGTTGTCGTAGAAGATGTATTTTCCCGACAGAGAGCGTGGCCGGTTGGCTAGGGCTATGTCGTGTTTGGTGAAACATTCTTGGAATGCGGAGGGTGAGGAGATAACGACCGCGAGACGGGACCCGAACCAGAGGGAAATTATGTTGCCGTATTTTTGGGAAATGCGGTGGAAGCTGCGGTGGATTGGTTTTTCGAGGAGGTTGAGGTTGCCGATTATGGAAAGGGGAGGGGGACCTGGTGGCAGGTTTCGGAGTTTCCTGCTTTGGAAAAGGTACTTGAGAGTGAGGAGTAAAACGAGGGAGAGGAGAGAGTAAGACAAGAAGGGAGATATTGCCATGGTTGATTTGATTGTTGCAGTGCAGAGATGTAAACTGGGGAAGGGTTTGTTACAGTGGATCAGGATCACTGTGTGTGCATCTGCTTTTGAGTGATGCAACATGTGGCAAGCGAAGCGACCTTTATAGAACGCGAGTTATAACATGGCGCGAATTTGTTGCGGAGGAATTAAATTAAGATAAACTGTATTCGAATTTTCATGGCCGGGCGGTCAAACCCACCCGTTATTTTCTTACAATATTTTACTTTTGTTTATACTACTACGTAGTTAGCAGCCGCCTTGTCAATAGTCGTATACTTTTAGAATATTTTACTCTTCTTTTGTCTTGAAGCCCTCTTATAATATTTATATATTTTTGACAATATTTTTATGATATTGTTTTTTGAGCTTAATTTTAATAAATTTAAATATATTTTGGTTCCTGTAAATATAAGAATTTCTTATTTTAGTCCGTGCAAATGGAAAATTTCTATATAATCTCTAACATTTTTAGAATGACATTTTTTAGTCTCCGTCATTATTCTTTATTTATTTTGTAGTGACATGGTTAAAAAAAGGCTAAGTGATTTATGCCATGTCAATTAAGTGAGGCTAAATATGTACACAAATCTTCTTCTTCTCAAAAAAAGCCTTCATGCAAATCTTAATTGAATTTTCCTACAAAACACTCTATATAAAAGGCTCCACACCTATCAAGTACACATGCTCTCTCATTCTTACTCACTCTTGCACCCTTACTGACTAAAGTATCAAAGTCTTTGCAGGTGCCACCACCGGAGATGCTAACAACCATTGTGGGAACTTATCGGGGATCCTTTCTCGTGCTCATCACACAACAGTCCCTCTTAGTGTTTCATAATGGGTTAATTGTTCAAAGATTAGATGACCTTATATGATGTAAAATTTTTTGGAGATTGCTTGAATCATGAATTATAAATTGAGATTCAAGTTATTATTGAGTGTGTTTGACAAGTAACTCTATTGACTCTAGAAGCTTATAAGTTAGATTGATCAAGATAAACTTGTTTGATACAAAAGTTTATTTTAATAGTTTCTAACTTATTTTCATAAGCTACTTCAACTAGCTTATAACTTATAAGCTCATAGCTTTTTTTTCCCCCTCATTAATTTACTTGAAATCTCTTTTTACCCCTTTTTGTTTTATTTTAGAAACCCTTTTTTATTTTAGACCACCATACTTGGATAGGATCAAACAAAATAGTCAAATTTTCATCATTTCTTTACAATATCAAATTTAAAAATTATTGTCCTAATTTTTAAGATGATATGTTATTAGAAATAAATTTAAATATTGAAAGTGATACACACACACACACACAATATGCTCTTTTAGGTCATTTAATATTTATCAATTAGCTTATTAGTTAATCTCACTAAACACTTTTAATTCAATTAGCTAAGTTTTAAGTTTTCAATTTTTCAACTCCTAACTTATAGACTTAGGGTTAAATATGTTTTTGGTCCTCCCAAAATATGATAGAATTGGTTTGGTCCCCAGAAATTTTTTTCCTTGAATAAAGTTTCTCAAATATTAAAAATACCCTAATTAAATCCTTGTGCTAAACTCTATTTAACTTTTTTGTTAAATGATGGTCGCATCAGCTTCCAAGTAAAGTATTTCATTACCTAAAGTGCCCAGTGATAATTTTTAATAAAAAATCGTGTAATTACTTTTGCTTTAGGGTTTAAAAAAATCTATGGTTTAGGGATTAAACATGTAATAATTTTATTTAAAAAATATGTGTCTAATCTGACTTTGATATAACAGTTGATATGGACGACAATATCGGCAAATTAATGGTGACTGTGATGTTGATGTGCCTATCATTTAGTAAAAAAGTTAAACAAAGTTTAGTACAGAAATTTAATTAGAGTATTTTTAATATTTGAGGGACATATTTAAGGAAAAATTTTTCTAGGAACTAAAACCAATTCTATAATATTTTTGGAAGACTTAAAACACATTTAACCCTATAACTTATATGCTTTCAGTTATCTTACAAGCTAGTTTTGTCAAACACACCCATTACAAGGCTTCAAAATCAAATTATCAAATTTATTCGGAAGGTTCTCATAGAACACGAAGTTTAGCTACATCTTCAAATATAACCAATCTTGTTGAGTGTATATGCCAAAAACTGTATTACAAGGCCGTGCCGTCAAACCCGCTATTATTTTAGTGCAATATTTTACTTAACTTTTGTCTAGCAGCCCTCATTAAATATTTATATTCCACTTACAATATTTTTTATGATATTATTTTTGGAGTTTAATTTCAGGTTTAATTACTGATTTGATCTCTTAATTTATGTATTTTATTTAATTTGGTCTTTCTTTTATTAAAATGTTCAATCAGATCTCATTATTTTAATGTGGTTTTTACATTATTTGACTAAAAATCAATCTATATATTATAAAAAATTAATAATTTTATTATATAATAAATAAAAAATTATAATATCAATATTTTTTAATTAAATTCTTCTTTTTTCTATTTCTTATATTAATTAAAAAATGGGACGGGGTGAGTTGACCTACATGGAAAGAGTGGGTTGAAAGTTTTAGCTTGCCCCACTAACTGCTGAAATATTAACAAAAAAATATTTTATCTTAATTAATTTTATTTTGTCTGTAATGAATATTCAATAATAAATTATTATCGAAAAAATTAAATTTATTAACTTAAACTCTAAATCATAATTCATTTAAGAAAAATAAATTAAATAAACATAATTCAATAAAAAAAATTAACGTGAACGTGTTTCATAATTGAATAATTAACATGAATGTGTTTCGTAATATTTAATTATTAATTGGATTGACTATGTTTCATAATAAATTAAATAAACATATTTCAATAAAAATCACATAATATAATAATAATAATAATAATTTTAAAAAAATAGATTGACGGGTTGATTGGTTCGAAACACCCTCAGCTGACATTCTTGGTGCATCAGGTAGAGCGGATCAAAGTGAGTTGGTGGGTTAGGAACTCTTCCCTACAAAAAAATAAAAAAAAAGGGTCAGAACAGGTTGGCTTGACGAGTCTAACTCATTTGGTTAACCTTAATTTTTATGACCTCACCTCTTTATTTTTTTTATCACATTAATTATTGTATCTAATATTTTTCTCCAAATTCATATGGAGTAAGGTTGAGAATAAAAATATTTAAAACCAAACCAAACAATTTTAAATTGCTAAACTGATAAAAAAAAATAGAAAAACGAACAAACCAAAAACAAATAAAAATAAAAATTGAAAACCCAAAAATTACAGTTTTTTAATTACAGTTTGTTTTAGTTTTCGATTATATTATAGAAATCGAACCAAACTGAGTTGAACATTATACTTATATTGATTTTTCTTTTATATAATTCATATAAAATGCCATTATCCTAATTTAAGTTACGGCTCAAATTTGATAATGACAATATGTGATTCCAAGTGTTGTATGTCAAATTATGAATTTATATAGAAAATTGACAACATGACTAATTCACTCTAAGTGATTTGTAATGTAGTTCTTTATATAAGAAGTTTTGTAGTGTAATTTTTATCATGTAATTTTGTTTTTTTGTTGCTCTATTACTTATATTTATGTAAATATCATTTAAGTTTTATCATAACTCAATTACTTATTAGATTTTACATTATGTCAATTTATTTTATTAGTTGTCAAATGAAAAAAATAAAAAAAAGCATATAAAAATAAATTTAAAAAATTAAAAGCATCAAATCGATTCTAATTGAATCACAAAATGTCAATTTGATTTATTTTAGATCTGATATTAAATTTAAACCAAACTAAATTAGACAACATATTATTTTTATATTTATTTTTGGTGACTTTTTGTTAAAAAAAGTGAACAAACTACACCAAGAATAGGGGTAAGACCAGGCCAATCCAAACTTTGATAGGTTTGAGTTTGGCCTAATACATAATTAGTACAAAGTTTGAATCTGACTATTTATCTGTTACAAGCTAATTTTTAAGGTTTGACCTAAGCTAAGTAGGTCTATAAGACTAAATAGGTCTTTAAAAATTATTATTAATAATTATATGGCTTTGTATTATTATTAGGTGTGAATTGTAGTATAATTATTATTTATTATTTGTATATATAATATAATATTATATATGTATATAAACAGTTTGATCTATTAGACTTAATAAGCTTTCTTTTTAAGCCTGAACTATGACTATTTTACTTAAACATGCTTTTAAAAAGTTTAAACTTAACATTTTTAATAAATAAGTCAGGCCTTATGTAAACCAAGTCGTGTGCCCCTAACAAATTGCTTGACTTATTTTCACCCTTAATGAGTAAGGGTATGAATGACCAGTCTCGTCTCACTAACCTGATCTGATGTTGATTTTGATAGGTTTAGGTTTTAGAAATAAAACCGGTGTATTTTGATGATGACTTCATGTTAAGTTTTGGGTCGTTCCAACCTAATCCAATGTCTTATATTCTTTTAAAAAGTATAAGTTTTTTAACTATTATATATTAATATTAAAACTTTTTTTATTTAATAGATAATTGTTTGTATAACCTGATATTATATTTATAAAGATATTATTTAGTTTGAAATATATATTGTAAAATATACTTTAATTTTTTCTCATATACAAAATATACCTTGATTTAAGTTTTTTACTTATTTTATTATACAATTTAACTATACAAAATCTTAGTATTGATATATTACATTAATAAATCATATCCTTTCATATATTGATCGAGTTAAATTAAGATTCACATAAATAAACCTTACCAAAATTTCAAGTAAGGTGAAAACAAAAATAAACTCATCTCACACTCAACCCTACTAACGAATAACACGCATGGTTGGGGATTCGTTTTGAAAATGGCTCCAAATTCAAAGTCAAAGACTCATGGTATCGTACGTCATTTGGTATAAGCAGACATACATTTTTTTCCCCGGATAATTAAAGAGACAACAAATTATAACTCACACTAAACTATATTATATCATTAATAATATTATATACGATTAATTTTATTTATTTATGTTAAATTTTATTAAAATTAAATAATTATAAATATATAATAAAAGAATTTTTATTTTTATATATTTTGAAAATATAGAATATATCAATTTTGATATATATTAACAGAGTGTTGAATAATTTTAAATTAATATAAAACATCCTAAATATAATTTATATAATAAAAAATTTTAATTTAATAATAAATTTTAAGATAAAAATAATTAATAAAAGTTATTAATCTACCCCTATATTACAAATTTGAATTCTGTCTTAAATAATAAAAGTGTTTTTAGGAGTCATTTTTAAATGAGAGTGTTTTTAAGAGTAATTTTCACTCCTATTAAGCTACATAACTTATCTAATATATTCAACGTTTATTTTTTTTATCTCTTTCAAATATATTTCTTAATTTTAATTTCAACTTTTGTAGGAAAATTTCAAATTTAATTTGATTTTAATTTTAAATCTTAATATATTGTATCAAATTGAAAATATTTTTCTTGCAATAAAAATTACAATAACATGAAAATAGGTTTAAAATATTATTCAAAAAATATCATCAACGTAAAAAAAACTCATATTGATAAAATAATATTATCGTAATGAAATGTAAAATGAAAATTCAATTAAAATATTAAAGAAAAAAAACCATGAATTGACATATTGACATTGTTAATAAATATACTTCTAATTAATATCTACCCTTATTTTATAAATTAGAATATTAATACACAAATTGGAAAGGGAGACTCTCACTGTCTCTCACTTTTTTCACTCTTCAATTAAAAATTCTCAATTTTTTTCTCATCTCCTTTGAATTTGCATTTTTATATACTACTCCCACATTAGTCAAATAAATTATGTCTCAATCATCTCAAACTATTATTATTTTTTTATCTTTATTTATATATTTGATCTTCATAACCATGCATTTCTTTCAATTATCATCTTTTATCTGTATTTCTAAATTAAATTTCAATAATTTTTTTTAAAGAAATTGTCAATATAGTTTTGTTTTGAGAGTGTCAATATAGTTAAAAATACCTTTATATGACAATTTAAATTATTCATTTTATACCCAAAAGTATAATTTATATATTTAAAGATATTTATTTATAATAAATTTTAATTTTATAAAATTAAACATTTATCTTATGCGATATGCAAACCAAAATATTAGTAATTTAATAATTTGATATAAATTATGACAGTGTGATTTTATAATCAAACTCCGTCCCGGTGTTCTTGCATGTAAAATCAAATTATACTTTATTTAGGAAAACACATTTGACTACACTCCTGAATTCCGGTTCCACGTGCTTTCGCCGTTTGTGGTAGATGGGAATCCCATTCAAATCAATTGCTTATCCGTCAAAATTATACGTAATAAATAAAATATTTTTCTGTCAAATGACTTTGAATTCAAATATATAATTTTTAATCAGGAGGGATCAAATTATACTGGTGTAACTCTTACTAATTATTACACCATGAATAACTTTATATAAAAAGTGAATTTTGTCGATTTAATCGTTAAATTATAACTTTATATTATCCTTCTTGTTTGTGTCAGATTTTATCAAAATTGAAAAACAATAAGAAGGTAATCAAATGATTTACATGTTAGTATATTTTGAAAATTATATATTACGTTGATTTTGATTTATATGAATGATATATCAAATAATTTTGGATTAATATAAAATTTTGTATATATGATCTATGTGAAAAGAACTTTCAATCTAATAGTAAGTTTGGATAAAACATCATATAACTGAAAGTTATTACATGGTGTAATAGTTGGTAAGAGTTATACTGATAATTTGATCCCTCCCCTTTTTAAATTGTCCCCATAGCTATTCAATTCTATTTGAGACATTGTTGGGTATTAAATGTGAATACCTTTCCCAACGAGAATTAAAAACTTAGTCTCTCATATTGTGAAGGACTAGTCCCTTCTCTCGTCAGTTGAGTTCATATATATATATATATATATATATGAGAAATATCAAGTGAGAGGGTCTTTCTTACGCAAGAGTGAGAGGAATAAATATTGACTATTAGATTTTATCATGGATGGTTAAGATTAAAACATACAAAACCATGTCAGTTACTTTAAAAAGTCACATGACTTTTGAAGTGGCCACATGACATTAAATCATAACCATTCATGTATAGTTATATGACTCATATTTACTCCTCTCACTTTCATATAAAAATAACTCTCTCATTAGATATGTCCATATATATATATATATATATATATATATATATATATTCATAAAAGTTTACATATATAAGAATTGTATAATCAAACTATATCTATATCATATAATATATTTATTATATTTTATGTTTAAAATTTAAAAGTTTTTAAAATTATTTTTTAATTAAATCAAAGATCTTATTTGTAATACTTTATATTATAAATTAAATTATCTTTAAATATTTTCTTCATTTAAGATCACATATTTTACTTTTAATTAAAGCTCTTTTTTATTGATTTTTTTTATCATTGATATTACTATTATAATAATATTCGTATTTATTATTAGTTTGTTAAATAAGTACAAAACAAGAGACTATAGTTAACTAAAATGTGAATAATAAATTTAGGTTTGAGTATATAGATATTTAACAAGTAAGGATACAAGTGTTTTGCTATCTACGTGAGTATGAGTTTGCGTGTGATTTTTTTTTTGTTACTAGTGAGTTTTTTTTTCAAATACAAATATAAGATTAATGAAAATTATAATACCTTACCTAAATCCTACTTATTACCATCTTTAAGCTTTTTAAAAGTTTGGATGGAGGAACCACTCATATTAGTCACACTTCTTTTATTTAAAATTACGACATATTTGACTTTAAAACTGCTAATAATTGTTCTAGAATGATCTCAGACCTCTTTTCCCCTGCCTTCACTAGACATGCGAATTGATCTCACACATTGGTCCTTGACCTCAAATAACTCGGCCATCCAAGCAACATAATGACCACAACTCGAGACTCTTGTGCATCGTTTCATATCAGAACTGTTGCATCCTAGCCTATTTCTTTAGGACGATTTGTTGACATCTAGCCTGCATAACTGGCATGCCAACCTCACTTGCCACATCAGCCACGTGTGGTGTGACTAACTATGCAAAACATCCACATGCACCTCAAATTGCTTCATAGTTTTTCTTGTTTAAACAAAGATTATTTAAGGCCAATTCACTCGTCAGGTATGTCTTAGAACCTCGTTTTTCACTCCCCCTTGTTTCTTGACTACCTTGAGCGTTGGAGTATTTGCATGTGGCCACCACTGGTGCATCTCCTTGTGGCATTCCTTATTGTGTTTAGCTAATCTTCACTAATCAAAAATTGTCTCTACGATGCTTAATTTTTCTTCTGACTTTTGCTTGAACATTAGCACTGTCTGTGGGAAACTTCTCTTGTTCTCCCGATTGTGTCGTCGCTCTACCACTGCAACACCCTCCCCGTGACGATTGAAGGCTTCACCTATAGTAACCAATCCTTTACTCCTACAAGTCCTGATAGTTGGTGCTACTCTTAATGTCATCGGCTCACGACGGCCGCCTCCTTCACCAAGCTTGTTGGCCTCCTCCAACAGTAGGGAACACTTTAGAGCAACAACAATGTTTGATCGCAGAGCTACGTGTCGAAGTGCAATTGTAAGTGTTTCCATAGCAATTGTGATGGTAGTCCCAATCATCGCACACACTTAGAGGCTTCTGACTTTCATCTTGGTCAAACACACCAATCTTTGCCATTAGTTCCAACTACCATTCACAACATAACTAAATCTTAACACCAACCATCACATCTATTGCTGTTGGCTCTACAATAAGAAGCCAACATCGTTGACTAATACAACAACAAGGTAATCCTATTCAACCTACCTTTTTCTGATAAGGTGTTAGTTTTTTAGGTATTGAAGCAGCTTCAACAACTGCCCACCATAGAGTTGGACGATGGGCTCATCACTTTCGAGTCTGGACTTTCCTTCAAAGAAACGACCAAACCCCTCTTGTGCATGGCATTTCCACTTTCGCTAAAGCATTTTGCCTTGAAGTGTTTCCAATCTCTGTTCACTCCCTTGACAAACTCTGGGGTAGATTTGAGGGAAAGATTTCGTGTCACCTTCACTACAAACAAAGCGAGGCATAAGACCAAAGTTGACTTGAAAAAGGATTCGTCAAGGACTTGGCAAACTTCTTTATGACTACATCATCTATTTTAACCAACAGGCCAAGATGGCGGAGGCTCTCTTGCCAAGGGTTATGCTGATGTTAGCCAAAGACGGAGTGAGGGAATGGTCCCTTTTTCTATATCTTCATCTCTAAGATAGCCCCGATAAGTATGGAGGAATTTTTGTAGAAAGTAGAAAAATACATAAACTACAAAATACTGTTGAGACCAACAAGATAAAAGTCGTTAACAATGACCAAAAGAAATTCGAACCCAAGTCGGATAAGCGCTCCCAACTTAAAGGTAAAGCAGGCCCACTGTCATCAAAGTATGAAGATTACACCTCATTAAATACCTCTTGAAGTCGAATCTTGAATGAGGTACTCAACATCAAGTTTAAAGACAAAGGTGTGGACCTACTAAAACCTCTGAAGATGAGACTGCAAATGGAAAAGTTAAAGTATTGCACATTTCACAAAGCTGCAGGTAATGAGATGGATGACTACATTCAATTGAAGGACGCCATAGAGGCATTAATTTGACGTGATAGGTTAGCCTGATTCGTGAAAGGATTTGGAGATCGACATTAGGAGGACAGGGGTCGAAGCCAAAGCCGTGGTCATAGTTCTTGACGGAATAGGTCTCAGAGCCCTCGCGAGCCCTAGTGTTCTCTGAGTCCACCTCTTCACTCCCCCCGGCAGCGAAGTCCTTCTAGACATCATTCCCCTCCTCGTGAAGCTCTTGTTGTAGCCAAGGTTCAGGTTGTGCAAAATGCTTCACCTCAGCACTTGTTTTATTATTTCCCATGTCGTTCTTCTAGGAGCTCCCCTGATGAAGTCATATTGTCATTTATGCCATCGCTGTAGGCTTTGCAAGTGGTGGACCATTAAATAATGTGAGGATAAGGCACGTAAAGGAAGTTATGTCGGCCTCTTTTTCCTTCAGATCCACTAACTTGCCAAAGAGGAGGTGCCCACTCTCTCTTTTGATGATTTTGACCTACAAAATGTAGTACCCGGGCATGACGATCCCCTCTTTGTTTCTGCCTCCATTGCAAATAAGGAGGTTCGTCGAGTGCCAGACAATAACAAAAGATTGGTTGATATTATGTACTATGATCTCTTTAGACAACTAAAAATGCCTCAGACTAACTTAATCCCATACAATGAGGATCTTATCAATTTTTCAGGCCATCACATAAGCCCGGTTTGGTATGTCAAGTTGCTCATCACCATTAAGGAACCTCCACTTATTAAGACTATGGTTGTACACTTCTTGGTGGTAAAGTGTAAGTCGGCGTATAATACCATCTTAGGCAGATTGACTTTGAATGCTTTGGCTATAGTGATTTCAATGTCACAAATAACGATAAAGTCCTTAAGTGATGACTTAAAAGTAATTACACTGCATGGAGACTAGAAGAGGGGTAGAGAATGTTATCAGGAGTCACTGAAGATTGTCGTGACCCCGACACCCCCCATTGAAGCATTGCCTCCAAGGTTTTGGTGATAGTGTAACGACCCAAATTCTTAATAATAGCAAAAGTTATAAGGAAACTCTTTTATGACCCTATCATTATACTATTTGATTAAGAGTACCTTAGGTATTATTATTATTACTCTTATTATGATGATGATGGTGGTGGTGATTGTTATTAATATCCTAGTACTAGAAATTAGTAGTAATGAGATAATAGGACCCAAGAGAGCATCTAAGGCCAAATAAGGGACTAAGCCCACAAAGCCACACACCCACCCATATTTCATAAGATGGGAAGATAGAGAAAGATTCGGGTTAGTCATCAAAAAATAGAAAAAGAAAAGAGAGAAAAAAATAAAAAGGAAGGGAGAGAAGGAGATTTGAGACCCAAGCTTCGGAGCTTATCTTCGTGGTTTTCCCCGTGTGAGTGCTTCCCCTTTACCCTCCCCCAGCCCTTGCGTCTATGGTTTATGTCGTTCGCCGTTGCTTTCCCACTCTAATTATATTATTTATGGCTATGATTCTAAATGTTTATTGAGACTGTAGATTGCTTGAAGGTAGATTGAGGTTGTTGTGAGGGTTTAGGATAGTTTAGGTTTTGCCTCTTTTGGGAGAAAGGTTAAACAAGTGGATCGTCACGAGAATGGTTTAGATTGATAGGAATTATTGTGTATGGGAGAAGATATGTTTTAATGTATGATTGTTTAGTTAAAGTTAAGGGTTTTGTTGCTTATGAGTACCAATGTTCACGTATTTTGTAATTTGGGGTCTTAGGAAGCTATGGATTTTCTCTTGAGGGTGGAAGTTCGAAATTTTGCGCCTGTGCGAGTCACAGGGCGTGACTCACTGGTCACTAGCATGACCAACTCTGTTTTGAAACTTGGAATGCATGTTTATCATGAGTCACAGGCGTGACTCACCGGTTACAGGCATGACTGACTCTGTTTTGAAATGTGTACGTTTATCACGAGTCACGGGCGTGATCCACCAATCACGGGCATGAGCTCTTTTCTGTTAATAAATTGGATAGATTGTGAACTCCTCTAGTAGAGAGATTTGTGAATTGTATTAGGCTTAGTGGTTTTCACATGAATTGTAACCTTGGATGTTAGCTAATTAATGGCTTTAGAATCACCTAAAAGTAATGTCCATAACTTAAAATATCATTAAATTAGTGAGCAAAGGTCGAATTGTTAGGAATTAAGTAGTGACCCCATGTTCTTTGTAACTTTAGACATAGTAGATGACCAAACTAGATTTCGAGATCAACATAGAAGTTGTAGATAATTTTCTTAACTTTCAAATCAGATAAAGATCAACTTGGTAGGATTAGTATAACTCCAGATATTGTGTTTATACTCTACGGAGGCCATACGAATGTGAGAAGAAAGAAATGTTTGAGAATGAATTATATTTGAGTTGTGTTCGGGATATGTTTAAATGTGATATTAAGCTATGAGATGTATGATGTGTTTAACATGTGATGTTATGCTATGAGATGTATAACAAGAATTGATGAATATTGATACAAGGGGCCTAGCCTAAGAGAGGTAGGACCCTATTTGTGAAATGTCTAATGGAATCATGAGCATTGTGTGTAAGAATCATGCATTATATCATTTGAGTAATGTGGTGAAGGAAAGTATATGGGAATTTGGCTGGTGGAGGTCGTGAAAAGTTGTTTAACCTGGCTTTGGGAGTAATGATACCTGGTGTGGAAAATCCAATAGCCGATGCTGATTCCATGGAGTTAGAGCGTACTAGCAAAGCTGGGTAACCTTAACCAGTCACTGAAGAATATCATTGTAGTTGAGAATGAAAAAGCCGAAGGGATCATTATGTTGATGGCGCCTTTTATGGTCATTCATGTACTCCTAGACTACTTTCAATGAGCTTAAATTGGTACCACATGTGCATGAGTAGAGATTGAGGAACATGACATGCATATGCATCTTGTTGTAATGTGATGTGTTGATTCGTGCTATATTGTAATTATGTAAAGTTATATGCCTTTATTCATAACTGATTGCTATGTGATGTACATATATGTGAAAATTGTACTGTGTCCTGTGATATGAATCAATGAAGTGTCAAGGTTATGGGTATGTGATCATGTTAGGTATGTATGTTGTTCCTTTTTGATAAAAAATGATATGTATGTTTGTAATTAGGAATGTCTTTTGCTACCTTAAGGATATGTGAGGGGCTAGACCCTAGAATAGGGTTATGAGGGTTTTAATTGGGTAAGAATAGTCGTGAATAAAAAAGAGAAGGTGTAAGTTCCTACTCGATGTTGTAGGAAAACATGAAGAGAGAATAAAGTAGTGTGTATTAAGATAAACGTTAAGGGAATGTTAAGAGTATCATAGAGTATTAGTAGTCTTAGACTTGACCTAGTGAATAACTTTAAGTATCACAAGGAAGAATGGTAGAATCTAACTAAGAATGGTTTAAACACTAGAGAGAGTTATGGTAAAAAGGTACTAATAATGAGGGTGAATTCTTAGGATGAGAATGAGAGTAAACTAGCATAACAGTTGTGAGAATGAGTGAGGAGTTAATGGGACGTTTTGATAATTGAAAGGTGTATATTTGACCATAGGTGTAAAGATTTGTTAGAAACCCAATGAGGGTAATGCTGCAAGAGATAAGTCTTAAAGGTTGTTCGGGTAGAAGAGTCTAACCCAGCTATAGAGTCCTTAGAGTACTCACTAAGACTTTTGTCTCATTCATTTAAGTTTTCCCTTTTTTCAAGAACCAAATGAAGACGGGTGCTAATGGAGCTTGGAGTCACGTGCAAGAAAATGTAACCTAGTTTAAGTTGTTTCCTTGTATTTTCCTTTATGTTTTGTATACCACCTTCGAGTGATATATGAATTGTATTAGGCATGTATGGTATTTTATGTATTATCTTGTATAAAAATTTATTTATTTTTATAAGTAACTTTTGCATGATGTTTTTATGTTCTAAAGTTTTCACATTCTTAGAAACCTAGGCTTAGTTACGATAATACCCTTTAGGGTGTTACAGATAAAGTTGGATTGTAGGATGGATGATCTCCGTGACATGGAAATTCACTCCTAACCTGAAGGCAAATTATTTTCTTTACAGATCAGGGTTGAAAGCTCTTAGGTGGCCAAGGTTGGGACAAAACTTTTGAGC
Organism: Spatholobus suberectus; assembly: GCA_004329165.1. Classification (NCBI taxonomy): domain Eukaryota; kingdom Viridiplantae; phylum Streptophyta; class Magnoliopsida; order Fabales; family Fabaceae; genus Spatholobus; species Spatholobus suberectus. Next base: position 30,359,289 of record CM014729.1, on the reverse strand, counting down.
TAGTCAGAGAAGACCCTCTTCGTTCCTTAAGGAGAATTCTAGTACATTTGCCTAGATAGTAGCATATATGTGGGGTATAGACCCAAGTTTTTTTTGCTATTGCCTTGCGGTTGACCTTTTTGTTAAGTCAGATTGTTAGTGCGACAAAAAATAAGAATTGAGTGACTTGAAATTGAGAAGCAAGTCAAGGAACTCCTTAATGTCAACTTCATCAAGGAAATCAACTATACTTCTTGGTTGGCCAATGTGGTCCTGATTAGAAAGTAGTTAAGGAAGTGAAGGATGTGTGTGGATTACACTAACCTCAACAAACACTAGTCCTAACGACTCATACTCATTGTGGAACCTTGATAGGCTGGTCAACAACTTATCTAGCTTCCAACTAGTGTCTTTCACAGATGCTTACTCTAGATATAAACAAATTCTGATTCAATCATATGATTAGGAAAAGACTGCCTTTATGATTGAAAAGGCAAATTATTGCTATAAGGTCATGTCTTTCGACCTAAAAAACGTCAGTGCCACTTACCAAAGGATGATGAACTAGGTGTTTGAGAAGTAGATCAGGCAAAATTTAGATGTGTATGTGGACGACATGATCATTAAAAGTATGATAGCAAAATCCCACTTGCATGATTTAACATAGGTATTTAACCAACTTAAAAGGTACAATATGCAGTTTGAATACAACCAAATGTATTTTTGGAGTTAAGGTAGGAAAGTTTCTAGGGTATATGCTATCTGAGAGGGGCACCAAGGTCAATCCTAACAAATGTTAGGCAATATTAGAACTGTGAAGTCCATAGGATGTCAAGGGAATTCAACAATAGACTGGGCAACTAGGCGCTTTGACCCACTTTATCACAAAGTTAGCTTACCATTCTTGACCATTTTTCTGGCTCCTAAGGAAAGATAGACCATTTATTTGGTTTGAAGAGCAAAGTTGCCTTTCAGTAGATGAAGGAATCCTTGGTCGTTCCAATAAGGCTGTGAGTGCGGCTTTAGTTCGAAGGACACCAGAAAGGCAAAAAATGGTGTACTTTATGAGCTGAGCTCTGTAGGGTGCTGCTATGCGCTACCCGAATATAGAGAATATTGCCTTTGCTTTGGTCACAGTGGCACACTGCCTCTAACCCTATTTCCAATCCCATCAAGTGGTTATGTGCATCGAACAACTAAGGATGACAATAGTAAGGTCTGAGTAGGGTATTATAATACTCATTCCCATACCTGCAGTTGAAAAAATCACTTATACCTGACCATATACCCGCGTAGGTAGTAATTTTAATCCCTATCCCTGTACTTGCTAGGTACCTATATACCTAGACCTGCACCTACTACTTGTATTTTACTTAAGTATAAAACTAATAAATCAATAAAAATATTAATTAAAAATTTGCTACAACTAAATTAAAAAATCATTCTAAATCATCCAATCATAACCATAAAGTAATATTAGGAACACTAATCACTTAGCATAATTATTCTTAAATGTAATGTTCTAATACTTAAAATTGATCACAAGAGGGAAGCAGTAAGAAACTTAAGGTTAAGATTTATTTTAATAATTAATAATATATATAATTATATATTTATTTAAGTAAATAATTATATATATATATATATATATATATATGTATGTATGTATGTATGTATGTAGTATGTATATATGGGACATATCTACTGAGAGGGCCATTTTTATATGAGAGTGGGAGGAGTTAATCTTGGCTATACAACCATACATAGAGGATTAAGATTTAATGTCATGTGACCACTTAAAAATTCATATGAATTTTTAAAAAACTCATATGACTTTGTAGGTTTTAATCTTGACCATTCATGACAAGATCTAATGGTTAATATTCATTCCCCTCACTTTCAATAAAAAAGATCCTCTCACTTGTTACATTCTCTCTCTCTCTCTCTCTCTCTCTCTCTCTCTATGTATATATATATATATATATATATATATATATATATATAGTGCAGGTATGATGCGAGGTGGGTACTATATTACCCATACCCATCCTTCCCCATTAAATTTTGCAAGTAAATCCTCAACCCAACCCTATCTCCATTATGTTGGTATTTACCTATCCCTTGTGGGTATTTTTTTACAGGTACCCATAAGGTTTGGGTAAAAAATTCATCCTTATCGACCAACCAATTCATTAGATCCTACACCTGCCTAACCTTGCTGATTGCATGGTCATATGGGCTATCGAGTTTTTCAAGCACGACATTGTTTATGACCCGCGGCAAACTTGATGGCCCAACCTTTGGCAAATTTCATTGTAGAGTTGAAACCCTAGCCTCTCCGTGGACAATCCTGCTTAAACCTTGTATGTGGACGGTTTGTGAATGAAAGGAGAAACGACATAAGGATCTTGTTGGAGTTGCCTGATAGGGTTGTTGTTGTAGGAAGCCCTAACCTTCACCTCCCGACTTTCAACAACCAGGATGAGTATCAGACTTGCATCGTCAGGCTCATATTAGCAGCCGACCTGGGTACCAAAGTAGTTGACGTGTGTAGTGATTCTAACTGGTCATATCCCAGGTCAATGGGGTGTACTAGGGCGAGGAGCCTTTGTTGCAAAAGTATTTAGCAAAGGTTAAATCTCTTATGGATGGTTCTGATTAGGTAGTGTTCCAACACATGCCTCGAGAGCGCAATGTAAAGCAAGCATTTTGTCAAAGTTGACCAACACAAAGTCTTTAGGGAATAACAGGTCGGTCATTCAACAAATGCTTTATGAGCCTAATTTTGTTTTGGTAATTGATAGTAGTCTGACTTGGATGACTCTTATTATGCAATATATGCGGGACAACATCACATCGATTGATAAGAAGGAGGCTAGACGGTTGGAAAGGTTGATAGCCAATTTCTGCTTGGTTAGTGAAGCCTTATACTATCACAGGTTTTCAAAACCCCTCTTGAAGTGTTTAAGTCTGGCAAAAGAAGAATAAGTCTTAACTGAGGTCCATGAGGGAAGTTGTGGTCAACACTTATGGGACAGGGCGTTGGTGAAAGAAAGTACTCCATGCCAGCTATTATTGGCCAATGTTGGAGATGGATGCTATGAAATTCGTGAAGAATTGCTACCGGTGTCAACGGGTGTACTGACATACACATCACTCCTCCAGAAGTGTTGAACACAATTACTTCTCTGTAGTCTTTTGTTCGGTCGGAATGAATGTTTTAGGCCTCTTTCCTTAGGCCCTGGGTTAGGTAAAGTACTTGGTGGTAGCAAAATATTTTTTTATACAATTATTTAAAAACAAAAAATAAAGTAAAGTGGTACTTCTATTATTAATAATAAAAATTGAAATAAAAATGAAATATTTTCTCAAACTAAATATCAAAATCTCATTTTTCGTTTTATGCATTATTTTTTTTATTTTGATCTCATGCATTATTCTTGTACTTTGACAAAGTTTTTTTTTATTTGTGTATTTATATTTTATATTCCATATTATATGCCCCATTTGTAAATTATTTTCCTTTTAAAATAATAAAATAAGGAAGATAAGTGTAAAAATGTGGCTAACCCCAAAGGAAATAAGCATATAATTACACATAATTTTAATACGTACAAAGTAGTACATTTAATTAATGACATTTATATATTAAGAATGGAGGTTTATATTTAGCATGCACACACATAGTGTAGATTATTTTTCACATAGATTGTTGAATGACTTGTTATATAATTATCACTAGAGCGTGAACCCGTGCGATACATGGGGGAATTTTTGGTTTTTTTGTATGTATAAAAAATATATTGATAATTTTTGTTAATTTCTTATTTTGCTAATTTCTTATTTTGTTGAAAAAGATCTAAAATAAGTTAAAATTTTCGTAATAAGGGACTTAATTTACTACATTATGATAGAATAATAGCATATCAATTAGATATGAACTTATTCCTTAATTAATAAGAAAAAATAGAAGATAACTTAATGTGTTTATTTTCCAATATGGAAGTAATAGATATTTTACATTCTACTACTACTACTACTACTTCTACTACTTATATTAATCTATTATATATTATTTTATATTAATTAAAAAAAATTATTATTTGTTTAAGACTATTCTTATTTATTTAAGAGTATTTGATATAAAATAAAATATCACATAATCTAATAAATATCGCCAATTAATTTGTAGACCAATTTATTTTTGGAAACAATTGAATATTGTTAAAATATAACCAAATATAATAAATATCGTCAACTAATTTTTTAATTTATTGAATATATCTTTATATATTTATAAGTGAAATAAGCTCTTATAAGGGTAGATAAAGATGGATGTCACCTGCTATGATAAGGACCCAAGACTTTATTTTTGAAACGCATTATTTTAAATAACATAATTTATAATTTATAATTAAGGACTATTACTTTAATTATATATCTTTATTAATTAAATTAATTAATTTAATTTATATTTAAAATAATATACTCAAACTAACATGATTTTTAATTTGTTAATAAAAAATTTGGGAATTAATTACTCACATTTAAGTTTCACCAAAAATCAAGGGCAATTACTTTAATTATATACATTTATTAATTTGAATGAAAAAATAATTGATTGAAATAATAGTTGACGATAAATATATATCTATACAAACACACACACACACACACACACACACACACACACACACACACATAATATATATATAAACTTTCCATCATTTATACTTTTACTTTTTTTTAAATGTTATTAAACATCTAATTATTTGTGAAAAAAAATAAAGATTTGAGATGTTATACAAAAGAAAAAAATGACAAAAAAGAATCTTGATTTTAACAATTAAAAATAGTATTAAGTCCTAATTATTTATTGAAGCATGAAAATAGAGACAACAAAAACTCATAGAGTGGAGATCATCATCTTTGAATGTAAGTCAAAAGAACTGCTTTGATTTCCCTGGTGACAAAAGAAGAAGTGAGGAGAGCTTTGATGAGTATGAAATCCTATAAAGCGTTGGGCTCGAATGGTTTTCAACCTTTCTTTTGTAAAAAATATTGGGATGTTGTCTAGAATGATGTTTGGGGCCTAGTCAGGAATGCCTTTAGAAATGGATTCTCTAATGAAAGGATTGTTGAGACCCTTGTTATCTTAATCCCTAAAATTGGCCACCCAAAGAAATTCAAGGAATTTAGATCCATTAGCCTATGTAATGTAGTCTACAAAATCGTTTCTAAAGTTCTTGTCTAGTACTTTTACCTTTCTTGGAGGATATTATTAGCCTTTCCAAGGTAGCTTTGTTGCACAAGATGTGGTCCATTATATGCATCAGTCTACAATGAAGAATGGTTTTGTTGCTCTAAAGGTTAAGTTAAAGAAAGCATATGATAGAGTGAGCTGGGATTTTCTTGAGGGTATTTTGAAAGACTTCAATTTTCCTCAAATTACTATATCCCTCATTATGTAGTGTAATGCAAATATTCATCCCTATCTGTTGTTTACAATGATTTAATATCTAAGAATTTTGCTCTTACCATGGCCTCAGACAATGGAATTTGCTTTCTCCTTATTTATTTGTCTTGTGTATGGAAAAACTCTCTCTATATTCAACAGTTATTGGATGATGGGACATGACAATCTATATCTACATAATGAGGGATCTACTTTCTCCCTATTTGTTTGTTTGTCATCTTTTGTTTGCAGATGATATTTTGTTATTTTGCAGGGCAAAGGATTCTCAAGCTTGCCTCATTTCTTTTAGTTTAGATATGTTTTGCATGGAAATGGGGCTAAAGGTGAACCTTTCCAAATCTAACTTCATGCTGTTCTCATGGGTCAAAAGAGTGATCAAGCAAAGATTCTAATGTCTTTGTTCCATAAAAGAGGTGAGAGATTTGGTGATTACCTCAAATTTCCCTAACCAAAAGGGAGGGTCACTAGGAGATTGTTCAATTTTCTCTTAAATAAAGTTCATAGTAGACCAGCTTCATGGAAAGGGAGGCTATTAAATAGAGCTAGGCATTTTTGGTTACTTAAATTTGTGCTTTCATCTCTTCCTATATATACTATGCAAGTGTTTTGGCTTCCAAAAACTTTATGTAAGGATATCGATAAAATTTCTTGCAACTTTCTCTGGTTTTCCTCATGAGAAAGAAAAAGGCTGAAATCTTATCGATTGGAATACAATTGTCTTTCATAAGCGTGAGGGTGGTCTTGGGGTCAGAGATTCCCACATTACAAATGTTTCCCTTATAGGCAAATTGGTGTGGAATCTAGTTACAAAGAAGGACGTGCTTTGGGTAAAAATTTTGTCTCATAAATATCTATCTCACAACACTGTTTTGAGCGCCTCTTGTACTGTAAAGAATTCTTACATCTAGAATAGCATTGTGAAAGCCAAAGATGAGGTATTGGATGGTTATATATTTAGATTGGGGGAGTGGCAAAACGTCCATTCGGTATGGGGATTTGTCAGTTACAGGATATTGGTCTCGTTCGTTCATGTTTCGGACAACATTGTCATTCTTTGTGATATCATCCTAGATGGCACATGGTGTTTGAACGAATTTGCTCTTTTTGCCAACTAACTGCTAGGCTCTTATCAATAAAGTGGAGTGCAATTTAACTCAAACTTTTTAGATAAATGGGTTTCGTGTCAATCTCCTAATGAGATTTATTCACCATCATTTGCCTATAAATGGTTAACGTCAAATATGCCTATTCTAGAAGTCAATCTCACCTCTTTTAAATGGCTTTGGAAGCTACACATCCTAGAGAAAATCTGCATTTTATTTTGGCTTATCCTCCATGACTAGCTACCAACGAAGTCGGTTAGGCATCACCAACTGTTAGTTTTAGAAAATATGTGTAAAGGTGTTGAATATTATAGTAGTTGATAGTGAATGATAGTAAGGCTTTATTTGATATTTGGAAAATTGCCTATTTATAGGCATGCAAGGATAGTTCTAAAAATATCTAGACTTTATTGTTCTAGAATTATCTCACTTTCTCTTAACTTTTCTACTTTTTTCTAAAGCTACATTTCTATAAGTTTCTAGATTTTTCTAAATACATTGTGAATGTTTTACAAGAGTATTCTAGAATATTCTTTACTTTTTCATATACATATATTACTACTACAATCTTCTTAAAATTTGTAGCAATTTCATCACCAACATCTCGCTCAATCTTCCTCCTACCAAGCGTGCTCTAATGATTTTGAGAGCACCAAATTTGCATTGTCTTAGGGATTGTCCGCAGGCTAGAGAAATATGGCTATGTCTTCAGTTTCTTTCCCAGCCTAGCTTTCTCTCTACAAATCATATCATTTGGGTGAAGAACCAACTCAAGATAGCAAAGGGTTTTTTATTTGCTTATGCAGTTTGGTGGATTTGGCGGTGGAGGAATAAGAGGATTTTTTAGGATGATAAGTGGAACATTCATTATGTTATGAAACAAATCTTTTTGTTGCATGATGACATTACGCTTTCGTTGAGGGATCAAGGTAAGGTGGTGAAATCCCTTCTCATTATCCTGGATTGGTTACCTCCCTTATTGGGAGTTTGTAGATTAAAGGTAGATGGTAGCTATCTTTATCCTTCAAATCATTTTGGTTCGGGAGGAGTACTTAGAGACCATTTGTCTAAGTTGATCATAGGATTTTCTTCCTTTGATGGCAGCGGCGATCCAACTAAAGCGAAGCTCTTGGCCTTGTTTTATGTTTTGCACATGGTATGGGAGAGAAACTTTAGGCATATGGGCTATGAAATGGATAATCCTCACATCATTGAGTTATTGAACTCTAGGGCTTGTCCTTCTTACTACCACCATGCAACTACTTTATCTTTGGTGCTTGAGTACATGAACCATGATTGGTCCATCTCCTTCTCTTATGTAAATAGAGAAGCCAATACCGCTTGCTCATTCTCTTGCAAATTCTGGGATCTATCAATCCCAATCTTTATATATTTGGAATGATCTCTGGTGAATGTAAGAACCTTTCTATTAAAGGATAGCTTAGGTTGATCTTCCTTGTGTTTCTTCTCCAATGAGTTAAAAAAAAAAATAACTCAAGAAAAAAAAAATCTCCTTCTTTGAATTATATTGGCACTCTTACTATGCTAACGATTTTGTTTTATTCATCCAAGCAACAACAATAATGAGAAACCAAAGGAAAAAATCTTTTTCATAAGCACTGAGTCATAATTAGTAAAAGCAAAGAAATTTATTCGATATAACCAGGTAGTACACAATATTGATATATGTTAATGCACATCCACTTTTTCATAGTGGGCTTGCACACATACGACAAATACCATTGATTTTGACATGTATACAGCCACCACTTACACACTGAAATTATGAATATTAGATCCTCACCCATAATTAAAAACTTTCAATTTTATTGGCGAGTGGGCGGGCTTTACACATAGCCTCCAGTGGAATTAACCTTGACAAGGTAATCCAATTATTCTCTGTCATATCAAGTTTTTCATCACTTACTCGTTTCCAGTCAAAACATTGAATCAACAATCCCAAAGTGAAGCTGACGCTTTGCATAGCCATGGCTTCTCCTGGGCAAGCCCTTCTTCCCATCCCAAATGCTACTAACTTTTTTTCCTCACCTTCTTCATCAAACCTCTCAGGTTTAAAGCTTGTGGCATCATTCCACAATTGAGGATCTCTTTGCATGGCCCAACCGTTAATTATCACTATTGTGTCTCGTGGGACATTGAATCCTCCAATAGTGATATCTTCCGAAGACACGTGCGGTATTAGCACTGGAGCTGGTGGATACAACCTCAGTGTCTCCAGGATGATCTTCCTAAGATACGGAAGTTTTGGAAGGTCTGACTCATTTAATAACCGGCCTTGCCCTACTTGAGTGTCCAATTCATCTCTTGCCTTCTTCAAAACCTCTGGGTGGTTCAATAAATTAGATAATGACCATTCTAAAGTTCCGGTTGATGAATCTGTTCCACCAAAGAGCATGGCCTGCGCAATATGAAGGGAGAGAACATTTAGTTTCCATTTTGGTGAAGCAAAATATGATTTTACGTCAACAATATAATAAAACCGTTACCAAAGCTAGGCCCTTGATGATTTGGTCAGTGTAATACTCAGGCTGCGTCTCTTGCAGTTTGAGGAGGTGGTCAATCATGGAATTCTCCCGCTGCTTCTTGCTACGGTTCTCATGAATGATCGCATTCAAGATCGCATCGTACCTCTTACTAATACTCTTCAACCGCTTCTCCACGTTCTGAAAATCGAACCATCTCAGGAAAGGCAAGTAATCAGCCTTATTAGACAAGCCCATGAGTTGCAGCATCTCCGCCACCGTCTCTCTGAACTCCCTCGCTTCCGCCACATCCTTCATCTCACTCTCTTCCCCGTAAAACCGCTTCCCCGATATCATCCTCATGATGTTGTTATACGTTAGGTCGTTGAACATGGAAGTCATCTCCACGCGCGCAAACTCCACGCTCGAGTTCCTCGCCAGTCTGTGTATCAGGCGCTTCGTCTCGTCGCTTCGGATTCCCGAGAACGAGTGGACGCGCTGCGTAGAGAGAACGTCGAGGGAGGTGATGCGGCGGAGGTTGCGCCAGTGCTCGCCGTGGGAGCACGACCCTACGGTGGAGTTGTCGTAGAAGATGTATTTTCCCGACAGAGAGCGTGGCCGGTTGGCTAGGGCTATGTCGTGTTTGGTGAAACATTCTTGGAATGCGGAGGGTGAGGAGATAACGACCGCGAGACGGGACCCGAACCAGAGGGAAATTATGTTGCCGTATTTTTGGGAAATGCGGTGGAAGCTGCGGTGGATTGGTTTTTCGAGGAGGTTGAGGTTGCCGATTATGGAAAGGGGAGGGGGACCTGGTGGCAGGTTTCGGAGTTTCCTGCTTTGGAAAAGGTACTTGAGAGTGAGGAGTAAAACGAGGGAGAGGAGAGAGTAAGACAAGAAGGGAGATATTGCCATGGTTGATTTGATTGTTGCAGTGCAGAGATGTAAACTGGGGAAGGGTTTGTTACAGTGGATCAGGATCACTGTGTGTGCATCTGCTTTGAGTGATGCAACATGTGGCAAGCGAAGCGACCTTTATAGAACGCGAGTTATAACATGGCGCGAATTTGTTGCAGAGGAATTAAATTAAGATAAAGTGTATTCGAATTTTCATGGCTGGGCGGTCAAACCCACCCGTTATTTTCTTACAATATTTTACTTTTGTTTATACTACTACGTAGTTAGCAGCCGCCTTGTCAATAGTCGTATACTTTAAGAATATTTTACTCTTCTTTTGTCTTGAAGCCCTCTTATAATATTTATATAATTTTGACAATATTTTTATGATATTGTTTTTTGAGCTTAATTTTAATAAATTTAAATATATTTTGGTTCATGTAAATATAAGAATTTCTTATTTTAGTCCGTGCAAATGAAAAATTTCTATATAATCTACTTAAGACATTTTTTAGTCTCTGTCATTATTCTTTATTTATTTTGTAGTGACATGGTTAAAAAAAGGCTAAGTGATTTATGCCATGTCAATTAAGTGAGGCTAAATATGTACACAAATCTTCTTCTCAAAAAAAGCCTTCATGCAAATCTTAATTGAATTTTCCTACAAAACACTCTATATAAAAGGCTCCACACCTATCAAGTACACATGCTCTCTCATTCTTACTCACTCTTGCACCCTTACTGACTAAAGTATCAGAGTCTTTGCAGGTGCCACCACCGGAGATGCTAACAACCACTGTGGAACTTATCGGAGATCCTTTCTCGTGCTCATCACACAACAGTCCCTCTTAGTGTTTCATAATGGGTTAATTGTTCAAAGATTAGATGACCTTATATGATGTAAAATTTTTTGGAGATTGCTTGAATCATGAATTATAAATTGAGATTCAAGTTATTATTGAGTGTGTTTGACAAGTAACTCTATTGACTCTAGAAGCTTATAAGTTAGATTGATCAAGATAAACTTGTTTGATACATAAGTTTATTTTATTAGTTTCTAACTTTTTTCATAAGCTACTTCAACTAGCTATAACTTATAAGCTCATAGCGTTTTTTTCCCCTCATTAATTACTGAAATCTATTTTACCCCCTTTTTTTTAATTTAGAGAACCTTTTTTTATGTTAGGACCGCCATAACTTGGATAGGATCAAACAAAATAGTACAAATTTCATCATCTTTACCAATCAAATTAAAAATTGTGTCCTAATTTTAGAGTGTAAGAAATAAATTAAATATTGAAAGTGATACCCACAACGCCACACAATATACTCTTTTAGGTCAAATATTTATCAATTAGCTTATTAGTTATCTCACTAAACACTTTATTCAATTAGCTAAGTTTAAGTTTTCAATTTTTACCTAACATAATCGGGTTATAACTGTTTTGTCCTCCCAAAATATATAGAATTGGTTTGGTCCCAGAAATTTTTTTTCTTGAATAACGTTTTTCAAATATTAAAAATACCCTAATTAAATCTTGTGCTAAACTCTGTTTAACTTTTTGTTAAATGATGATCGCATCAGCTTTCAAGTAAAGTATTTCATACCTGAAGTGCCAGTGATAATTTTTAATAAAAAATCATGTAATTATTTTGCTTTAGGGTTAAAAAAATTTGTGGTTTAGGGTTAAACTTGTAACAAATTTTATTTAAAAAGTATGTTGTTAATCTGACTTGAATATAACAGTTGATATGACGACTACATCGGTAAAATAATGTGACTGTGATGTTGATGTGCCTATCATTTAACAGAAAGTTAAACAAAGTTTAGCACAGGGATCTAATTGGGAATTTTTTATATTTGAGGACTTATTTAAGGAAAAAATTTCTAGGGACTAAAACCAATTTGTAGTATTTTTGAAGGACCTAAAATATATTTAACCCTATAACTTATATGCTTTCAGTTATCTTACAAGCTAGTTTTGTCAAACACACCCATTACAAGGCTTCAAGATCAAATTATCAAATTTATTCGGAAGGTTCTCATAGAACACGAAGTTTAGCTACATCTTCAAATATAACCAATCTTGTTGAGTGTATATGCATTTGAGTTTGTAGTAGTTCATTATATGTGTGTATGTGCATTTGAGTGATGCAATACGTGGCATGCGAAGCGACATTTATATAACACCGAGTCATAAGATGGCGCGAATCTGTTGCGGCAATTAAATTGACAAAAACTGTATTACAAGGCCGTGCCGTCAAACCCGCTATTATTTTAGTGCAATATTTTACTTAACTTTTGTCTAGCAGCCCTCATTAAATATTTATATTCTGCTTACAATATTTTTTATTATATTATTTTTGGAGTTTAATTTCAGGTTTAATTACTGATTTGATCTCTTAATTTATGTATTTTATTTAATTTGATCCTTCGTTTATTAAAATGTTCAATTAGATCCCATTATTTCAAAAACGCTGTAATGTTGTCATTTCGCCCAAAATGACGTCATTTTTTATTGCATTTTTTATGCCATTTAGTGTAAAATTAGATAGAAAACGACGTCACATTTTAGATGAAAAGGACAACATTGTAGCATTTTTGAAAATAATGGGACCTAGTTGAACCTTTTAATAAAAGAAAGGCCTAATTGAATAAAATAAATAAATTAAAAGACCAAATTAGTAATTAAACCTTAATTTAATATAACATTGACGTAAAGTTTTTACATTATTTGACTAAAAATCAATCTAAATATTATAAAAAATTAATAATTGTATTATATAATAAATAAAAAATTATAATATCAATATTTTTTAATTAAATTCTTTTCTTTTTTCTATTTCTTATATTAATTAAAAAATGGGACAGGGTGAGTTGACCTACATGGAAGGAGTGGGTTGAAAGTTTTAGCCTGCCCCACTAACTGCTGAAATATTAACAAAAAAATATTTTATCTTAATTAATTTTATTTTGTCTCTAATGAATATTTGATAATAAATTATTATCGAAAAAATTAAATTTATTAACTTAAACTCTAAATCATAATTCGTTTAAGAAAAATAAATTAAATAAACATAATCAATAAAAAAATTAACAGTGACGTGTTTCATAATTGAATAATTAACGTGAATGTGTTTCGTAATATTTAATTATTATTTGGATTGACTGTGTTTCATAATAAATTAAATAAACATATTTCAATAAAAATCACATAATATAATAATAATAATTACTATTATTTTTAAAAACTAGATTGACAGGGTTGATCCATCTAAAAACACCCTCAGTTCACTTTCTTGGTGCGTTAGATCAAAGTGAGTTGGTGGGTTAGGAACTCTTCCTACAAAAAATAAAAAGAAAAAAAGGTCAGAACAAGTTGGCTTGACGAGTCTAACTCATTTTGTCACCCTTAATTTTATGACTCACCTCTTTATTTTTTTTATCATATTAATTATTTTATCTGATATTTTTCTCCCAATTCATATGGAGTAAGGTTGAGAATAAAAATATTTCAAACCAAACCAAGCAATTTTAAATTGCTAAACTGATAAAAAAAAATAGAAAAAAGAACAAACCAAAACAAAAAAAATAAAGAATTGAAAACCCAAAAATTACAGTTTTTTTGTTACAGTTTGTTTTAGTTTCGATTATATTATAGAAATCGAACCAAACTGAGTTGAACATTATACTTATATTGATTTTTCTTTTATATAATTCATATAAAATGCCATTATCCTAATTTAAGTTACGGCTCAAATTTGATAATGACAATATGTGATTCCAAGTGTTGTATGTCAAATTATGAATTTATATACAAAATTGACAACATGACTAATTCACTCTAAGTGATTTGTAATATAGTTCGTTATATAAGAAGTTTTGTAGTGTAATTTTTATCATGTAATTTTGTTGTTTTGTTGCTCTATTACTTATATTTATGTAAATATCATTTAAGTTTTATCATAACTCAATTACTTATTAGATTTTACATTATGTCAATTTATTTTATTAGTTGTCAAATTAAAAAAATAAAAAAAGCATATAAAAATAAATTTAAAAAATTAAAAGCATCAAATCCATTCTAATTGAATCACAAAATATCAATTTGATTTATTTTAGATCTGATATTAAATTTAAACCAAACTAAATTAGACAACATATTATTTTTATATTTATTTTTGGTGACTTTTTGTTAAAAAAAATGAACAAACTACACCACGAATGGGGGTAAGACCAAGCCAATCCAAACGTTGATAGGTTGAGTCTGGCCTAACACATAATTAATACAAAGTTTGAATCTGACTATTTATCTGTTACAAGCTAATTTTTAAGGTTTGACCTAAGTTAAGTGGGCCTATAAGACTAAATAGGTCTTTAAAAAATTATTATTAATAATTATATGGCTTTGTATTATTATTAGGTGTGAATTGTAGTATATTATTATTTATTATTTGTATATATAATATAATATTATATATGTATATAAACAGTTTGATCTATTAGACTTAATAAGCTTTCTTTTTAAGTCTGAAGTATGACTATTTTACTTAAACAGGCTTTTAAAAAGTTTAAACTTAACATTTTTAATAAATAAGTCAGGCCTTATGTAACCAAGTTGTGTGCCCCTAACAAATTGCTTGACTTATTTTCACCCTTAATGAGTAAGGGTATGAATGACCAGTCTCGTCTCACTAACCTGATCTGATGTTGATTTGACAGGTTTAGGTTTAGAAATAAAACTGGTGTATTTGATGATGACTTCATGTTAAGTTTTGGGTCGTTCCAACCTAATCCAATGTCTTATATTCTTTTAAAAAGTATAAGTTTTTAAGCTATTATATATTAATATTAAAACTTTTTTATTTAATAGATAATTGTTTGTATACACCTGATATTATATTATAAAGATATTATTTAGTTTGAAATATATATTGTAAAATATACTTTAATTTTTCTCATATACAAAATATACCTTGATTTAAGTTTTTTACTTATTTTATTATACAATTTAACTCTAACATCTTAGTCTTGATATTATATTAATAACATCCTATCCTATCAGATATTGATTGAGTTAAATTAAGATTCCCCAATAAACCGACCAAACATTTCAAGTAAGTGACACATAAACTCATCTCACACCCAACCCTACTAACAATAACACGCATGGGTTGGGGATTCGTTTTGAAAATGGCTCCAAATTCAAAGTCAAA
>CM014729.1:30316277-30338867 GCA_004329165.1 Spatholobus suberectus | reverse complement strand
AATAAAATTGAAAGTTTTTAATTATGGGTGAGGATCTAATATTCATAATTTCAGTGTGTAAGTGGTGGCTGTATACATGTCAAAAAATGGTATTTGTCGTATGTGGCAAGCCCACTATGAAAGTGGTGTGCATTAACATATATCAATATTGTGTACTACCTGGTTATATCGAATAAATTTCTTTGCTTTTACTAATTATAACTCAGTGCTTATGAAAAAAGATTTTTTCCTTTGGTTTCTCATTATTGTTGTTGCTTGGATGAATAAGAATAAAATCGTTAGGCATAGTAAGAGTTCCAATATAATTCAAACAAGAAGGAATTTTTTTTTTCTTTGAGTTATTTTTTTTTTTACTCATTGGAAAGAAACACAAGGAAGATCAACCTAAGCTATCCTTAATAGAAAGGTTTCTTACATTCACCAGAGGATCATTCCAAATATATAAAGATTGGGATTGACGACCCCAGAATTTGCAAGAGAATGAGCAACGGTATTGGCTTCTCTATTTCATAAGAGAAGGAGATGGACCAATCATGGTTCATGTACTCAAGCACCAAAGATAAAGTAGTTGCAATGGTGGTAGTAGAAGGACAAGCCCTAGAGTCAAGAACTCAATGATGTGAGGATTATCCATTTCACAGCCATATGCCTAAAGTTTCTCTCCCATACCATGTACAAAACATAAAGCAAGGCAAGAGCTTCGCTTTAGTTGATCGCCACTACCATCAAAGGAGAAAAATCCTATGATCAACTTAGACAAATGGTCTCTAAGTACTCCTCCCGAACCAAAATGATTTGAAGGATAAAGATTGCTACCATCTACCTTTAATCTACAAACTCCCAATAGGGGAGGTAACCATCACAGGATAATGAGAAGGGATTTCACCACCTTACCTTGATACCTCAACGAGAGCATAATGTCATCATGCAACAAAAAGATTTGTTTCATAACATAATGAATGTTCCACTTATCATCCTAAAAAATCCTATTATTCCTCCACCGCCAAATCCACCAAACTGCATAAGCAAATTAAAAAACCCTTTGCTATCTTGAGTTGGTTCTTCACCCAAATGATATGATTTGTAGAGAGAAAGCTAGGCTGGGAAGGAACTAAAGACATAGCCATATTTCTCTAGCCTGCAGACAATCCCTAAGACAATGCAAATTAGGTGCACTCAAAATCATTAGAGCACGCTTGGTAGGAGGAAGATTGAGCGAGATGTTGGTGATGAAATTGCTACAAATTTTAAGAAGATTGTAGTAGTAATATATGTATATGAAAAAGTAAAGAATATTCTAGAATACTCTTGTAAACATTCACAATGTATTTAGAAAAATCTAGAAACTTATAGAAATGTAGCTTTAGAAAAAAGTAGAAAAGTTAAGAGAAAAGTGAGATAACTCTAAAACAATAAGTCTAGATATTTCTAGAACTATCCTTGCATGCCTATAAATAGGCAATTGTAATATCATTTGCTAGTAAGCATTTCCAAATATCAAATAAAGCCTTACTATCATTCACTATCAACTACTATAATATTCAACACCTTTACACATATTTTTCTAAAACTAATAGTTGGTGATGCCTAACTGAGTTCGTTGGTAGCTAGTCATGGAGGATAAGCCAAAATAAAATGGAGATTTTCTCTAGGATGTGTAGCTTCCAACCCATTTAAAAGTGGTGAGATTGACTTCTAGAACAGGCATATTTGATGTTAACCATTTATAGGCAGATGATGGTGAATAAATCTCATTAGGAGATTGACACGAAACCCATTTATCTAAAAAGTTTTGAGTTAAATTGCACTCCACTTTATTGATAAGAGCCTAGCAGTTAGTTGGCAAAAGGAGCAAATTCTGTTCAAACACCATGTGCCATCTAGGATGATATCACGAAGAATGAGAATGTTGTCCGAAACATGAACGAACGAGACCAATATCCTGTAACTGACAAATCCCCATACCAAATGGACGTTTCACCACTCCCCAAATCTAAATATAAAACCATCCAATACCTCATCTTTGGCTTTCACAATGCTATTCTAGATGTAAGAATTCTTTACAGTACAAGAGGCGCTCAAAACAGTGTTGTGAGATAGATATTTATGAGACAAAATTTTACCCAAAGCATGTCCTTCTTTGTAACTAGATTCCACACCAATTTGCCTATAAGGGAAACATTTGTAATGTGGGAATCTCTGACCCCAAGACCACCCTCACGCTTATGAAAGACAATTGTATTCCAATCGACAAGATTTCAGCCTTTTTCTTTCTCATGAGGAAAACCAGAGAAAGTTGCAAGAAATTTTATCGATATCCTTACATAAAGTTTTTTGGAAGCCAAAACACTTGCATAGTATATATAGGAAGAGATGAAAGCACAAATTTAAGTAACCAAAAATGCCTAGCTCTATTTAATAGCCTCCCTTTCCATGAAGCTGGTCTACTATGAACTTTATTTAAGAGAAAATTGAACAATCTCCTAGTGACCCTCCCCTTTTGGTTAGGGAAATTTGAGGTAATCGCCCAAATCTCGCACCTCTTTTATGGAACAAAGAGATTAGAATCTTTGCTTGATCACTCTTTTGACCTATGAAGAACACATGAAGTTAGATTTGGAAAGGTTCACCTTTAGCCCCATTTCCATGCAAAACGTATCTAAACTAAAAGAAATGAGACAAGCTTGAGAATCCTTTGCCCATGCAAAATAACAAAATATCATCTGCAAACAAAAGATGACAAACAAACAAATAAGGAGAAAGTAGATCCCTCATTATGTAGATATAGATTGTCATGTCCCATCATCCAATAACTGTTGAATATAGAGAGAGTTTTTCCATACACAAGACAAATAAATAAGGAGAAAGCAAATCCCATTGTCTGAGGCCATGGGTAAGACCAAAATTCTCAGATATTAAATCATTGCAAACAACAGATAGGGATGAAGATTTGATACACTACATAATGAGGGATATAGTAATTTGAAGAAAATTGAAGTCTTTCAAAATACCCTCAAGAAAATCCCAGCTCACTCTATCATATGCTTTCTTTAACTTAACCTTTAGAGCAACAAAACCATTCTTCACTTTAGACCGATGAATATAATGGACCACATCTTGTGCAACAAAGCTACCTTGGAAAGGGCTAACAATATCCTCCAAGAAAAGGCAAAAGTACTAGACAAGAACTTTAGAAATGATTTTGTAGACTACATTACATAGGCTAATGGATCTAAATTCCTTGAATTTCTTTGGGTGGCCAATTTTAGGGATTAAGATAATAAGGGTCTCAACAATCCTTTCATTAGAGAACCCATTTCTAAAGGCATTCCTGACTAGGCCCCAAACATCATTCTAGACAACATCCCAATATTTTTTGCAAAAGAAAGGTTGAAAACCATTCGAGCCCAAAGCTTTATAGGAATTTCATACTCATCAAAGCTCTCCTCACTTCTTCTTTTGTCACCAAGGAAATCAAAGCAGTTCTTTTGACTTACATTTAAAGATGATGATCTCCATTCTATGAGTTTTTGTTGTCTCCATTTTCATGCTTCAATAAATAATTAGGACTTAATACTATTTTATTGTATTTTTTAATTGTTAAAATCAAGATTCTTTTTGTCATTTTTTTCTTTTGTATAACATCTCAAATCTTTATTTTTTTCACAAATAATTAGATGTTTAATAACATTTAAAAAAAAAGTAAAAGTATAAATGATGAAAGTTATATATATATATATATTAGTATATATATATTTTGTATAGATATATATTTATCGTCAACTATTATTTCAATCAATTATTTTTTCATTCAAATTAATAAATGTATATAATTAAAGTAATTGCCCTTGATTTTTGGTGAAACTTAAATGTGAGTAATTAATTCCCAAATTTTTTATTAACAAATTAAAAATCATGTTAGTTTGAGTATATTATTTTAAATATAAATTAAATTAATTAATTTAATTAATAAAGATATATAATTAAAGTAATAGTCCTTAATTATAAATTATAAATTATGTTATTTAAAAATAATGCGTTTCAAAAATAAAGTCTTGGGTCCTTATCATAGCAGGTGACATCCATCTTTATCTACCCTTATAAGAGCTTATTTCACTTATAAATATATAAGGATATATTCAATAAATTAAAAAATTATTTGACGATATTTATTATATTCGGTGATATTTTAACAATATTCAATTGTTTCCAAAAATAAATTGGTCTACAAATTAATTGGCGATATTTATTAGATTCGGTTATATTTTATTTTATATCAAATACTCTTAAATAAATAAGAATAGTCTTAAAAAAATAATAAATTAGTTTTTTAATTAATATAAAATAATATATAATAGATTAATATATAGTAGTAGTAGTAGTAGTAGAATGTAAAATGTCTATTACTCCATATTGGAAAATAAACACATTAAGTTATCTTCTATTTTTTCTTATTAATTAAGGAATAAGTTCATATCTAATTGATATGTTATTATTCTATCATAATGTAGTAAATTAAGTCCCTTATTACGAAAATTTTAACTTATTTTAGATCTTTTTCAACAAAATAAGAAATTAGCAAAATAAGAAATTAACAAAAATTATCAATATATTTTTTTATACATACAAAAAAACCAAAAATTCCCCCGTGTATCGCATGGGTTCACGCTCTAGTGATAATTATATAACAAGTCATTCAAACAATCTATGTGAAAAATAATCTACACTATGTGTGTGCGTAATATAAACCTCCATTCTTAATATATAAATGTCATTAATTAAACGTACTACTTTGTCCGTATTAAAATTATGTGTAATTATATGCTTATTTCCTTTGGGGTTAGCCACATTTTTACACTTATCTTCCTTATTTTATTATTTTAAAAGGAAAATAATTTACAAATGGGGCATATAATATGGAATATAAAATATAAATACACAAATAAAAAAAACTTTGTCAAAGTACAAGAATAATGCATGAGATCAAAATAAAAAAAATAATGCATAAAACGAAAAATGAGATTTTGATATTTAGTTTGAGAAAATATTCATTTATTCATTTTTATTATTAATAATAGAAGTACCACTTTACTTTATTTTTTGTTTTTAAATAATTGTATAAAAAAATATTTTGCTACCACCAAGTACTTTACCTAACCCAGGGCCTAAGGAAAGAGGCCTAAAACATTCATTCCTGACCGAACAAAAGACTACAAAGAAGTAATCGTGTTCAACACTTCTGGAGGAGTGATGTGTATGTCAGTACACCGTTGACACCGGTAGCAATTCTTCACGAATTTCATAGCATCCATCTCCAACGTTGGCCAATAATAGCTAGCATGGAGTACTTTCTTTCACCAACGCCCTGTCCCATAAGTGTTGACCACAACTCCCTCATGGACCTCAGTTAAGACTTATTCTTCTTTTGCCAGACTTAAACACTTCAAGAGGGGTTTTGAAAACCTGTGATAGTATAAGGCTTCACTAACCAAGCAGAAATTGGCTATCAACCTTTCCAACCGTCTAGCCTCCTTCTTATCAATCGATGTGATGTTGTCCCGCATATATTGCATAATAAGTGTCATCCAAGTCAGACTACTATCAATTGCCAAAACAAAATTAGGCTCATAAAGCATTTGTTGAATGACCGACCTGTTATTCCCTAAAGACTTTGTGTTGGTCAACTTTAACAAAATGCTTGCTCTAACGTTGCACTCTTGAGGCATGTGTTGGAACACTACCTAATCAGAACCATCCATAAGAGATTTAACCTTCGCTAAATACTTTTACAACAAAGGCTCCTCGCCCTGGTACACCCCATTGACCTGGGATATGACCAGTTGAGAATCACTACACACGTCAACTGCTTTGGTACCCAGGTCGGCTGCTAATATGAGCCTGACGATGCAAGTCTGATACTCATCCTGGTTGTTAAAAGTCGAGGAGGTGAAGGTTAGGGCTTCCACAACAACAACCCTATCAGGCAACTCCAACAAGATCCTTATGTCGTTTCTCCTTTCATTCACAAACTTGTCCACATACAAGGTTCAAGCAGGATTGTCCACGGAGGCTAGGGTTTCAACTCTACGATGAAATTTGCCAAAGGTTGGGCCATCAAGTTTGTTGCGGGTCATAAACAATGTCGTTCTTGAAAAACTCGATAGCCCACATGACCATGCAATCAGCAAGGTTAGGCAGGTGTAGGATCTAATGAATTGGTTGGTCGAAAGGATGAATTTTTTACCCAAACCTTATGGGTACCCGTAAAAAAATACCCACAAGGGATAGGTAAATACCAACATAATGGAGATAGGGTTGGGTTGAGGATTTACTTGCAAAATTTAATGGGGAAGGATGGGTATGGGTAATATAGTACCCACCCCGCATCATACCTGCACCATATATATATATACAGAGAGAGAGAGAAAGAAGAGAGAACGTAACAAGTGAAAGGATCTCTTTTATTGAAAGTGAGGGGAATGAATATTAACCATTAAATCTTGTCATGAATGGTCAAGATTAAAACCTGCAAAGTCATATGAGTTTTTTAAAAATCATATGAATTTTTAAGTGGTCACATGACATTAAATCTTGACCCTCTATGTATGGTTGTATAGCCAAGATTAACTCCTCCCACTCTCATATAAAATGGCCCTCTCAGTAGATATGTCCCATATATACATATACATATATATATATATATATATATATATATATATATAATTATTTACTTAAATAAATATATAATTATATATATATTAATTATAATTAATTATAAAATAAATCTTAATCTTAAGTTTCTTACTCCTTTCCCTCTTATGATCAATTTTAAGTATTAGAACATTACATTTAAGAATGATACTATGTTTCCTAATATTACTTTATGGTTATGATTGGATGATTTAGGAATGATTTTTTAATTTAGTTGTAGCAAATTTTTAATTAATATTTTTATTGATTTATTAGTTTTATACTTAAGTAAAATACAAGGAGTAGGTGTAGATCTAGGTATATAGGTACCTAGTAAGTACAGGGATAGGGATTAAAATTGCTACCCACGTGGGTCTATCGTCAGGTATGAGTGATTTTTTCAACTGCAGGTATGGGAATGAGTATTATAATACCCTACTCAGACCTTACTTGTTATCATCCCTAGTTGTTCGATGCACATAACCACTTGATGGGATTGGAAATAGGGTTAGAGGCAGTGTGCCACTGTGACCAAAGCAAAGGCAATATTCTCTATATTCGGGTAGCGCATAGCAGCACCCTACAGAGCTCAGCTCATAAAGTACACCATTTTTTGCCTTTCTGGTGTCCTTCGAACTAAAGCCGCACTCACAGCCTTATTGGCAACGACCAAGGATTCCTCATCTACTGAAAGGCAACTTTGCTATTCAAACCAAATAAATGGTCTATCTTTCCTTAGGAGCCAGAAAAATGGTCAAGAATGGTAAGCTGACTTTGTGATAAAGTGGGTCAAAGCGTCTAGTTGCCCAGTCTATTGTTGAATTCCCTTGACGTCCTATGGACTTCGTAGTTCTAATATTGCTTGACATTTGTTAGGATTGACCTTGGTGCCCCTCTCAGATAGCATATACCCTAGAAACTTTCCTGCCTTAACTCCAAAAATACATTTGGTTGTATTCAAACGCATATTGTACCTTTTAAGTTGGTTAAATACCTATGTTAAATCATGCAAGTGGGATTTTGCTATCATACATTTAATGATCATGTCGTCCACATACACATCTAAATTTTTCCTGATCTACTTCTCAAACACCTAGTTCATCATCCTTTGGTAAGTGGCACTGACGTTTTTTAGGCCGAAAGACATGACCTTATAGCAATAATTTGCCTTTTCAATCATAAAGGCAGTCTTTTCCTAATCATATGATTGAATCAGAATTTGGTTATATCTAGAGTAAGCATCTGTGAAAGACACTAGTTGGAAGCTAGATAAGTTGTTGACCAGCCTATCAAGGTTCCACAACGAGTATGAGTCGTTAGGACAGTGTTTGTTGAGGTTAATGTAATCCACACACATCCTTCACTTCCTTAACTACTTTCTAATCAGGACCACATTGGCCAACCAAGAAGTATAGTTGATTTCCCTGATGAAGTTGACATTAAGGAGTTCCTTGACTTGCTTCTCAATTTCAAGTCACTCAATTCTTATTTTTTGTCGTCGCTAACAATCTGACTTAACAAAAAGGTCAACCGCAAGGCAGTAGCAAAAAAAACTTGGGTCTATACCCCACATATATGCTACTATCTAGGCAAATATACTAGAATTCTCCTTGAGGAACAAGAGAGGTCTTCTCTGACTAGCTCAAAAAGTTTTGTCCCAACCTTGGCCACCTAAGAGCTTTCAACCCTGATCTGTAAAGAAAATAATTTGCCTTCAGGTTAGGGGTGAATTTCCATGTCACGGAGATCATCCACCCTACAATCCAACTCTATCTGTAACACCCTAAAGGGTATTACCGTAACTAAGCCTAGGTTTCTAAGAACGTGAAAACTTTAGAACATAAAAACATCATGCAAAAGTTACTTATAAAAATAAATAAATTTTTATACAAGATAATACATAAAATACCATACATGCCTAATACAATTCATCTAGCACTTAAAGGTGGTATACAAAACATAAAGGAAAATACAAGGAAACTACTTAAACTAGGTTACATTTTCTTGCACGTGACTCCAAGCTCCATTAGCACCCGTCTTCATTTGGTTCTTGAAAAAAGGCAAAACTTAAATGAATGAGACAAAAGTCTTAGTGAGTACTCTAAGGACTCTACAGCTAGGTTAGACTCTTCTACCCGAACAACCTTTAAGACTTATCTCTCGCGGCATTACCCTCATTGGGTTTCTAACAAATCTTCACACCTATGGTCGAATATACACCTTTCAATTATCAAAACGTCCCATTAACTCCTCACTCATTCTCACAACTGTTATGCTAGTTTACTCTCATTCTCATCCTAAGAATTCACCCTCATTATTAGTACCTTTTTACCATAACTCTCTCTGGTGTTTAAACCATTCTTAGTTAGATTCTACCATTCTTCCTTGTGATACTTAAAGTTATCCACTAGGTCAAGTCTAAGACTACTAATACTCTATGATACTCTTAACATTCCCTTAACGTTTATCTTAATACACACTACTTTATTCTCTCTTCATGTTTTCCTACAACATCGGGTAGGAACTTACACCTTCTCTTTTTTATTCACGACTATTCTTACCCAATTAAAACCCTCATAACCCTATTCTAGGGTCTAGCCCCTCACATATCCTTAAGGTAGCAAAAGACATTCCTAATTACAAACATACATATCATTTTTTATCAAAAAGGAACAACATACATACCTAACATGATCACATACCCATAACCTTGACACTTCATTAATTCATATCACAGGACACAGTACAATTTTCACATATATGTACATCATAGCAATCAGTTGTGAAGAAAGGCATATAACTTCACATAATTACAATATAGCATGAATCAACACATCACATTACAACAAGATGCATATGCATGTCATGTTCCTCAATCTCTACTCATGCACATGTGTACCAATTTAAGCTCATTAATAGTAAGTAGGAGTACATGAATGACCATAAGAGGCGCCATCAACATAATGATCCCTTCGGCTTTTTCATTCTCAACTACAATGATATTCTTCAGTGACTGGTTAAGGTTACCCAGCTTTGCTAGTACGCTCTGACTCCATGGAATCAGCATGGGCTATTGGATTTTCCACACCAGGTATCATTACTCCCAAAGCCAGGTTAAACAACTTTTCACGGCCTCTACCAGCCAAATTCCCATATGCTTTCCTTCACCACATTACTCAAATGATATAATGCATGATTCTTATACACAATGCTCATGATTCCATTAGACATTTCACAAATAGGGTCCTACCTCTCTTAGGCTAGGCCCCTTGTATCAATATTCATCAATTCTTGTCATACATCGCATAGCATAACATCACATGTTAAACGCATCATACATCTCATAGCTTAATATCACATTTAAACGTATCCCGAACACAACTCAAATATAATTCATTCTCAAACATTTCTTTCTTCTCACATTCTTATGGCCTCCGTAGAGTATAAACACAATATCTGGAGTTATACTAATCCTACCAAGTTGATTTTTATCTTATTTGAAAGTTAAGAAGATTATCTACAACTTCTATGTTGATCTCGAAATCTAGTTTGGTCATCTACTATGTCTAAAGTTACAAAGAACATGGGGTCACTACTTAATTCCTAACAATTCGACCTTTGCTCACTAATTTAATGATATTTTAAGTTATAGACATTACTTTTAGGTGATTCTAAAGCCATTAATTAGCTAACATCCAAGGTTACAATTCATATGAAAACCACTAAGCCTAATACAATTCACAAATCTCTCTACTAGAGGAGTTCACAATTTATCCAATTTATTAAAAGAAAAGACTCATGCCCATGGTAGGTGGATCACGCTCGTGACTCGTGATAAACGTACACATTTCAAAACAGAGTCAGTCATGCCTGTAACCGGTGAGTCACGCCTGTGACTCATGATAGACATACATTCCAAGTTTCAAAACAGAGTTGGTCATGCCAATGACCGGTGAGTCACGCCTGTGACTCGCAACAGGCGCAAAATTTCAAACTTCCACCCTTAAGAGAAAATCCATAGCTTCCTAAGACCCCAAATTACAAAATACGTGAACATTGGTACTCATAAGCAACAAAACCCTTAACTTTAACTAAACAATCATACATTAAAACATCTCTTCTCCCATACACAATAATTCCTATCAATCTAAACCATTCTCGTGACGATCCACTTGTCTAACCTTTCTCCCAAAAGGGCAAAACCTAAACTATCCTAAACCCTCACAACAACCTCAATCTACCTTCAAGCAATCTACAGTCTCAATAAACATTTAGAATCATAGCCTTAAATAATATAATTAGGGTGGGAAAGGAAAGGGGAACAACATAAACCATAGACGCAAGGGCTGGGGGAAGGTAAAGGGGAAGCACTCACACGGGGAAAACCACCAAGATAAGCTCCGAAGCTTGGGTCTCAAATCTCCTTCTCTCCCTTCCTTTTTATTTTTTTCTCTCTTTTCCTTTTTCTATTTTCTGACGACTAACCCGAATCTTTCTCTATCTTCCCATCTTATGAAATATGGGTGTGTGTGTGGCTTTGTGGGCTTAGTCCCTTAATCGGCCTTAGATGCTCTCTTGGGTCTTATTATCTCATTGCTAGTAATTTCTAGTACTAGGATATTAATAACAATCATCATCATCATCATAATAATAATAATACCTAAGGTACTCTTAATCAAATAGTATAATGATAGGCTCATAAAATAGTTTCCTTATAACTTTTGCTATTATTAAGAATCTGGGTCGTTACATTATCACCAAAACCTTGGAGGCAATGGTTCAATGGGGGGTGTCGGGGTCACGACAATCTTCAATGACTCCTGATAACATTCTCTACCCCTCTTCTAGTCTCCAAGTAGTGTAATTACTTTTAAGTCATCACTTAAGGACTTTATCGTTATTTGTGACATTGAATCACTGCAGCCAAAGCATTCAAAATCGATCTGCCTAAGATGGTATTATACGCTGACTTACACTTTACCACCAAGAAGTGTACAACCATAGTCTTAATAAGTGGAGGTTCCTTAATGGTGATGAGCAACTTGACATACCTAACCGGGCTTATGTGATGGCCTGAAAAACTGATAAAATCCTCATCGTATGGGATCAAGTTAGTCTGAGGCATTTTTAGTTGTCTAAAGAGATCGTACTACATAATATCAACCAATCTTTTGTTATTGTCTGGCAGTCGACGAACCTCCTTATTTGCAATGGAGGCAGAAACAAAGAGGGGATCATCATGCCCGGGTACTACATTTTGTAGGTCAAAATCATCAAAAGAGAGAGTGGGCACCTCCTTTTTGGCAGGTTAGTGGATTTGAAGGAAAAAGAGGCCGACATAACTTCCTTCACATGCCTTATCCTCGCATTATTTAATGGTCCACCACCTGCAAAGCCTACAGCGGTGGCATAAATGACAATATGACTTCATCAGGGGAGCTCCTAGAAGAACGACATAGGAAATAATAAAACAAGTGCTGAGGTGAAGCATTTTGCACAACCTAAACCTTGGCTACAACAAGAGCTTCACGAGGAGGGAACGATGTCTAGAAGGACTTCGTTGCTGGGGGAGTGAGGAGGTGGACTCAGAGAACACCGGGGCTTGCGAGGGCTCCGAGACCTGTCCCGTTGAGAACTGTGACCATGGCTTTGGCTTCGACCCCTGTCCTCCTAATGTCGATCTCTAAATCCTTTCACGAATCAGGCTAACCTATCACGTTGAATTAATGCCTCTATGGCGTCCTTCAATTGAATGTAGTCGTCCATCTCATTACCTGCAGATTTGTGAAATGTGCAATACTTTGACTTTTCCATTTGCGGTCTCATCTTCAGAGGTTTTAGTAGGTCCACACCTTTGTCTCTAAACTTGACGTTGAGTACCTCATTCAAGATTCGACTTCAAGAGGTATTTAATGAGGTGTAATCTTCATACTTTGATGACAGTGGGCCTTCTTTACCTTTGAGTTGGGAGCGCTTATCCGACTTGGGTTCGAACTTCTTTTGGTCATTGTTAACAACTTTTATCTTGTTGGCCTCAACAGTATTTTCTAGTTTATGTATTTTTCTACTTTCTACAAAAATTCCTCCATACTAATCGGGGCTATCTTGGAGATGAAGATATAGAAAAAGGGACCATTCCCTCACTCCGCCTTTGGCTAACATCAGCATAACCCCTGGCAAGAGAGCCTCCGCCATCCTGGCCTATTGGTTAAAATGGATGATGTAGTCATAAAGAAGTTTGCCAAGTCCCTGTCGAATCCTTTTTCAAGTCGACTTCAGTTTTATGCCTCGCTTTGTTTGTAGTGAAGGCGACATGAAATCTTTCCCTCAAATCTACCCCAGAGTTTATCGAGGGAGTGAACAGAGATTGGAAACACTTCAAGGCAAAATGCTTTAGCGAAAGTGGAAATGCCATGCACAACAAGGGTTTGGTCACTTCTTTGAAGGAAAGTCCAAACTCGAAAGTGAGGAGCCCATCATCCAACTCTATGGTGGGCAGTTGTTGAAGCTACTTCAATACCTAAAAAACTAGCACCTTATCAGAAAAAGGTACGTTGAATAGGATTACCTTGCTGTTGTACTGGTCAACGATGTTGGCTTTTTGTTGTAGAGCCAACAACAACAGATGTGATGGTTGGTGTTGAGATTTAGTTATGTTGTGAATGGTAGTGGGAACTAATGGCAAAGATTGGTGTGTTTGACCAAGATGAAAGTCAGAAGCCTCTAAGTGTGTGCGATGATTAGGACTACCATCACAATTGCTATGGAAACACTTACAATTGCGTTTGGCATGTAGCTCTGCGATCAAACATTGTTGTTGCTCCAAAGTGTTCCCTACTGTTGGAGGAGGCCAACAAGCTTGGTGAAGGAGGCGACCGTCGTGCGCCAATGACATTAAGAGTAGCACCAACTATCGGGACTTGTAGGAGTAAAGGATTGGTTACGATAGGTGAAGCCTTCAATCCGTCATCGGGAGGGTGTTGCAGTGGCAGAGCGACGACACAATCGGGAGAACAAGAGAAGTTTCCCACAGACAGTGCTAATATTCAACCAAAAGTCATAAAGAAAACTTAAGCATCATAGAGACAATTTTTGATTAGTGAAGATTAGCTAAACACAATAAGGAATGCCACAAGGAGATGCGCCAATGGTGGCCACATGCAAATACTCCAACATTCAAGGTAGTCAAGAAACAAGGGGGAGTGAAAAACAAGGTTCTAAGACATACCTAACGAGCGAATTGGCCTTAAATAATCTTTGTTTAAATAGGAAAAACTATTAAGCAATTTGAGGTGCATGTGGGTGTTTTGGCAGTTAGTCACACCACACGTGGCTGATGTAGGCAAGTGAGGTTGGCATGCCAGTTATGCAGGCTAGATGTCAACAAATTGTCCTAAGAAATAAACTAGGATGCAACAGTTCTGATATGAAACGATGCACAAGAGTCTCGAGTTGTGGTCATTATGTTGCTTGGATGGCCGAGTTATTTGAGGTCAAGGACTAATGTGTGAGATCAATTCGCATGTCTAGTGAAGGCAGGGGAAAGGAGGTCTGAGATCATTCTAGAACAATTATTAGCAGTTTTAAAGTCAAATATGTCGTAATTTTAAATAAAAGAAGTGTGACTAATGTGAGTGGTTCCTCCATCCAAACTTTTAAAAAGCTTAAAGATGGTAATAAGTAGGATTTAGGTAAGGTATTATAATTTTCATTAATCGTATATTTGTATTTGAAAAAAAAACTCACTAGTAACAAAAAAGAAAATCACACGCAAACTCATACTCATGTAGATAGCAAAACACTTGTATCCTTACTTGTTAAATATCTATATACTCAAACCTAAATTTATTATTCACATTTTAGTTAACTATAGTCTCTTGTTCTGTATTTATTTAACAAACTAATAATAAATATAAATATTATTATAATAGTAATATCAATGATAAAAAAAATCAATAAAAAAGAGCTTTAATTAAAAGTAAAATATGTAATCTTAAATGAAGAAAATATTTAAAGATAATTTAATTTATAATATAAAGTATTACAAATAAGATCTTTGATGTAATTAAAAAATAATTTTAAAAACTTTTAAATTTTAAACATAAAATATAATAAATATATTATATGATATAGATATAGTTTGATTATATAATTCTTATATATGTAAACTTTTATGAATATATATATATATATATATATATATATATATATATATATATATAGGGGACATATCTAATGAGAGAGTTATTTTTATATGAAAGTGAGAGGAGTAAATCTGAGTCATACAACTATACATGAATGGTCATGATTTAATGTCATATGGTCCACTTAAAAAGTCATATGACTTTTTAAATAACTGACATGGTTTTCTATGTTTTAATCTTAACCATCTATGATAAAATCTAATGATCAATATTTATTCTTCTTACTCTCGTATAAAAAAGACCTTCTCACTAGATATTTCTCATATATATATATATATATATATATATATAGAATTTGTTAACATACACACACTTATTTTTTAGTTAGAATATGTTAGCAAGTTATAACAACAACGTATCTTAAAATACACCATGACATAACTTGCTAATGTACTCCAACTAAAAAATAAGTGTGTAAGTTAGAAAATGCTTGTGGGGTTTGCTAACATATACACACTTGTTTTTTAGTTGGAGTACATTAGTAAGCTTATAACTACAATGTATCTTAAAATATACTAATAGTGTAGCTAGCTAACGTACTAACTAAAAAATAAGTAGGTGTACGTTAGTAAACCCCTATATATATATATATATATATGAATTCAACCAACGAGGGTTAGGTCTATCAAAAGGGACTAGTCATTCACAATATGAGAGACTAAGTTTTTAATTCTCATTGGGAAAGGTATTCACATTTAATACCCAACAATGTCACAAATAGAATTGAATAGTTGTGGGGACAATTTAAAAAGGGGAGGGATCAATATAGTATAACTTGCCAACTATTATACCATTTAATAACTTTCAGTTATATGATGTTTTATCCAAACTTACTATTAGATTGAAAATTCTTTTCACATAGATCATATATACAAAATTTAATATTAATCAAAATTATTTGATACATCATTCATATAAATCAAAATCAACGTAATGTATAATTTTCAAAATATACTAACATATAAATCATTTGATCACCTTCTTATTATTCTTCAATTTTGATAAAATCTGACACAAACAAGAAGGATAATATAAAGTTATAATTCAACGATTAAATCGACAAAATTCACTTTTTATATAAAGTTATTCATAGTGTAATAGTTAGTAAGAGTTACACCAATATAATTTGATCCCTCCCTGATTAAAAATATATATTTGAATTCAAAGTCATTTGACAGAAAAATATTTTATTTATTACGTATAATTTTGACGGATAAGCAATTGATTTGAATGGGATTCCCATCTACCACAAACGGCGAAAGCACGTGGAACCGGAATTCAGGACTATAGTCAAATGTGTTTTCCTAAATAAAGTATAATTTGATTTTATATGCAAGAACAGCGGGACGGAGTTTGATTATAAAATCACACTGTCATAATTTATATCAAATTAGTATATTACTAATATTTTGGTTTGCATATCGCATAAGATAAATCTTTAATTTTATAAAATTAAAATTCATAATAAATAAATATCTTTAAATATATAAATTATATTTTGGGTATAAAATGAATAATTTAAATTGTCATATAAAGGTATTTTTAACTATATTGACACTCTCAAAACAAAACTATATTGACAATTTCTTTAAAAAAAATTATTGAAATTTAATTCAGAAATACAGATAAAAGATGATAATTGAAAGAAATGCATGGCTATGAAGATCAAATATATAAATAAAGATAAAAAAATAATAATAGTTTGAGATGATTGAGACATAATTTATTTGACTAATGCGGGAGTAGTATATAAAATGCAAATTCAAAGGAGATGAGAAAAAAAATTGAGAATGTTTAATTGAAAGAGTGAAAAAAGTGAGAGATAGTGAGAGTCTCCCTTTCTAATTTGTGTATTAATATTCTAATTTATAAAATAAGAGTAGATATTAATTAGAAGTATATTTATTAACAATGTCAATATGTCAATTCATGGTTTTTTTTCTTTAATATTTTGATTGAATTTTCATTTTACATTTCATTACGATAATATTATTTTATCAATATGAGTTTTTTTACGTTAATGATATTTTTTTGAATAATATTTTAAACCTATTTTCATGTTATTGTAATTTTTATTGCAAGAAAAATATTTTCAATTTGATACAATATATTAAGATTTAAAATTAAAATCAAATTAAATTTGAAATTTGCCTAAAAAAGTTGAAATTAACATTAAGAAATATATTTGAAAGAGATAAAAAAAATAAACATTGAATATATTAGATAAGTTATGTAGCTTAATAGGAGTGAAAATAACTCTTAAAACATTCTCATTTAAAGATGACTCCTAAAAACACTCTTATTATTTAAGACAAAATTCAAATTTGTAATATAGGGGTAGATTAATAATTTTTATTAATTATTTTTATCTTAAAATTTTTATTAAATTATAAGTTTTTATTATATAAATTATATTTAAGATGTTTTATATTAATTTAAAATTATTCAACACTCTATTAATATATAGCAAAATTGATATACTCTATATTTTTAAAATATATAAAAATAAAAATTATTTTATTATATATTGATAATTATTTAATTTTAATAAAATTTAACATAAATAAATGAAATTAATCTCATATAATATTATTAATGATATAATATAGTTTAGTGTAAGTTGTAATTTGATGTCTCTTTAATTATCCGGAAAAAAAAATGTATGTCTGCTTATACCAAATGACGTACGACAGCATGAGTCTTTGACTTTGAATCTGGAGCCATTTTCAAAACGAATCCGCAACCATGCATGTTATTCATTAGTAGGGTTGAGTGTGAGATGAGTTTATTTTTGTTTCACCTTACTTGAAATTTTTGTAAGGTTTATTTAATTATGTGAATCTTAATTTAACTCAATCAAGATCTGGTAGGACCTGATTTAGTAATATAATGTATCAATATTAAGATTATGTATAGTTAAATTGTATAATGAAATAAGTAAAAAACTTAAATCAAGGTATATTTTGTATATGAAAAAAATATTAAAGTATATTTTACAATATATATTTCAAACTAAATAATATCTTTATAAATACAATATCATGTTATATAAATTATTGTCTATTAAATAAAAAAAGTTTAATATTAATATATAATTGTTAAAAAACTTATACTTTTTAAAAGAATATAAGACATTGGATTAGGTGGGAATGACCCAAAACTTAACATGAAGTCATCATCAAAATACACCGATTTTATTTCTAAAACCTAAACCTATCAAAATCAACATCGGATCAAGTTAGTGAGACAAGACGAGTCATTCATACCCTTACTCATTACGAGTGAAAATAAGTCAAGCAATCTGTTAGGGGCACACGCTTGGTTTACATAAGGCCTGACTTATTTATTAAAAATGTTAAGTTTAAACTTTCTAAAAGCATGTTTAAGTAAAATGGTCATACTTCAGGCTTAGAAAGAAAGCTTATTAGGTATGATAGATCGAACTGTTTATATACATATATAATATTATATTATATATACAAATAATAAATAATAATTATACTACAATTCACACCTAAATAATATAAAGCCATATAATTATTAATAATAATTTTTTAAAGACCTATTTAGTCTTAGAGGCCTACTTAACTTAGGTCAAACCTTAAAAATTAGCTTGTAACAGATAAATAATCAGATTCAAACTTTGTAGTAATTATGTATCAGGCCAAACTCAAACCTATGAAAGTTTGGATTGGCCTGGTCTTACCCCTATTCTTGGTGTAGCTTGTTCACTTTTTTTAACAAAAAGTCACCAAAAATAAATATAAAAATAATATGTTGTCTGATTTAGTTTGGTTTAAATGTAATATCAAATCTAAAATAAATCAAATTGATATTTTGTGATTCAATTAGAATCGATTTGATGCTTTTAATTTTTTTAATTTATTTTTATATGCTTTTTTTATTTTTTTAATTTGACAACTAATAAAATAAATTGACATAATTTAAAATCTAATAAGTAATTGAGTTATGATAAAACTTAAATGATATTTACATAAATATAAGTATTAGAGCAACAAAATAACAAAATTACATGATAAAAATTACACAACAAAACTTCTTATATAACGAACTACATTACAAACCACTTAGAGTGAATTAGTCATGTTGTCAATTTTGTATATAAATTCATAATTTGACATACAACACTTGGAATCACATATTGTCATTATCAAATTTGAGCCGTAACTTAATTAGGATAATGGCATTTTATATGAATTATATAAAAGAAAAATCAATATAAGTATAATATTCAATTCAGTTTGGTTCAATTTCTATAATATAATCCAAAACTAAAACAAACTGTAATAAAAAAAAGTAATTTTTGGGTTTTCAATTTTATTTTATTTTTGTTTTTGGTTTGTTTGATTTTCTATTTTTTTTTATCAGTTTAGTAATTTAAAATTGTTTGGTTTGGTTTGAAATATTTTTATTCTCAACCTTACTCCATATGAATTGGGAGAAAAATATTAAATAAAATAATTAATGTGATAAAAGAAAAATAAAGAGGTGATGTCATAAAAATTAGGGGTGGCCAAATGAATTAGACTCGTCAAGCCAACCTGTTCTGACCATTTTTAATTTTTTTGGTAGGGAAGAGTTCCTGACCCACCAACTCGCTTAATCCACTCTACCTGAGGCACCAAGAAAGTGAATTGAGGGTGGGTCGGAGCGATCAACCGTCAATCTATTTTTTTAAATAAACAAAAATTATTATATTATGTGATTTTTATTGAAATATGTTTATTTCATTTATCATGAAACACAGTTAATCCAAATAATATTAAATATTACGAAACACATTCACGTTAATTATTCAATTATGAAACACGTTCACGTTAATTTTTTTTATTGAATTATGTTGATTTAATTTATTGTGCTTAAACGAATTATGATTTAGAGTTTAAGTTAATAAATTTAATTTTTTTCAATAATAATTTATTATTGAATATTCATTAAAGACAAAATAAAATAAATTAAAATAAAATATTTTTTTGTTAATATTTCAGCAGTTAGTGGGGCAGGCTAAAACTTTCAACCCACTCCTTCCATGTAGGTCAACTCACCCAGTCCCTTTTTAATTAATATAAGAAATAGAAAAAAAATTAATTAAAAAATATTGATATTATAATTTTTTATTTGTTATGTAATAAAATTATTATTTTTTATAATATTTAGATTGATTTTTAGTCAAATAATATAAAAACTTTATGTCAACATTATATTAAAATTAAGGTTTAATTACTAATTTGTTCATTTAATTTATTTATTTTATTCAATTAGGCCTTTCTTTATTAAAGGTTCAATTAGGTCTCATTATTTTCAAAATGCTACAATGTTGTCCTTTTCATCTAAAATGTGACGTCGTTTTCCATCTAATTTTACACTAAATGGCATAAAAAACGTAATAAAACGATGTCATCTTGGACGGAAATGACAACATTGCAGCGTTTTTGAAAATAATGGGATCTAATTGAACCTTTTAATCAAGAAGGGCCAAATTAAATAAAATAAGGAAATTAAGAAATCAAATCAGTAATTAAACCTAAAGTTAAACTCCAAAAATAATATCATAAAAATATTGTAAGAAGAATATAAATATTTAATGAGGGCTGCTAGACAAAAGTTAAGCAAAATATTTCACTAACATAATAGCGGGTTTGACGGCACGGCCTTGTAATACAGTTTTTGTCAATTTAATTGCCGCAACAGATTCGCGCCATCTTATGACTCGGTGTTAAAAGAAAGCTTATTAAGTCTGATAGATCAAACTGTTTATATACATATATAATATTATATTAATATATACAAATAATAAATAATAATTATACTACCATTCACCTAATAATAATATAAAGCCATATAATTATTAATAATAATTTTTTAAAGACCTATTTAGTCTTATAGGCCTACTTAACTTGATCAAACCTTAAAAATTAGCCTGTAACAGATAAATAGTCAGATTCAAACTTTGTGCTAATTATGTATTAGGCCAGACTCAAACCTATCAAAGTTTGGATTGGCCTGGTCTTACCCCTATTCTTGGTGTAGTTTGTTCACTTTTTTTAACAAAAAGTAACACAAAATAAATATAAAAATAATATGTTGTCTGATTTAGTTGGTTTAAATTTACTATCAGATCTAAAATAAATCAAATTGATATTTTGTGATTCAATTAGAATGGATTTGATGCTTTTAATTTTTTATGTTTATTTTTATATTCTTTTTTATATTTTTTTAATTTGACAACTAATAAAATAAATTGACATAATGTAAAATCTAATAAGTAATTGAGTTATGATAAAACTTAAATGATATTTACTTAAATATAAGTAATAGAGCGAAAACAACATAATTACATGATAAAAATTACACTACAAAACTTCTTATATAACGAACTACATTACAAATCACTTAGAGTAAATTAGTCATGTTGTCAATTTTGTATATAAATTCATAATTTGACATACAACACTTGGAATCACATATTGTCATTATCAAATTTGAGCCGTAACTTAAATTAGGATAATGGCATTTTATATGAATTATATAAAAGAAAAATCAATATAAGTATAATGTTCAACTCAGTTTGGTTCGATTTCTATAATATAATCGAAAACTAAAACAAACTGTAACAAAAAAACTGTAATTTTTTGGGTTTTCAGTTGTTTTTTTTTTTTGTTTTGGTTTGTTCGTTTTTCTATTTTTTTTTTATCAGTTTAGCAATTTAAAATTGTTTGGTTTGGTTTGAAATATTTTTATTCTCAACCTTACTCCATATGAATTGGGAGAAAATATTAGATAAAATAATTAATTGATAAAAAAATAAAGAGGTGAAGTCATAAAAATTAGGGTGACAAAATGAGTTAGACTCGTCAAGCCAACCCTGTTCTGACCTTTTTTTTTATTGTTTTGTAGGGAGAGTTCCTAACCCACCACTCACTTGATCTGACGCACCAAAAAGTGAATTGAGGGTGTTTCGGATGGATCAACCTGTCAATCTTGTTTTAAAAATAATAGTAATTAATTATTATATTATGTGATTGAAATATGTTTATTTAATTTATTATGAAACACAGTCAATCCAAATAATAAATATTACGAAACACATTACGTTAATTATTCAATTATGAAACACGTTCACGTTAATTGAAATGTTTATTTAATTTATTTTTCTTAAACGAATTATTATTTAGTTTAAGTTAATAAATTTAATTTTTTCAATAATTTATTATCAAATATTCATTAGAGACAAAATAAAATTAAAAGAAAATATTTTTTTGTTAATATTTCAGCAGTTAGTGGGGCAGGCTAAAACTTTCAACCCACTCCTTCCATGTAGGTCAACTCACCCCGTCCCATTTTT
Source organism: Spatholobus suberectus (assembly GCA_004329165.1). Classification (NCBI taxonomy): domain Eukaryota; kingdom Viridiplantae; phylum Streptophyta; class Magnoliopsida; order Fabales; family Fabaceae; genus Spatholobus; species Spatholobus suberectus. Next base: position 30,316,607 of record CM014729.1, on the reverse strand, counting down.
TAATTAATATAAGAAATAGAAAAAGAAAAGAATTTAATTAAAAAATATTGATATTATAATTTTTTATTTATTATAAATAAAATTATTAATTTTTTATAATATTTAGATTGATTTTTAGTCAAATAATGTAAAAACTTTACGTCAACGTTATATTAAAATTAAGGTTTAATTACTAATTTGGTCTTTTAATTTATTTATTTTATTAATTAGGTCTTTCTTTTATTAAAAGGTTCAACTAGGTCCCATTATTTTTAAAAATGCTACAATGTTGTCCTTTTCATCTAAAATGCAACGTCGTTTTCTATCTAATTTTACACTAAATGGCATAAA
>CM014729.1:30285483-30316177 GCA_004329165.1 Spatholobus suberectus | reverse complement strand
CCTTAAGGATATGTGAGGGGCTAGACCCTAGAATAGGGTTATGAGGGTTTAATGGGGTAAGAATAGTCGTGAATAAAAAAGAGAAGGTGTAAGTTCTTACTCGATGTTGTAGGGAAACATGAAGAGTGAATAAAGTAGTGTGTATTAAGATAACGTTAAGGGAATGTTAAGAGTATCATAGAGTATTAGTAGTCTTAGACTTGACCTAGTGAATAACTTTAAGTATCGCATGGAAGAATGGTAGAATCTAACTAAGAATGGTTTAAACACTAGAGAGAGTTATGGTAAAAAGGTACTAATAATGGGTGATGATTCTTAGGATGAGAATGAGAGTAAACTAGCATAACAGTTGTGAGAATGAGTGAGGAGTTAATGGGACGTTTTGATAATTGAAAGGTGTATATTGACCATAGGTGTGAAGATTTGTTAGAAACCCAATGAGGGTAATGCGGCGAGAGATAAGTCTTAAAGGTTGTTCGGGTAGAAGAGTCTAACCCAGCTGTAGAGTCCTTAGAGTACTCACTAAGACTTTTGTCTCATTCATTTAAGTTTTCCCTTTTTTCAAGAACCAAATGAAGACGGGTGCTAATGGAGCTTGGAGTCACGTGCAAGAAAATGTAACCTAGTTTAAGTTGTTTCCTTGTATTTTCCTTTATGTTTTGTATACCACCTTCGAGTGATATATGAATTGTATTAGAATGTATGTATTTTATGTATTATCTTGTATAAAAATCTATTTATTTTTATAAGTAACTTTTGCATGATGTTTTTATGTTCTAAAGTTTTCACTTTCTTAAAACCTAGCTTAGTTACGATAATCACCTTTAGGGTGTTACAGATAGAGTTGGATTGTAGGATGGATGATCTCCGTGACATGGAAATTCACCCCTAACTGAAGGCAAATTATTTTCTTTACAGATCAGGTTGATTGAAAGCTCTTAGGTGGCCAAGGTTGGACAAAACTTTTTGAGCTAGTCAGAGAAGACCCTCTCGTTCCTTAAGGAGAATTCTAGTATATTTGCCTAGATAGTAGCATATATGTGGGGTATAGACCAAGTTTTTTTTGCTACTGCCTTGCGGTTGACCTTTTTGTTTAAGTCAGATTGTTAGTGCCGACAAAAAATAAGAATTGAGTGACTTGAAATTGAGAAGCAAGTCAAGGAACTCCTTAATGTCAACTTCATCAAGGAAATCAACTATACTTCTTGGTTGGCCAATGTGGTCCTGATTAGAAAGTAGTTAAGGAAGTGAAGGATGTGTGTGGATTACACTAACCTCAACAAACACTGTCCTAACGACTCATACTCATTGTGGAACCTTGATAGGCTGGTCAACAACTTATCTAGTTTCCAACTAGTGTCTTTCACAGATGCTTACTCTAGATATAACCAAATTCTGATTCAATCATATGATTAGGAAAAGACTGTCCTTTATGATTGAAAAGGCAAATTATTGCTATAAGGTCATGTCTTTCGACCTAAACAACGTCAGTGCCACTTACCAAAGGATGATGAACTAGGTGTTTGAGAAGTAGATCAGGCAAAATTTAGATGTGTATGTGGACGACATGATCATTAAAAGTATGATAGCAAAATCCCACTTGCATGATTTAACATAGGTATTTAACCAACTTAAAAGGTACATTATGCGTTTGAATACAACCAAATGTATTTTTGGAGTTAAGGCAGGAAAGTTTCTAGGGTATATGCTATCTGAGAGGGGCACCAAGGTCAATCCTAACAAATGTTAGGCAATATTAGAACTGTGAAGTCCATAGGACTGTCAAGGGAATTCAACAATAGACTGGGCAACTAGGCGCTTTGACCCACTTTATCACAAAGTTAGCTTACCATTCTTGACCATTTTTCTGGCTCCTAAGGAAAGATAGACCATTTATTTGGTTTGAAGAGCAAAGTTGCCTTTCAGCTAGATGAAGGAATCCTTGGTCGTTGCCCAATAAGGCTGTGAGTGCGGCCTTAGTTCGAGGGACACCAGAATGGCAAAAAATGGTGTACTTTATGAGCTGAGCTCTGTAGGGTGCTACTATGCGCTACCCAAATATAGAGAATATTGCCTTTGCTTTGGTCACAGTGGCACACCTGCCTTAACCCTATTCCAATCCCATCAAGTGGTTGTGTGCATCGACCAACTAGGGATGACAATAAGTAAGGTCTGAGTAGGGTATTATAATACTCATTCCCATACTTGCAGTTGAAAAAATCACTCATACCTGACCATATACCCGCGTAGGTAGAATTTTAATCCCTATCCCTGTACTTGCTAGGTACCTATATACCTAGACCTGCACCTGCTACTTGTATTTTACTTAAATATAAAACTAATAAATCAATAAAAATATTAATTAAAAATTTGCTACAACTAAATTAAAAAATCATTCCTAAATCATCCAATCATAACCATAAAGTAATATTAGGAACATAATCACTTTAGCATAATTATTCTTAAATGTAATGTTCTAATACTTAAAATTGATCACAAGAGGGAAGCAGTAAGAAACTTAAGATAAGATTTATTTTAATAATTAATATATATATAATTATATATTTATTAAGTAAATAATTATATATATATATAATATATATATATATATATATATATATATATATATGGGACATATCTACTGAGAGTGCCATTTTTTATGAGAGGGGAGGAGTTAATCTTGGCCATACAACCATACATAGAGGGTTAAGATTAATGTTATGTGACCACTTAAAAATTTATAGAATTTTTAAAAAACTCATAGACTTTGTAGGTTTTAATCTTAACCATTCATGACAAGATCTAATGGTTAATATTCATTCCCCTCACTTTCAATAAAAAAGATCCCTCTCCCTTGTTACATTTTTCCTCTCTCTCTCTCTCTCTCTCTATGTATATATATATATATATGTATATATATATATATGGTGCAGGTATGATGCGAGGTGGGTACTATATTACCCATACCCATCCTTCCCCATTAAATTTTGCAAGTAAATCCTCAACCCAACCTTATCTCCATTATGTTGGTATTTACCTATCCCTTGTGGGTATTTTTTTACGGGTACCCATAAGGTTTGGGTAAAAAATTCATCCTTTCGACCAACCAATTCATTAGATCCTACACCTGCCTAACCTTGCTGATTGCATGGTCATATGGGCTATCGAGTTTTTCAAGCATGACATTGTTTATGACCCGCGGCAAACTTGATGACCAACCTTTGGCAAATTTCATCGTAGAGTTGAAACCCTAGCCTCTCAGTGGACAATCCTGCTTAAACCTTGTATGTGGACAGGTTTGTGAATGAAAGGAGAAACGACATAAGGATCTTGTTGGAGTTGCCTAGATAGGGTTGTTGTTGTGGAAGCCCTAACCTTCACCTTCCTCGACTTTCAACAACCAGGATGAGTATCAGACTTGCATCGTCAGGCTCATATTAGCAGCCGACCTGGCTACCAAAGTAGTTGACGTGTGTAGTAATTCTAACTGGTCATATCCCAGGTCAATGGGGTGTACCAGGGCGAGGAGCCTTTGTTGTAAAAGTATTTAGCAAAGGTTAAATCTCTTATGGATGGTTCTGATTAGGTAGTGTTCCAACACATGCCTCAAGAGCGCAACGTTAAAGCAAGCATTTTGTTAAAGTTGACCAACACAAAGTCTTTAGGGAATAACAGGTCGGTCATTCAACAAATGCTTTATGAGCCTAATTTTGTTTTGGCAATTGATAGTAGTCTGACTTGGATGACTACTTATTATGCAATATATGCGGGACAACATCACATCGATTGATAAGAAGGAGGCTGAGACGGTTGGAAAGGTTGATAGCCAATTTCTGCTTGGTTAGTGAAGCCTTATACTATCACAGGTTTTCAAAACCCCTCTTGAAGTGTTTAAGTCTGGCAAAAGAAGAATAAGCCTTAATGAGGTCCATGAGGGAAGTTGTGATCAACACTTATGGGATAGGGCATTGGTGAAAGAAAGTACTCCGTGCTAGCTATTACTTGGCCAATGTTGGAGATGGATGCTATGAAATTCGTGAAGAATCGCTACCGGTGTCAGTGGTGTACTGACATACACATCACTCCTCCAGAAGCGTTGAACACAATTACTTCTTCGTAGTCTTTTGTTCGGTCAGAATGAATGTTTTAGGCCTCTTTCTTTAGGCCCTGGGTTAGGTAAAGTACTTAGTGGTAGCAAAATATTTTTTAATACAATTATTTAAAAACAAAAAATAAAGTAAAGTGGTACTTCTATTATTAATAATAAAAATTTGAAATAAAAATGAAATATTTTCTCAAACTAAATATCAAAATCTCATTTTTCGTTTTATGCATTATTTTTTTTTATTTTGATCTCATGCACTATTCTTGTACTTTGACAAAGTTTTTTTTTATTTGTGTATTTATATTTTATATTCCATATTATATGCCCCATTTGTAAATTATTTTCCTTTTAAAATAATAAAATAAGGAAGATAAGTGTAAAATATGGCTAACCCCAAAGGAAATCAAGCATATAATTACACAAAATTTTAATACGTACAACGTAGTACATTTAGTTAATGACATTTATATATTAAGAATGGAGGTTTATATTATTGCACGCATGCACACCATAGTGTAGATTATTTTTCACATAGATTGTTGAATGACTTGTTATATAATTATCACTAGAGCGTGAACCCGTGCGATACATGGGTGAATTTTTGGTTTTTTTGTATGTATAAAAAATATATTGATAATTTTTGTTAATTTCTTATTTTGCTAATTTCTTATTTTGTTGAAAAGATCTAAAATAAGTTAAAATTTTCGTAATAAGGGACTTAATTTACTACATTATGATAGAATAATAGCATATCAATTAGATATGAACTTATTCCTTAATTAATAAGAAAAAATAGAAGATAACTTAATGTGTTTATTTTCCAATATGGAGTAATAGATATTTTACATTCTACTACTACTACTACTACTTCTACTACTGTATATTAATCTATTATATATTATTTTATATTAATTAAAAAAAATTATTATTTGTTTAAGACTATTCTTATTTATTTAAGAGTATTTGATATAAAATAAAATATCACATAATCTAATAAATATCACCAATTAATTTGTAGACCAATTTATTTTTGGAAACAATTGAATATTGTTAAATATAACCAAATATAATAAATATCGTCAACTAATTTTTAATTTATTGAATATATCTTTATATATTTATAAGTGAAATAAGCTCTTATAAGGGTAGATAAAGATGGATGTCACCTGCTATGATGAGGACCCAAGACTTTATTTATGAAACGAGTTATTTTTAAATAGCATAATTTATAATTTATAACTAAGGACTATTATTTTAATTATATATCTTTACTAATTAAATTAATTAATTTAATTTTATATATAAAATAATATACTCAAACTAACATGATTTTTAATTTGTTAATAAAAAATTTGGGAATTAATTACTCACATTTAAGTTTCACCAAAAATCAAGGGCAATTACTTTAATTATATACATTTATTAATTTGAATGAAAAAAATAATTGATTGAAATAATAGTTGACAATAAATAAATAAATATATATATATATATATAAACTTTCCATCATTTATACTTTTACTTTTTTTTTAAATGTTATTAAACATCTAATTATTTGTGAAAAAATAAAGAATTGAGATGTTGTACAAAAGAAAAAAATGACAAAAAAGAATCTTGATTTTAACAATTAAAAAAATACACATTAAAAACAGTATTAAGTCCTAATTATTTATGAAGCATGAAAATAGAGACAACAAAAACTCATAGAGTGGAGATCATCATCTTTGAATGTAAGTCAAAAGAACTGCTTTGATTTCCCTGGTGACAAAAGAAGAAGTGAGGAGAGCTTTGATGAGTATGAAATCCTATAAAGCGTTGGGCTCGAATGGTTTTCAACCTTTCTTTTGTAAAAAATATTGGGATGTTGTCTAGAATGATGTTTGGGGCCTAGTCAGGAATGCCTTTAGAAATGGATTCTCTAATGAAAGGATTGTTGAGACCCTTGTTATCTTAATCCCTAAAATTGGCCACCCAAAGAAATTCAAGGAATTTAGATCCATTAGCCTATGTAATGTAGTCTACAAAATCGTTTCTAAAGTTCTTGTCTAGTACTTTTACCCGTTCTTGGAGGATATTATTAGCCTTTCCAAGGTAGCTTTGTTGCACAAGATGTGGTCCATTATATGCATCAGTCTACAATGAAGAATGGTTTTGTTGCTCTAAAGGTTAAGTTAAAGAAAGCATATGATAGAGTGAGATGGGATTTTCTTGAGGGTATTTTGAAAGACTTCAATTTTCCTCAAATTACTATATCCCTCATTATGTAATGTAGCAAATGCAAATATTCATCCCTATCTATTGTTTACAATGATTTAATATCTAAGAATTTTGCTCTTACCTGTGGCCTCAGACAATGGGATCTGCTTTTCTCCTTATTTGTTTGTCTTGTGGATGGAAAAACTCTCTTTATATTCAACAGTTATTGGATTATGGGACATGACAATCTACATCTACATAATGAGGGATCTGCTTTCTCCCTATTTGTTTGTTTGTTATCTTTTGTTTGCAGATGATATTTTGTTATTTTGCAGGGCAAAGGATTCTCAAGCTTGCCTCATTTCTTTTAGTTTAGATATGTTTTGCATGGAAATGGGGCTAAAGGTGAACCTTTCCAAATCTAACTTCATGCGTTCCTCAGGGGTCAAAAGAGTGATCAAGCAAAGATTCCAATGTCTTTGTTCCATAAAAGAGGTGTGAGATTTCAGTAATTACCTTAAATTTCCCTTACCAAAAGGGAGGGTCATTAGGAGATTGTTCAATTTTCTCTTAGATAAAGTTCATAATAGACCGGCTTCATGGAAAGGGAGGCTATTAAATAGAGTTGGACATTTTTGGTTACTTAAATTTGTGCTTTCATCTCTTCCTATATATACTATGCAAGTGTTTTGGCTTCCAAAAACTTTATGTAAGGATATCGATAAAATTTCTTGCAACTTTCTCTGGTTTTCCTCCTGAGAAAGAAAAAGGCTGAAATCTTGTTAATTGGAATACAATTGTCTTTCATAAGCGTGAGGGTGGTCTTGGGGTCAGAGATTCCCACAGTACAAATGTTTCCCTTATAAGCAAATTGGTGTGGAATCTAGTTACAAAGAAGGACGTGCTTTGGGTAAAAATTTTGTCTCATAAATATATATCTCACAACACTGTTTTGGGCACCTCTTGTACTGTAAAGAATTCTTACATCTAGAATAGCATTGTGAAAGCCAAAGATGAGGTATTGGATGGTTTTATATTTAGATTGGGGGAGTGGCAAAACGTCCATTCGGTATGGGGATTTGTCAGTTACAGGATATTGGTCTCGTTCGTTCATGTTTCGGACAACATTGTCATTCTTTGTGATATCATCCTAGATGGCACATGGTGTTTGAACGGAATTTGCTCTTTTGCCAACTAACTGGCTCTTATCAATAAAGTGGAGTGCAATTTAACTCAACTTTTTAGATAAATGGGTTTCGTGTCAATCTCCTAATGAGATTTATTCACCATCATTTGCCTATAAATGGTTAACGTCAAATATGCCTATTCTAGAAGTCAATCTCACCTCTTTTAAATGGCTTTGGAAGCTACACATCCCAGAGAAAATCTGCATTTTATTTTGGCTTATCCTCCATGACTAGCTACCAACGAAGTCGGTTAGGCATCACCAACTGTTAGTTTTAGAAAAATATGTGTAAAGGTGTTGAATGTTATAGTAGTTGATAGTGAATGATAATAAGGCTTTATTTGATATTTGGAAGTGCTTACTACAAATGATATTACAATTGCCTATTTATAGGCATGCAAGGATAGTTCTAGAAATATCTAGACTTTATTGTTCTAGAGTTATCGCACTTTTGTCTTAACTTTTCTACTTTTTTCTAAAGCTACATTTCTATAAGTTTGTAGAATATTCTTTACTTTTTCATATACATATATTACTACTACAATCTTCTTAAAATTTGTAGCAATTTCATCACCAACATCTCGCTCAATCTTCCTCCTACCAAGCATGCTCTAATGATTTTAAGAGCACCTAATTTGCATTGTCTTAAGGATTGTTCACAGGCTACAGAAAAATGGCTTTGTCTTCAATTCCTTTCCCAGCCTAGCTTTCTCTCTACAAATCATATCATTTGGGTGAAGAACCAACTCAAGATAGCAAAGGGTTTTTTATTTGCTTATGCAGTTTGGTGGATTTGGTGGTGGAGGAATAAGAGGATTTTTTAGGATGATAAGTGGAACATTCATTATGTTATGAAACAAATCTTTTTGTTGCATGATGACATTACGCTTTCGTTGAGGGATCAAGGTAAGGTGGTGAAATCCCTTCTCATTATCCTGGATTGGTTACCTCCCTTATTGGGAGTTTGTAGATTAAAGGTAGATGGTAGCTATCTTTATCCTTCAAATCATTTTGGTTCGGGAGGAGTACTTAGAGACCATTTGTCTAAGTTGATCATAGGATTTTCTTCCTTTGATGGCAGCGGCGATCCAACTAAAGCGAAGCTCTTGGCCTTGTTTTATGTTTTGCACATGGTATGGGAGAGAAACTTTAGGCATATGGGCTATGAAATGGATAATCCTCACATCATTGAGTTATTGAACTCTAGGGCTTGTCCTTCTTACTACCACCATGCAACTACTTTATCTTTGGTGCTTGAGTACATGAACCATGATTGGTCCATCTCCTTCTCTTATGTAAATAGAGAAGCCAATACCGCTACTCATTCTCTTGCAAATTCTGGGATCTGTCAATCCCAATCTTTATATATTTGGAATGATTCTCTGGTGAATGTAAGAACCTTTCTATTAAAGGATAGCTTAGGTTGATCTTCCTTGTGTTTCTTCTCCAATGAGTTAAAAAAAAAAAATAACTCAAGAAAAAAAAAATTCCTTCTTCTTTGAATTATATTGGCACTCTTACTATGTGTAACGATTTTGTTTTATTCATCCAAGCAACAACAATAATGAGAAACCAAAGGAAAAATCTCTTTTTCATAAGCACTGAGTTATAATTAGTAAAAGCAAAGAAATTTATTCGATATAACCAGGTAGTACACAATATTGATATATGTTAATGCACATCCACTTCTTCATAGTGGGCTTGCACACATACGACAAATACCATTGATTTTGACATGTATACAGCCACCACTTACACACTGAAATTATGAATATTAGATCCTCACCCATAATTAAAAACTTTCAATTTTATTGGCGAGTGGGCGGGCTTTACACATAGCCTCCAGTGGAATTAACCTTGACAAGGTAATCCAATTATTCTCTGTCATATCAAGTTTTTCATCACTTACTCGTTTCCAGTCAAAACATTGAATCAACAATCCCAAAGTGAAGCTGACGCTTTGCATAGCCATGGCTTCTCCTGGGCAAGCCCTTCTTCCCATCCCAAATGCTACTAACTTTTTTTCCTCACCTTCTTCATCAAACCTCTCAGGTTTAAAGCTTGTGGCATCATTCCACAATTGAGGATCTCTTTGCATGGCCCAACCGTTAATTATCACTATTGTGTCTCGTGGGACATTGAATCCTCCAATAGTGATATCTTCCGAAGACACGTGCGGTATTAGCACTGGAGCTGGTGGATACAACCTCAGTGTCTCCAGGATGATCTTCCTAAGATACGGAAGTTTTGGAAGGTCTGACTCATTTAATAACCGGCCTTGCCCTACTTGAGTGTCCAATTCATCTCTTGCCTTCTTCAAAACCTCTGGGTGGTTCAATAAATTAGATAATGACCATTCTAAAGTTCCGGTTGATGAATCTGTTCCACCAAAGAGCATGGCCTGCGCAATATGAAGGGAGAGAACATTTAGTTTCCATTTTGGTGAAGCAAAATATGATTTTACGTCAACAATATAATAAAACCGTTACCAAAGCTAGGCCCTTGATGATTTGGTCAGTGTAATACTCAGGCTGCGTCTCTTGCAGTTTGAGGAGGTGGTCAATCATGGAATTCTCCCGCTGCTTCTTGCTACGGTTCTCATGAATGATCGCATTCAAGATCGCATCGTACCTCTTACTAATACTCTTCAACCGCTTCTCCACGTTCTGAAAATCGAACCATCTCAGGAAAGGCAAGTAATCAGCCTTATTAGACAAGCCCATGAGTTGCAGCATCTCCGCCACCGTCTCTCTGAACTCCCTCGCTTCCGCCACATCCTTCATCTCACTCTCTTCCCCGTAAAACCGCTTCCCCGATATCATCCTCATGATGTTGTTATACGTTAGGTCGTTGAACATGGAAGTCATCTCCACGCGCGCAAACTCCACGCTCGAGTTCCTCGCCAGTCTGTGTATCAGGCGCTTCGTCTCGTCGCTTCGGATTCCCGAGAACGAGTGGACGCGCTGCGTAGAGAGAACGTCGAGGGAGGTGATGCGGCGGAGGTTGCGCCAGTGCTCGCCGTGGGAGCACGACCCTACGGTGGAGTTGTCGTAGAAGATGTATTTTCCCGACAGAGAGCGTGGCCGGTTGGCTAGGGCTATGTCGTGTTTGGTGAAACATTCTTGGAATGCGGAGGGTGAGGAGATAACGACCGCGAGACGGGACCCGAACCAGAGGGAAATTATGTTGCCGTATTTTTGGGAAATGCGGTGGAAGCTGCGGTGGATTGGTTTTTCGAGGAGGTTGAGGTTGCCGATTATGGAAAGGGGAGGGGGACCTGGTGGCAGGTTTCGGAGTTTCCTGCTTTGGAAAAGGTACTTGAGAGTGAGGAGTAAAACGAGGGAGAGGAGAGAGTAAGACAAGAAGGGAGATATTGCCATGGTTGATTTGATTGTTGCAGTGCAGAGATGTAAACTGGGGAAGGGTTTGTTACAGTGGATCAGGATCACTGTGTGTGCATCTGCTTTTGAGTGATGCAACATGTGGCAAGCGAAGCGACCTTTATAGAACGCGAGTTATAACATGGCGCGAATTTGTTGCGGAGGAATTAAATTAAGATAAACTGTATTCGAATTTTCATGGCCGGGCGGTCAAACCCACCCGTTATTTTCTTACAATATTTTACTTTTGTTTATACTACTACGTAGTTAGCAGCCGCCTTGTCAATAGTCGTATACTTTTAGAATATTTTACTCTTCTTTTGTCTTGAAGCCCTCTTATAATATTTATATATTTTTGACAATATTTTTATGATATTGTTTTTTGAGCTTAATTTTAATAAATTTAAATATATTTTGGTTCCTGTAAATATAAGAATTTCTTATTTTAGTCTGTGCAAATGGAAAATTCTATATAATTTCTAACATTTTTAGAATGACATTTTTTAGTCTCCGTCATTATTCTTTATTTATTTTGTAGTGACATGGTTAAAAAAAGGCTAAGTGATTTATGCCATGTCAATTAAGTGAGGCTAAATATGTACACAAATCTTCTTCTTCTCAAAAAAAGCCTTCATGCAAATCTTAATTGAATTTTCCTACAAAACACTCTATATAAAAGGCTCCACACCTATCAAGTACACATGCTCTCTCATTCTTACTCACTCTTGCACCCTTACTGACTAAAGTATCAAAGTCTTTGCAGGTGCCACCATCGGAGATGCTAACAACCATTGTTGGAACTTATCGGGGATCCTTTCTCGTGCTCATCACACAACAGTCCCTCTTAGTGTTTCATAATGGGTTAATTGTTCAAAGATTAGATAACCTTATATGATGTAAAATTTTTTGGAGATTGCTTGAATCATGAATTATAAATTGAGATTCAAGTTATTATTGAGTGTGTTTGACAAGTAACTCTATTGACTCTAGAAGCTTATAAGTTAGATTGATCAAGATAAACTTGTTTGATACAAAAGTTTATTTTAATAGTTTCTAACTTATTTTCATAAGCTACTTCAACTAGCTTATAACTTATAAGCTCATAGCTTTTTTTTCCCCTCATTAATTTACTTGAAATCTCTTTTTACCCCTTTTTGTTTTATTTTAGAAACCCTTTTTTATTTTAGACCACCATACTTGGATAGGATCAAACAAAATAGTCAAATTTTCATCATTTCTTTACAATATCAAATTTAAAAATTATTGTCCTAATTTTTAAGATGATATGTTATTAGAAATAAATTTAAATATTGAAAGTGATACACACACACACACACACACACACACACATATATGCTCTTTTAGGTCATTTAATATTTATCAATTAGCTTATTAGTTAATCTCACTAAACACTTTTAATTCAATTAGCTAAGTTTTAAGTTTTCAATTTTTCAACTCCTAACTTATAAGTTAGGGTTAAATATGTTTTTGGTCCTCCCAAAATATGATAGAATTGGTTTGGTCTCCAGAAATTTTTTTTCTTGAATAACGTTTTTCAAATATTAAAAATACCCTAATTAAATCTTGTGCTAAACTCTGTTTAACTTTTTTGTTAAATGATGATCGCATCAGCTTTCAAGTAAAGTATTTCATTACCTGAAGTGCCCAGTGATAATTTTTAATAAAAAATCATGTAATTACTTTTGTTTTAGGGTTAAAAAAATTTGTGGTTTAGGGTTAAACTTGTAACAAATTTTATTTAAAAAGTATGTTGTTAATCTGACTTGAATATAACATTTGATATGGACGACTACATCGGTAAAATAATGTGACTGTGATGTTGATGTACCTATCATTTAACAGAAAGTTAAACAAAGTTTGGCACAGGGATCTAATTGGAGTATTTTTTATATTTGAGGGACTTATTTAAGGAAAAAAATTTCTAGGGACTAAAACCAATTCTGTAGTATTTTTGAAGGACCTAAAATATATTTAACCCATAACTTATATGCTTTTAGTTATCTTACAAGCTAGTTTTGTCAAACACACCCATTACAGGCTTCAAGATCAAATTATCAAATTTATTCGGAAGGTTCTCATAGAACACGAAGTTTAGCTACATCTTCAAATATAACCAATCTTGTTGAGTGTATATGCATTTGAGTTTGTAGTAGTTCATTATATGTTTGTATGTGCATTTGAGTGATGCAATACGTGGCATGCGAAGCGACATTTATATAACACCGAGTCATAAGATGGCGCGAATCTGTTGCGGCAATTAAATTGACAAAAACTGTATTACAAGGCCGTGCCGTCAAACCCGCTATTATTTTAGTGCAATATTTTACTTAACTTTTGTCTAGCAGCCCTCATTAAATATTTATATTCTGCTTACAATATTTTTTATTATATTATTTTTGGAGTTTAATTTCAGGTTTAATTACTGATTTGATCTCTTAATTTATGTATTTTATTTAATTTGATCCTTCGTTTATTAAAATGTTCAATTAGATCCCATTATTTTCAAAAACGCTGTAATGTTGTCATTTTTGCCCAAAATGACGTCATTTTTTATTGCATTTTTTATGCCATTTAGTGTAAAATTAGATAGAAAACGACGTCGCATTTTAGATGAAAAGGACAACATTGTAGCATTTTTGCAAATAATGGGACCTAGTTGAACCTTTTAATAAAAGAAAGGCCTAATTGAATAAAATAAATACATTAAAAGACCAAATTAGTAATTAAATCTTAATTTTAATATAACATCGACGTAAAGTTTTTACATTATTTGACTAAAAATCAATCTAAATATTATAAAAAATTAATAATTTTATTATATAATAAATGAAAAATTATAATATCAATATTTTTTAATTAAATTCTTTTCTTTTTTCTATTTCTTATATTAATTAAAAAATGGGACAGGGTGAGTTGACCTACATGGAAGGAGTGGGTTGAAAGTTTTAGCCTGTCCCACTAACTGCTGAAATATTAACAAAAAAATATTTTATCTTAATTAATTTTATTTTGTCTCTAATGAATATTCAATAATAAATTATTATCGAAAAAATTAAATTTATTAACTTAAATTCTAAATCATAATTCGTTTAAGAAAAATAAATTAAATAAACATAATTCAATAAAAAAAATTAACGTGAACGTGTTTCATAATTGAATAATTAACGTGAATGTGTTTCGTAATATTTAATTATTATTTGGATTGACTGTGTTTCATAATAAATTAAATAAACATATTTCAATAAAAATCACATGATATAATAATAATAATTATTATTATTTTAAAAAACTAGATTGGCGGGTTGATCGGTCCAAAACATCCTCAGTTCACTTTCTTGGAGCGTCAGGTAAAGCGGATTAAAGTGAGTTGGTAGGTTAGGAACTCTTCCCTACAAAAAGATAAAAAAAGAGAGGTTAGAACAGGTTGGCTTGACGAGTCTAACTCATTTTGTCACCCTTAATTTTTATGACATCACCTCTTTATTTTTTTTATCACATTAATTATTTTATCTGATATTTTTCTCCCAATTCATATGGAGTAAGGTTGAGAATAAAAATATTTCAAACCAAACCAAGCAATTTTAAATTGCTAAACTGATAAAAAAAAAATAGAAAAAAGAACAAACCAAAAACAAAAAAAATAAAAAATTGAAAACCCAAAAATTACAGTTTTTTTGTTACAGTTTGTTTTAGTTTTCGATTATATTATAGAAATCGAACCAAACTGAGTTGAACGTTATACTTATATTGATTTTTCTTTTATATAATTCATATAAAATGCCATTATCCTAATTTAAGTTACGGCTCAAATTTGATCATGACAATATGTGATTCCAAGTGTTGTATGTCAAATTATGAATTTATATACAAAATTGACAACATGACTAATTCACTCTAAGTGATTTGTAATATAGTTCGTTATATAAGAAGTTTTGTAGTGTAATTTTTATCATGTAATTTGGTTGTTTTGTTGATCTATTACTTATATTTATGTAAATATCATTTAAGTTTTATCATAACTCAATTACTTATTAGATTTTACATTATGTCAATTTATTTTATTAGTTGTCAAATTAAAAAAATAAAAAAAGCATATAAAATAAATTTAAAAAATTAAAAGCATCAAATCCGTTCTAATTGAATCACAACATATCAATTTGATTTATTTTAGATCTGATATTAAATTTAAACCAAACTAAATTAGACAACATATTATTTTTATATTTATTTTTGGTGACTTTCTGTTAAAAAAAATGAACAAACTACACCACAAATGGGGGTAAGACCAAGCCAATCCAAACGTTGATAGGTTTGAGTCTGGCCTAACACATAATTAATACAAAGTTTGAATCTGACTATTTATCTGTTACAAGCTAATTTTTAAGGTTTGACCTAAGTTAAGTGGGCCTATAAGACTAAATAGGTCTTTAAAAAATTATTATTAATAATTATATGGCTTTTTATTATTATTAGGTGTGAATTGTAGTATAATTATTATTTATTATTTGTATATATAATATAATATTATATATGTATATAAACAGTTTGATCTATTAGACTTAATAAGCTTTCTTTTTAAGTCTGAAGTATGACTATTTTACTTAAACAGGCTTTTAAAAAGTTTAAACTTAACATTTTTAATAAATAAGTCAGGCCTTATGTAAACCAAGTCGTGTGCCCCTAACAAATTGCTTGACTTATTTTCACCCTTAATGAGTAAGGGTATGAATGACCAGTCTCGTCACACTAACCTGATCTGATGTTGATTTTGACAGGTTTAGGTTTTAGAAATAAAACCGGTTTATTTTGATGATGACTTCATGTTAAGTTTTGGGTCATTCCAACCTAATCCAATGTTTTATATTCTTTTAAAAAGTATAAGTTTTTTAACTATTATATATTAATATTAAAACTTTTTTATTTAATAGATAATAGTTTGTATAACCTGATATTATATTTATAAAGATATTATTTAGTTTGAAATATATATTGTAAAATATACTTTAATTTTTTCTCATATACAAAATATACCTTGATTTAAGTTTTTTACTTATTTTATTATACAATTTAACTATACAAAATCTTAGTATTGATATATTATATTAATAAATCATATCCTATCAGATATTGATTGAGTTAAATTAAGATTCACATAAATAAACCTTACCAAAATTTCAAGTAAGGTGAAAACAAAAATAAACTCATCTCACACACAACCCTACTAACAAATAACACGCATGGTTGGGGATTCGTTTTGAAAATGGCTCCAAATTCAAAGTCAAAGACTCATGCTATCGTACGCCATTTGGTATAAGCAGACTTATATTTTTTTCCCCGGATAATTAAAGAGACATCAAATTATAACTTACACTAAACTATATTATATCATTAATAATATTATATACGATTAATTTTATTTATTTATGTTAAATTTTATTAAAATTAAATAATTATACACATATAATAAAAGAATTTTTATTTTTATATATTTTAAAAATATAGAATATATCAATTTTGATATATATTAATAGAGTGTTGAATAATTTTAAATTAATATAAAACATCCTAAATATAATTTATATAATAAAATTTTTTAATTTAATAATAAATTTTAAGATAAAAATAATTAATAAAAGTTATTAATCTACCCCTATATTACAAATTTGAATTCTGTCTTAAATAATAAAAGTGTTTTTAGGAGTCATTTTTAAATGAGAGTGTTTTTAAGAGTTATTTTCACTCCTATTAAGCTACATAACTTATCTAATATATTCAACGTTTATTTTTTTTTATCTCTTTCAAATATATTTCTTAATTTTAATTTCAACTTTTTTAGGAAAATGTCAAATTTAATTTGATTTTAATTTTAAATCTTAATATATTGTATCAAATTGAAAATATTTTTCTTGCAATAAAAATTAAAATAACATGAAAATAAGTTTAAAATATTATTCAAAAAAATATCATCAACGTAAAAAAAACTCATATTGATAAAATAATATTATCGTAATGAAATGTAAATGAAAATTCAATTAAAATATTAAAGAAAAAAAACCATGAATTGACATATTGACATTGTTAATAAATATATTTCTAATTAATATCTACTTTTATTTTATGAATTAGAATATTAATACACAAATTGGAAAGGGAGACTCTCACTGTCTCTCACTTTTTTCACTCTTTCAATTAAAAATTCTCAATTTTTTTCTCATCTCCTTTGAATTTGCATTTTTATATACTACTCCCACATTAGTCAAATAAATTATGTCTCAATCATCTCAAACTATTATTATTATTTTATCTTTATTTATATATTTGATCTTCATAACCATGCATTTCTTTCAATTATCATCTTTTATCTCTGTATTTCTAAATTAAATTTCAATAATTTCTTTTTAAAGAAATTGTCAATATAGTTTTGTTTTGAGAGTGTCAATATAGTTAAAAATACCTTTATATGACAATTTAAATTATTCATTTTATACCCAAAAGTATAATTTATGTATTTAAAGATATTTATTTATGATAAATTTTAATTTTATAAAATTAAACATTTATCTTATGCGATATGCAAAACAAAATATTAGTAATTTAATAATTTGATATAAATTATGACAGTGTGATTTTATAATCAAACTACGTCCCGCTGTTCTTGCATATAAAATCAAACTATACTTTATTTAGGAAAACACATTTGACTATACTCCTGAATTCCGGTTCCACGTGCTTTCGCCGTTTGTGGTAGATGGGAATCCCATTCAAATCAATTGCTTATCCGTCAAAATTATACGTAATAAAAAAAATAGTTTTCTGTCAAATGACTTTGAATTCAAATATATAATTTTTAATCAGGGAGGGATCAAATTATACTGGTGTAACTCTTACTAACTATTACACCATGAATAACTTTATATAAAAAGTGAATTTTGTCGATTTAATCGTTGAATTATAACTTTATATTATCCTTGTCTTTTGTGTCAGATTTTATCAAAATTGAAAAAAAATAAGAAGGTGATCAAATGATTTATATGTTAGTATATTTTGAAAATTATACATTACGTTGATTTTGATTTATATGAATGATGTATCAAATAATTTTGGATTAATATTAAATTTTGTATATATGATCTATGTGAAAAGAATTTTCAATCTAATAGTAAGTTTGGATAAAACATCATATAACTGAAAGTTATTAAATGGTATAATAGTTGGCAAGAGTTATACTGATAATTTGATCCCTCCCCTTTTTAAATTGTCCCCACAACTATTCAATTCTATTTGTGACATTGTTGGGTATTAAGTGTGAATACCTTTCCCAATGAGAATTAAAAACTTAGTCTCTCATATTGTGAAGGACTAGTCCCTTCTGATAGACCTAACCCTCGTTGGTTGAATTCATATATATATAGGGGTTTACTAACGTACACTTACTTATTTTTCAGTTAGAGTACGTTAGCTAGCTACACTATTAGTGTATTTTAAGATACATTGTAGTTATAGCTTACTAACATACTCCAACTAAAAAATAAGTTCGTGTATGTTAGCAAACCCCACAAGCAGTTTCTAACTTACACACTTATTTTTTAGTTGGAGTACATTAGCAAGTTACGTCATGGTGTATTTTAAGATATGTTGTTGTTATAACTTGCTAACATACTCTAACTAAAAAATAAGTGTGTGTATGTTAACAAAGTTCATATATATATATATATATGAGAAATATCTAGTGAGAGGGTCTTTCTTATGTGAGAGTGAGAAGAATAAATATTGACCATTAGATTTTATCATGGATGGTTAAGATTAAAACATACAAAACCATGTCAGTTATTTAAAAAGTCATATGACTTTTTAAGTGGCCACATGATATTAAATCATGATCATTCATGTATAGTTGTATGACTCAGATTTACTCCTCTCACTTTCATATAAAAATAACTCTCTCATTAGATATGTCCCCTTATATATATATATATATATATATATATATATATATATATATATATATTCATATTCATAAAAGTTTGCATTTATAAGAATTATATAATCACACTATATCTATATCATATAATATATTTATTATATTTTATGTTTAAAATTTAAAAGTTTTTAAAATTATTTTTTAATTACATCAAAGATCTTATTTGTAATACTTTATATTATAAATTAAATTATCTTTAAATATTTTCTTCATTTAAGATTACATATTTTACTTTTAATTAAAGCTCTTTTTTATTTATTTATTTTTATCATTGATATTACTATTATAATAATATTCATATTTATTATTAGTTTGTTAAATAAATACATAATAAGAGACTATAGTTAACTAAAATGTGAATAATAAATTTAGGTTTGAGTATATAGATATTTAACAAGTAAGAATACAAGTGTTTTGCTATCTATGTGAGTATGAGTTTGCGTGTGATTTTTTTTTTTGTTACTAGTGACTTTTTTTTTCAAATACAAATATACGATTAATGAAAATCATAATACCTTACCTAAATCCTACTTATTACCATCTTTAAGCTTTTTAAAAGTTTGGATGGAGGAACCACTCACATTAGTCACACTTCTTTTATTTAAAATTACGACATATTTGACTTTAAAACTGCTAATAATTGTTCTAGAATGATCTCAGACCTCCTTTCCCCTGCCTTCACTAGACAAGCGAATTGATCTCACACATTGGTCCTTGACCTCAAATAACTTGGCCATCCAAGCAACATAATGACCACAACTCAAGACTCTTATGCATCGTTTCATATCAGAACTGTTGCATCCTAGTTTATTTCCTTAGGACGATTTGTTGACATCTAGCCTGCATAACTGGCATGCCAACCTCACTTGCCACATCAGCCACGTGTGGTGTGACTAACTGCCAAAACACCCACATGCACCTCAAATTGCTTAATAGTTTTTCCTATTTAAACAAAGATTATTTAAGGCCAATTCGCTCGTCAGGTATGTGTTAGAACCTCATTTTCACTCCCCCTTGTTTCTTGACTACCTTGAATGTTGGAGTATTTGCATGTGGCCACCATTGGCGCATCTCCTTGTGGCATTCCTTATTGTGTTTAGCTAATCTTCACTAATCAAAAATTGTCTGTGGGAAACTTCTCTTGTTCTCCCGATTGTGTCGTCGCTCTGCCACTGCAACACCTTCCCAGTGACGGATTGAAGGCTTCACCTATCGTAACCTATCCTTTACTCCTACAAGTCCCGATAGTTGGTGCTACTCTTAATGTCATTGGCGCACGATGGCCGCCTCCTTCACCAAGTTTGTTGGCCTCCTCCAACAGTAGGGAACACTTTGGAGCAACAATAGGTGGTGGACCATTAAATAATGCGAGGATAAGGCATCTGAAGGAAGTTATGTCGGCCTCTTTTTCCTTCAGATCCACTAACCTGCCAAAGAGGAGGTGCCTACTCTCTCTTTTGATGATTTTGACCTACAAAATGTAGTACTCGGGCATGATGATCCCCTCTTTGTTTCTGCCTCCATTGCAAATAAGGAGGTTCATCGACTGCCAAACAATAACAAAAGATTGGTTGATATTATGTACTACGATCTCTTTAGACAACTAAAAATGCCTCAGACTAACTTGATCCCATATGATGAGGATCTTATCAGTTTTTCAGGCCATCACATAAGCCCGGTTAGGTATGTCAAGTTGCTCATCACCATTAAGGAACCTCCACTTATTAAGACTATGATTGTACACTTGTTGGTGATAAAATGTAAGTCGGCGTATAATACCATCTTAGGCAGATCGATTTTGAATGCTTTGGCTACAGTGATTCAATGTCACAAATAACGATAAAGTCCTTAAGTGATGACTTAAAAGTAATTACACTGCATGGAGACTAGAAGAGGGGTAGAGAATGTTATCAAGAGTCATTGAAGATTGCCGTGACCCCGACACCCCCCATTGAACCATTGCCTCCAAGGTTTTGGTGATAATGTAACGACCCAGATTCTTAATAATAGCAAAAGTTATAAGGAAACTATTTTATGAGCCTATCATTATACTATTTGATTAAGAGTACCTTAGGTATTATTATTATTATGATGATGATGATTGTTATTAATATCCTAGTACTAGAAATTACTAGCAATGAGATAATAAGACCCAAGAGAGCATCTAAGGCCGATTAAGGGACTAAGCCCACAAAGCCACACACCCACCCATATTTCATAAGATGGGAAGATAGAGAAAGATTTGGGTTAGTCGTTAGAAAATAGAAAAAGGAAAAGAGAGAAAAAAAAAAAGGAAGGGAAAGAAGGAGAGTTGAGACCCAAGCTTCGGAGCTTATCTTTGTGGTTTTCCCCCGTGTGAATGCTTCCCCTTTACCTTCCCCCAGCCCTTGCGTCTATGGTTTATGTCGTTCCCCTTTCCTTTCCCACCTTAATTATATTATTTAAGGCTATGATTCTAAATGTTTATTGAGATTGTAGATTGCTTGAAGGTAGATTGAGGTTGTTGTGAGGGTTTAGGATAGTTTAGGTTTTGCCTCTTTTGGGAGAAAGGTTAGACAAGTGGATCGTCACGAGAATGGTTTAGATTGATAGGAATTATTGTGTATAGGAGAAGAGATGTTTTAATGTATGATTGTTTAGTTAAAGTTAAGGGTTTTGTAGCCTATGAGTACCAATGTTCACGTGTTTTGTAATTTGGGGTCTTAGGAAGCTATGGATTTTCTCTTGAGGGTGGAAGTTTGAAATTTTGTGCTTGTTGCGAGTCACAGGCGTGACTCGCTGGTCACTGGCATGACCAACTTTGTTTTGAAACTTGGAATGTATGTCTATCACGGGTCACAGACGTGACTCACCGATTACAGGCATGACTGACTCTGTTTTGAAATGTGTACGTTTATCACGAGTCACGGGTGTGATCCACCAATCACGGGCATGAGTCTTTTCTGTTAATAAATTGGATAGATTGTGAACTCCTCTAGTAGAGAGATTTGTGAATTGTATTAGGCTTAGTGGTTTTCACATGAATTGTAACCTTGGATGTTAGCTAATTAATGGCTTTAGAATCACCTAAAAGTAATGTGTATAACTTAAAATATCATTAAATTAGTGAGCAAAGGTCGAATTGTTAGGAATTAAGTAGTGACCCCATGTTCTTTGTAACTTTAGACATAGTAGATGACCAAACTAGATTTCGAGATCAACATAGAAGTTGTAGATAATCTTCTTAACTTTCAAATCAGATAAAGATCAACTTGGTAGGATTAGTATAACTCCAGATATTGTGTTTATACTCTATGTAGGCCATAAGAATGTGAGAAGAAAGAAATGTTTGAGAATGAATTATATTTGAGTTGTGTTCGGGATATGTTTAAATGTGATACTAAGCTATGAGATGTATGATGCGTTTAACATATGATGTTATGCTATGAGATGTATAACAAGAATTGATGAATATTGATACAAAGGGCCTCGCCTAAGAGAGGTAGGACCCTATTTGTGAAATGTCTAATGGAATCATGAGCATTGTGTGTAAGAATCATGCATTATATCATTTGAGTAATGTGGTGAAGGAAAGTATATGGGAATTTGGCTGATGGAGGCCGTGAAAAGTTGTTTAACCTGGCTTTGGGAGTAATGATACCTGGTGTGGAAAATCCAATAGCCGATGCTGATTCCATGGAGTCAGAGCGTACTAACAAAGCTGGGTAACCTTAACCAGTCACTGAAGAATATCATTGTAGTTGAGAATGAAAAAGCAGAAGGGATCATTATGTTGATGGCGCCTCTTATGGTCATTCATGTACTCCTAGAATACTTTCAATGAGCTTAAATTGGTACCACATGTGCATGAGTAGAGATTGAGGAACATGACATGCATATGCATCTTGTTGTAATGTGATGTGTTGATTCGTGCTATATTGTAATTATGTAAAGTTATATGCCTTTATTCATAACTGATTGCTATGTGATGTACATATATGTGAAAATTGTACTGTGTTCTGTGATATGAATTAATGAAGTGTCAAGGTTATGGGTATGTGATCATGTTAGGTATGGATGTTGTTCCTTTTTGATAAAAAATGATATGTATGTTTGTAATTAGCAATGTCTTTTGCTACCTGAAGGATATGTGAGGGGCTAGACCCTAGAATAGGGTTATGAGGGTTTTAATGGGGTAAGAATAGTCGTGAATAAGAATAGTGTGTATTAAGATAAACGTTAAGGGAATGTTAAGAGTATCATAGAGTATTAGTAGTCTTAGACTTGACCTAGTGGATAACTTTAAGTATCACAAGGAAGAATGGTAGAATCTAACTAAGAATGGTTTAAACACCAAAGAGAGTTATGGTAAAAAGGTACTAATAATGAGGGTGAATTCTTAGGATGAGAATGAGAGTAAACTAGCATAACAGTTGTGAGAATGAGTGAGGAGTTAATGGGATGTTTTGATAATTGAAAGGTGTATATTCGACCATAGGTGTGAAGATTTGTTAGAAACCCAATGAGGGTAATGCCGTGAGAGATAAGTCTTAAAGGTTGTTCGGGTAGAAGAGTCTAACCCAGCTGTAGAGTCCTTAGAGTACTCACTAAGACTTTTGTCTCATTCATTTAAGTTTTCCCTTTTATCAAGAACCAAATGAAGACGGGTGCTAATGGAGCTTGGAGTCACGTGCAAGAAAATGTAACCTAGTTTAAGTTGTTTCCTTGTATTTTCCTTTATGTTTTGTATACCACCTTCGAGTGATAGATGAATTGTATTAGGCATGTATGGTATCTTATGTATTATCTTGTATAAAAATTTATTTATTTTTATAAGTAACTTTTGCATGATGTTTTTATGTTCTAAAGTTTTCACATTCTTAGAAACCTAGGCTTAGTTACGATAATACCCTTTAGGGTGTTACAGATAGAGTTGGATTGTAGGATGGATGATCTCCGTGACATGGAAATTCACCCCTAACCTGAAGGCAAATTATTTTCTTTACAGATCAAGGTTGAAAGCTCTTAGGTGGCCAAGGTTGGGACAAAACTTTTTGAGCTAGTCAAAGAAGACCTATCTCGTTCTTTAAGGAGAATTCTAGTATATTTGCCTAGATAGTAGCATATATGTGGGGTATAGACCCAAGTTTTTTTTGCTACTGCCTTGCGGTTGACCTTTTTATTAAGTCAGATTGTTAGTGCCGGCAAAAAATAAGAATTGAGTGACTTGAAATTGAGAAGCAAGTCAAGGAACTCCTTAATGTCAACTTCATCAAGGAAATCAACTATACTTCTTGGTTGGCCAATGTGGTCCTGATTAGAAAGTAGTTAAGGAAGTGAAGGATGTGTGTGGATTACACTAATCTCAACAAACACTGTCCTAACGACTCATACTCATTGTGGAACCTTGATAGGCTAGTCAACAACTTATCTAGCTTCCAACTAGTGTCTTTCACAGATGCTTACTCTAGATATAACCAAATTCTGATTCAATCATATGATTAGGAAAAGACTGTCTTTGTGATTGAAAAGGCAAATTATTGCTATAAGGTCATGTCGTTCGGCCTAAAAAACGTCAGTGCCACTTACCAAAGGATGATGAACTAGGTGTTTGAGAAGTAGATCAAGCAAAATTTAGATGTGTATGTGGACGACATGATCATTAAAAGTATGATAGAAAAATCCCATTTGCATGATTTAACATAGGTATTTAACCAACTTAAAAGGTACACTATGCGTTTGAATACAACCAAATGTATTTTTGGAGTTAAGGCAGGAAAGTTTCTAGGGTATATGCTATCTGAGAGGGGCACCAAGGTCAATCGTAACAAATGTCAGGCAATATTAGAACTACAAAGTCCATAGGACGTCAAGGGAATTCAACAATAGACTAGGCAGCTAAGCGCTTTGACCCACTTTATCACAAAGTCAGCTTACCATTCTTGACCACTTTTCTGGCTCCTAAGGAAAGATAGATCATTTATTTGGTTTGAAGAGCAAAGTTGCCTTTCAGCAAATGAAGGAATCCTTAGTTGTTCCTAATAAGGCTGTGAGTGCGACTTTAGTTTGAAGGACACTAGAAAGGCAAAAAATGGTGTACTTTATGAGTTGAGCTCTATAGGGTGCTGCTATGCGCTACCCAAATATAGAGAATATTGCCTTTGCTTTGGTCACGGTGGCACACTGCCTCTAACCCTATTTCCAATCCTATCAAGTGGTTATGTGCATCGACCAACTAGGGATGACAACAAGTAAGGTCTGAGTAGGGTATTATAATACTCATTCCCATACTTGCAGTTGAAAAAAATCACTCATACCTGACCATATACCCGCGTGGGTAGCAATTTTAATCCCTATCCCTGTACTTGCTAGGTACCTATATACCTAGACCTGCACCTACTACTTGTATTTTACTTAAGTATAAAACTAATAAATCAATAAAAATATTAATTAAAAATTTGCTACAACTAAATTAAAAATCATTCCTAAATCATCCAATCATAACCATAAAGTAATATTAGGAACACAATCATTTAGTATAATCATTCTTAAATGTAATGTTCTAATACTTAAAATTGATCATAAGAGGGAAAGAGTAAGAAACTTAAGGTTAAGATTTATTTTAACAATTAATAATATATATAATTATATATTTATTTAAGTAAATAATTATATATATATGTATATATATATACATATATATGTATATATGTATATGTATATATGTATATATATATAGGACATATCTACTGAGAGGGCCATTTTTATATGAGAGTGGGAGGAGTTAATCTTGGCTATACAACCATACATAGAGGATCAAGATTTAATGTCATGTGACCACTTAAAAATTCATATGATTTTTTAAAAAACTCATATGACTTTGTAGGTTTTAATCTTGACCATTCATGACAAGATCTAATGGTTAATATTTATTCCCCTCACTTTCAATAAAAATATCCTTTCACTTGTTACATTCTCTCTTCCTCTCTCTCTCTCTCTCTCTCTCTCTCTCTCTCTATATATATATATATATATATATATATAGTGCAGGTATGATGCGGGGTGGGTACTATATTACTCATACCCATCCTTCCCCATTAAATTTTGCAAGTAAATCCTCAACCCAACCCTATCTCCATTATGTTGGTATTTACCTATCCCTTGTGGGTATTTTTTTACAGGTACCCATAAGGTTTAGGTAAAAAATTCATCCTTTTGACCAACCAATTCATTAGATCCTACACCTGCTTAACCTTGCTGATTGCATGGTCATGTGGGCTATTGAGTTTTTCAAGCACAACATTGTTTATGACCTGCGGCAAACTTGATGGCCCAACCTTTGGCAAATTTCATCGTAGAGTTGAAAAACTAGCCTCCCGTGGACAATCCTGCTTGAACCTTGTATGTGGATAGGTTTGTGAATGAAAGGAGAAACGACATAAGGATCTTGTTGGAGTTGCTTGATAGGGTTGTTGTTGTGGAAGCCTTAACCTTCACCTCCTCGACTTTCAACAACCAGGATGAGTATCAGACTTGCATCGTCAGGCTCATATTAGCAGCCGACCTGGGTACCAAAGCAGTTGATGTGTGTAGTGATTCTCAACTGGTCATATCCCAGGTCAATGGGGTGTACCAGGGCGAGGAGCCTTTGTTGTAAAAGTATTTAGCGAAGGTTAAATCTCTTATGGATGGTTCTGATTAGGTAATGTTCCAACACATGCCTCGAGAGTGCAACGTTAGAGCAAGCATTTTGTTAAAGTTGACCAACACAAAGTCTTTAGGGAATAACAGGTCGGTCATTCAACAAATGCTTTATAAGCCTAATTTTGTTTTGGCAATTGATAGTAGTCTGACTTGGATGACACTTATTATGCAATATATGCGGGACAACATCACATCGATTGATAAGAAGGAGGCTAGACGGTTGGAAAGGTTGATAGCCAATTTCTGCTTGGTTAGTGAAGCCTTATACTATCACTGGTTTTCAAAACCCCTCTTGAAGTGTTTAAGTCTAGCAAAGAAGAAGAAGTCTTAATTGAGGTCCATGAGGGAGTTGTGGTCAACACTTATGGGATAAGGCGTTGGTGAAAGAAAGTACTCCATGCCAGCTATTATTGGCCAACGTTGGAGGTGGATGCTATGAAATTCGTGAAGAATTGCTACCAGTGTCAACGGTGTACTGACATACACATCACTCCCCCAGAAGTGTTGAACACAATTACTTCTTTGTAGTCTTTTGTTCGATCAGGAATGAATGTTTTAGGCCTCTTTCCTTAGGCTCTAGGTTAGGTAAAGTACTTGGTGGTAGAAAAATATTTTTTTATACAATTATTTAAAAACAAAAAATAAAGTAAAGTGGTACTTCTATTATTAATAATAAAAATTTTAAATAAAAATGAAATATTTTCTCAAACTAAATATCAAAATCTCATTTTTCGTTTTATGCATTATTTTTTTTATTTTGATCTCATGCATTATTCTTGTACTTTGACAAAGTTTTTTTTATTTGTGTATTTATATTTTATATTCCATATTATATGCCCCATTTGTAAATTATTTTCCTTTTAAAATAATAAAATAAGGAAGATAACTGTAAAAATGTGGCTAACCCCAAAGGAAATAAGCATATAATTACACATAATTTTAATACGTACAAAGTAGTACGTTTAATTAATGACATTTATATATTAAGAATGGAGGTTTATATTACACACACACATAGTGTAGATTATTTTTCACATAGATTGTTTGAATGACTTGTTATATAATTATCACTAGAGCGTGAACTCGTGCGATACATGGGGGAATTTTTGGTTTTTTTGTATGTATAAAAAAATATATTGATAATTTTTGTTAATTTCTTATTTTTTTAATTTCTTATTTTGTTGAAAAAGATCTAAAATAAGTTAAAATTTTCGTTATAAGGGACTTAATTTACTACATTATCATAGAATAATAACATATCAATTAGATATGAACTTATTCCTTAATTAATAAGAAAAAATAGAAGATAACTTAATGTGTTTATTTTCCAATATGGAGTAATAGATATTTTACATTCTACTACTACTACTGCTACTATATATTAATCTATTATATATTATTTTATATTAATTAAAAAACTAATTTATTATTTTTTTAAGACTATTCTTATTTATTTAAGAGTATTTGATATAAAATAAAATATAACCGAATCTAATAAATATCGCTAATTAATTTGTAGACCAATTTATTTTGGAAACAATTGAATATTGTTAAAATATCACCGAATATAATAAATATTGTCAAATAATTTTTTAATTTATTGAATATATCTTTATATATTTATAAGTGAAATAAGCTCTTATAAGGGTAGATAAAGATGGATGTCACCTGCTATGATAAGGACCTAAGACTTTATTTTGAAATGCATTATTTTTAAATAACATAATTTATAATTTATAATTAAGGAATATTACTTTAATTATATATCTTTATTAATTAAATTAATTAATTTAATTTTATATTTAAAATAATATACTCAAACTAACATGATTTTTAATTTGTTAATAAAAAATTTGGGAATTAATTACTCACATTTAAGTTTCACCAAAAATCAAGGGCAATTACTTTAATTATATACATTTATTAATTTGAATGAAAAAATAATTGATTGAAATAATAGTTGACGATAAATATATATATATATATATATATAAACTTTCCATCATTTATACTTTACTTTTTTTTTAAATGTTATTAAACATCTAATTATTTGTGAAAAAAATAAAGATTTGAGATGTTATACAAAAGAAAAAAATGACAAAAAAGAATCTTGATTTTAACAATTAAAAAAATACACATTAAAAATAGTATTAAGTCCTAAGTATTTATTGAAGCATGAAAATGGAGACAACAAAAACTCATAGAATGGAGATCATCATCTTTAAATGTAAGTCAAAAGAACTGCTTTGATTTCCTCGGTGACAAAAGAAGAAGTGAGGAGAGCTTTGATGAGTATGAAATTCTATAAAGCTTTGGGCTCGAATGGCTTTCAACCTTTCTTTGCAAAAAATTGGGATGTTGTCTAGAATGATGTTGGGGCCTAGTCAGGAATGCCTTTAGAAATGGGTTCTCTGATGAATGGATTGTTGAGACCCTTATTATCTTAATCCCTAAAATTGGCCACCCAAAGAAATTCAAGGAATTTAGATTCATTAGCCTATGTAATGTAGTCTACAAATCATTTCTAAAGTTCTTGTCTAGTACTTTGCCTTTTCTTGGAGGATATTGTTAGCCCTTTCCAAGGTAGCTTTGTTGCACAAGATGTGGTCCATTATATTCATAGATCTAAAGTGAAGAATGGTTTTGTTGCTCTAAAGGTTAAGTTAAAGAAAGCATATGATAGAGTGAGTTGGGATTTTCTTGAGGGTATTTGAAAGACTTCAATTTTCTTCAAATTACTATATCCCTCATTAGTAGTGTATCAAATCTTCATCCCTATCTGTTGTTTGCAATGATTTAATATCTGAGAATTTGGTCTTACCCATGGCCTCAGGACAATGGGATTGCTTTCTCCTTAGTTATTGTCTTGTGTATGGAAAAAACTCTCTCTATATTCAACAGTTATTGGATGATGGGACATGACAATCTATATCTACATAATGAGGGATATACTCTCTCCTTATTGTTTGTTTGTCATCTTTGTTTGCAGATGATATTTTGTTATTTTGCTGGGCAAAGATTCTCAAGCTTGTCTCATTTCTTTTAGTTTAGATACGTTTGCATGGAAATGGGGCTAAAGGTGAACCTTCCAAATCTAACTTCATGTGTTCTTCATGGGTCAAAAGAGTGATCAAGCAAAGATTCTAATCTCTTTGTTCCAAAAGAGGTGAGAGATTGGGTGATTACCTCAAATTTCCCTAACCAAAACGGAGGGTCACATAGGACACTGTTCAATTTCTCTTAAATAAAGTTCATAGTAGACCCAACTTCATGGAAAGGGAGGCATTAAATAGAGCTAGGCATCTTTTGGTTATTATTTAAATTTGTGCTTTCATCTCCTTCCTAAATCTACTATGCAAGTGTCTTGGCTTCCAAAACAACTTAATGTAAGGATATCGAATAAAAATTTCTTGCAATTCTTGGTTTTCTCATGAGAAAGAAAAAAGGCTTGAAATCTTTACGATTGGAATACAATTGTCTTTCATAAGCGTGAAGGTGGTCTTGGGGTCAGAGATTCCCACACTACAATGTTTCCTTATAGGCAAATTGGTGTGGAATTCTAGCTACAAAGAAGGACGTGCTTTGGGTTAAAATTTTGTCTCATAAATATCTATCTCACAACACTGTTTTGAGCGCCTCTTGTACTGTAAAGAATTTTTACATCTGGAATAGCATTGTGAAAGCCAAAGATGAGGTATTGGATGGTTTTATATTAGATTTTGGGGAGTGGTGAAACGTCCATTTGGTATGGGGATTTGTCAGTTACAGGATATTGGTCTCATTCGTTCATGTTTCGGACAACATTCTCATTCTTCGTGATATCATTCTAGATGGCACATGGTGTTTGAACAGAATTTGCTCCTTTTGCCAACTAACTGATAGGCTCTTATCAATAAAGTGGAGTGCAATTTAACTAAAAACTTTTTAGATAAATGGGTTTCGTGTCAATCTCCTAATGAGATTTATTCACCATCATCTGCCTATAAATGGTTAACATCAAATATGCCTGTTCTAGAAGTCAATCTCACCACTTTTAAATGGGTTTGGAAGCTACACATCCTAGAGAAAATCTCCATTTTATTTTGGCTTATCCTCCATGACTAGCTACCAACGAAGTCAGTTAGGCATCACCAACTATTAGT